>OW818031.2:62523430-63080868 GCA_942486065.2 Calliphora vomitoria
CTGTATTTCTATACAGAAATCTAGCCAGTAACTGGCTGTATTTCTATACAGAAATCTAGCCAGTACCTGGCTGTATTTCTGTACAGAAATCTAGCCAGTAACTGGCTGTATTTCTATACAGAAATCTAGCCAGTAACTGGCTGTATTTCTATACAGAAATCTAGCCAGTAACTGGCTGTATTTCTATACAGAAATGTAGCCAGTAACTGGCTGTATTTCTATACAGAAATGTAGCCAGTAACTGGCTGTATTTCTATACAGAAATCTAGCCAGTAACTGGCTGTATTTCTATACAGAAATCTAGCCAGTAACTGGCTGTATTTCTATACAGAAATCTAGCCAGTAACTGGCTGTATTTCTATACAGAAATCTGGCCAGTAACTGGCTGTATTTCTATACAGAAATCTAGCCAGTAACTGGCTGTATTTCTATACAGAAATCTAGCCAGTAAGTGGCTGTATTTCTATACAGAAATCTAGCCAGTAAGTGGCTGTATTTCTATACAGAAATCTAGCCAGTAAGTGGCTGTATTTCTATACAGAAATCTAGCCAGTAAGTGGCTGTATTTCTATACAGAAATCTAGCCAGTAACTGGCTGTATTTCTATACAGAAATCTAGCCAGTAACTGGCTGTATTTCTATACAGAAATCTAGCCAGTAACTGGCTGTATTTCTATACAGAAATCTAGCCAGTAACTGGCTGTATTTCTATACAGAAATCTAGCCAGTAACTGGCTGTATTTCTATACAGAAATCTAGCCAGTAACTGGCTGTATTTCTATACAGAAATCTAGCCAGTAACTGGCTGTATTTCTATACAGAAATCTAGCCAGTAAGTGGCTGTATTTCTATACAGAAATCTAGCCAGTAAGTGGCTGTATTTCTATACAGAAATCTAGCCAGTAAGTTGCTGTATTTCTATACAGAAATCTAGCCAGTAAGTGGCTGTATTTTCTATACAGAAATCTAGCCAGTAAGTGGCTGTATTTCTATACAGAAATCTAGCTAGTAACTGGCTGTATTTCTATACAGAAATCTAGCCAGTAACTGGCTGTATTTCTATACAGAAATCTAGCCAGTAACTGGCTGTATTTCTATACAGAAATCTAGCCAGTAACTGGCTGTATTTCAATACAGAAATCTAGCCAGTAACTGGCTGTATTTCTATACAGAAATCTAGCCAGTACCTGGCTGTATTTCTATACAGAAATCTAGCCAGTAACTGGCTGTATTTCTATACAGAAATCTAGCCAGTAACTGGCTGTATTTCTATACAGAAATCTAGCCAGTAACTGGCTGTATTTCTATACAGAAATCTAGCCAGTAACTGGCTGTATTTCTATACAGAAAATCTAGCCAGTAACTGGCTGTATTTCTATACAGAAATCTAGCCAGTAACTGGCTGTATTTCTATACAGAAATCTAGCCAGTAACTGGCTGTATTTCTATACAGAAATCTAGCCAGTAACTGGCTGTATTTCTATACAGAATCTAGCCAGTAACTGGCTGTATTTCTATACAGAAATCTAGCCAGTAACTGGCTGTATTTCTATACAGAAATCTAGCCAGTAACTGGCTGTATTTCTATACAGAAATCTAGCCAGTAACTGGCTGTATTTCTATACAGAAATCTAGCCAGTAACTGGCTGTATTTCTATACAGAAATCTAGCCAGTAACTGGCTGTATTTCTATACAGAAATCTAGCCAGTAACTGGCTGTATTTCTATACAGAAATCTAGCCAGTAACTGGCTGTATTTCTATACAGAAATCTAGCCAGTAACTGGCTGTATTTCTATACAGAAATCTAGCCAGTAACTGGCTGTATTTCTATACAGAAATCTAGCCAGTAACTGGCTGTATTTCTATACAGAAATCTAGCCAGTAACTGGCTGTATTACTATACAGAAATCTAGCCAGTAACTGGCTGTATTTCAATACAGAAATCTAGCCAGTAACTGGCTGTATTTCTATACAGAAATCTAGCCAGTACCTGGCTGTATTTCTATACAGAAATCTAGCCAGTAACTGGCTGTATTTCTATACTGAAATCTAGCCAGTAACTGGCTGTATTTCTATACAGAAATCTAGCCAGTAGCTGGCTGTATTTCTATACAGAAATCTAGCCAGTAACTGGCTGTATTTCTATACAGAAATCTAGCCAGTAACTTGCTGTATTTCTATACAGAAATCTAGCCAGTAACTGGCTGTATTTCTATACAGAAATCTAGCCAGTAACTGGCTGTATTTCTGTACAGAAATCTAGCCGGTAACTGGCTGTATTTCTATACAGAAACCTGGCCAGTAGCTGGCTGTTTTTCTATACAGAAATCTAGCCAGTAACTGGCAGTATTTCAATACAGAAATCTAGCCAGTAACTGGTTGTATTTCTATACAGAAATCTAGCCAGTAACTGGCTGTGTATTTCTATACAGAAATCTAGCCAGTAACTGGCTGTATTTCTATACAGAAATCTAGCCAGTAACTGGCTGTATTTCTATACGGAAATCTAGGCAGTAACTGGCTGTATTTCTATACAGAAATCTAGCCAGTAACTGGCTGTATTTCTATACAGAAATCTAGCCAGTAACTGCCTGTATTTCTATACAGAAATCTAGCCAGTAACTGCCTGTATTTCTATACAGAAATCTAGCCAGTAACTGGCTGTATTTCTATACAGAAATCTAGCCAGTATCTGGCTGTATTTCTATACAAAAATCTAGCCAGTAACTGGATGTATTTCTATACAGAAATCTAGCCAGTATCTGGCTGTATTTCTATACAGAAATCTAGCCAGTATCTGGCTGTATTTCTATACAAAAATCTAGCCGGCAACTGGCTGTATTTCTATACAGAAACCTAGCCAGTAGCTGGCTGTTTCTCTATACAGAAATCTAGCCAGTAACTGGCTGTATTTCTATACAGAAATCTAGCCAGTAACTGGTTGTATTTCTATACAGAAATCTAGCCAGTAACTGGCTGTATTTCTATACAGAAATCTAGCCAGTAACTGGCTGTATTTCTACACAGAAATCTAGCCAGTAATTGGCTGTATTTCTATACAGAAATCTAGCCAGTAACTGGCTGTATTTCTATACAGAAATCTAGCCAGTAAGTGGCTGTATTTCTATACAGAAATCTAGCCAG
Source organism: Calliphora vomitoria (assembly GCA_942486065.2). Taxonomy (NCBI): domain Eukaryota; kingdom Metazoa; phylum Arthropoda; class Insecta; order Diptera; family Calliphoridae; genus Calliphora; species Calliphora vomitoria. The sequence goes on from OW818031.2 coordinate 62,526,577, forward strand.
TAAGTGGCTGTATTTCTATACAGAAATCTAGCCAGTAACTGGCTGTATTTCTAAACAGAAATCAAGCCAGTAACTGGCAGTATTTCTATACAGAAATCTAGCCAGTAACTGGCAGTATTTCTATACAGAAATCTAGCCAGTAACTGGCTGTATTTCTATACAGAAATCTAGCCAGTAACTGGCTGTATTTCTATACAGAAATCTAGCCAGTACCTGGCTGTATTTCTGTACAGAAATCTAGCCAGTAACTGGCTGTATTTCTATACAGAAATCTAGCCAGTAACTGGCTGTATTTCTATACAGAAATCTAGCCAGTAACTGGCTGTATTTCTATACAGAAATGTAGCCAGTAACTGGCTGTATTTCTATACAGAAATCTAGCCAGTAACTGGCAGTATTTCTATACAGAAATCTAGCCAGTAACTGGCTGTATTTCTATACAGAAATCTAGCCAGTAAGTGGCTGTATTTCTATACAGAAATCTAGCCAGTAACTGGCTGTATTTCTATACAGAAATCTAGCCAGTAACTGGCTGTATTTCTATACAGAAATCTAGCCAGTAACTGGCTGTATTTCTACACAGAAATCTAGCCAGTAACTGGCTGTATTTCTATACAGAAATCTAGCCAGTAACTGCTGTATTTCTATACAGAAATCTAGCCAGTAACTGGCTGTATTTCTATACAGAAATCTAGCCAGTAACTGGCTGTATTTTCTATACAGAAATCTAGCCAGTAACTGGCTGTATTTCTATACAGAAATCTAGCCAGTAACTGGCTGTATTTCTATACAGAAATCTAGCCAGTAACTGGCTGTATTTCTATACAGAAATCTAGCCACTAACTGGCTGTATTTCTATACAGAAATCTAGCCAGTAACTGGCTGTATTTCTATACAGAAATCTAGCCAGTAACTGGCTGTATTTCTATACAGAAATCTAGCCAGTAACTGGCTGTATTTCTATACAGAAATCTAGCCAGTAACTGGCTGTATTTCTATACAGAAATCTAGCCAGTAACTGGCTGTATTTCTATACAGAAATCTAGCCAGTAACTGGCTGTATTTCTATACAGAAATCTAGCCAGTAACTGGCTGTATTTCTATACAGAAATCTAGCCAGTAACTGGCTGTATTACTATACAGAAATCTAGCCAGTGACTGGCTGTATTTCAATACAGAAATCTAGCCAGTAACTGGCTGTATTTCTATACAGAAATCTAGCCAGTACCTGGCTGTATTTCTATACAGAAATCTAGCCAGTAACTGGCTGTATTTCTATACTGAAATCTAGCCAGTAACTGGCTGTATTTCTATACAGAAATCTAGCCAGTAGCTGGCTGTATTTCTATACAGAAATCTAGCCAGTAACTGGCTGTATTTCTATACAGAAATCTAGCCAGTAACTTGCTGTATTTCTATACAGAAATCTAGCCAGTAACTGGCTGTATTTCTATACAGAAATCTAGCCAGTAACTGGCTGTATTTCTGTACAGAAATCTAGCCGGTAACTGGCTGTATTTCTATACAGAAACCTGGCCAGTAGCTGGCTGTTTTTCTATACAGAAATCTAGCCAGTAACTGGCAGTATTTCAATACAGAAATCTAGCCAGTAACTGGTTGTATTTCTATACAGAAATCTAGCCAGTAACTGGCTGTATTTCTATACAGAAATCTAGCCAGTAACTGGCTGTATTTCTATACAGAAATCTAGCCAGTAACTGGCTGTATTTCTATACGGAAATCTAGGCAGTAACTGGCTGTATTTCTATACAGAAATCTAGCCAGTAACTGGCTGTATTTCTATACAGAAATCTAGCCAGTAACTGCCTGTATTTCTATACAGAAATCTAGCCAGTAACTGCCTGTATTTCTATACAGAAATCTAGCCAGTAACTGGCTGTATTTCTATACAGAAATCTAGCCAGTATCTGGCTGTATTTCTATACAAAAATCTAGCCAGTAACTGGATGTATTTCTATACAGAAATCTAGCCAGTATCTGGCTGTATTTCTATACAGAAATCTAGCCAGTATCTGGCTGTATTTCTATACAAAAATCTAGCCGGCAACTGGCTGTATTTCTATACAGAAACCTAGCCAGTAGCTGGCTGTTTCTCTATACAGAAATCTAGCCAGTAACTGGCTGTATTTCTATACAGAAATCTAGCCAGTAACTGGTTGTATTTCTATACAGAAATCTAGCCAGTAACTGGCTGTATTTCTATACAGAAATCTAGCCAGTAACTGGCTGTATTTCTACACAGAAATCTAGCCAGTAATTGGCTGTATTTCTATACAGAAATCTAGCCAGTAACTGGCTGTATTTCTATACAGAAATCTAGCCAGTAAGTGGCTGTATTTCTATACAGAAATCTAGCCAGTAAGTGGCTGTATTTCTATACAGAAATCTAGCCAGTAACTGGCTGTATTTCTAAACAGAAATCAAGCCAGTAACTGGCAGTATTTCTATACAGAAATCTAGCCAGTAACTGGCAGTATTTCTATACAGAAATCTAGCCAGTAACTGGCTGTATTTCTATACAGAAATCTAGCCAGTAACTGGCTGTATTTCTATACAGAAATCTAGCCAGTACCTGGCTGTATTTCTGTACAGAAATCTAGCCAGTAACTGGCTGTATTTCTATACAGAAATCTAGCCAGTAACTGGCTGTATTTCTATACAGAAATCTAGCCAGTAACTGGCTGTATTTCTATACAGAAATGTAGCCAGTAACTGGCTGTATTTCTATACAGAAATCTAGCCAGTAACTGGCAGTATTTCTATACAGAAATCTAGCCAGTAACTGGCTGTATTTCTATACAGAAATCTAGCCAGTAAGTGGCTGTATTTCTATACAGAAATCTAGCCAGTAACTGGCTGTATTTCTATACAGAAATCTAGCCAGTAACTGGCTGTATTTCTATACAGAAATCTAGCCAGTAACTGGCTGTATTTCTATACAGAAATCTAGCCAGTAACTGGCTGTATTTCTATACAGAAATCTAGCCAGTAACTGGCTGTATTTCTATACAGAAATCTAGCCAGTAACTGGCTGTATTTCTATACAGAAATCTAGCCAGTAACTGGCTGTATTTCTATACAGAAATCTAGCCAGTAACTGGCTGTATTTCTATACAGAAATCTAGCCAGTAACTGGCTGTATTTCTATACAGAAATCTAGCCAGTAACTGGCTGTATTTCTATACAGAAATCTAGCCACTAACTGGCTGTATTTCTATACAGAAATCTAGCCAGTAACTGGCTGTATTTCTATACAGAAATCTAGCCACTAACTGGCTGTATTTCTATACAGAAATCTAGCCAGTAACTGGCTGTATTTCTATACAGAAATCTAGCCAGTAACTGGCTGTATTTCTATACAGAAATCTAGCCAGTAACTGGCTGTATTTCTATACAGAAATCTAGCCAGTAACTGGCTGTATTTCTATACAGAAATCTAGCCAGTAACTGGCTGTATTTCTATACAGAAATCTAGCCAGTAACTGGCTGTATTTCTATACAGAAATCTAGCCAGTAACTGGCTGTATTTCTATACAGAAATCTAGCCAGTAACTGGCTGTATTTCTATACAGAAATCTAGCCAGTAACTGGCTGTATTTCTATACAGAAATCTAGCCAGTAACTGGCTGTATTACTATACAGAAATCTAGCCAGTAACTGGCTGTATTTCAATACAGAAATCTAGCCAGTAACTGGCTGTATTTCTATACAGAAATCTAGCCAGTACCTGGCTGTATTTCTATACAGAAATCTAGCCAGTAACTGGCTGTATTTCTATACTGAAATCTAGCCAGTAACTGGCTGTATTTCTATACAGAAATCTAGCCAGTAGCTGGCTGTATTTCTATACAGAAATCTAGCCAGTAACTGGCTGTATTTCTATACAGAAATCTAGCCAGTAACTTGCTGTATTTCTATACAGAAATCTAGCCAGTAACTGGCTGTATTTCTATACAGAAATCTAGCCAGTAACTGGCTGTATTTCTGTACAGAAATCTAGCCGGTAACTGGCTGTATTTCTATACAGAAACCTGGCCAGTAGCTGGCTGTTTTTCTATACAGAAATCTAGCCAGTAACTGGCAGTATTTCAATACAGAAATCTAGCCAGTAACTGGCTGTATTTCTATACAGAAATCTAGCCAGTAACTGGCTGTATTTCTATACAGAAATCTAGCCAGTAACTGGCTGTATTTCTATACAGAAATCTAGCCAGTAACTGGCTGTATTTCTATACAGAAATCTAGCCAGTAAGTGGCTGTATTTCTATACAGAAATCTAGCCAGTAAGTGGCTGTATTTCTATACAGAAATCTAGCCAGTAAGTGGCTGTATTTCTATACAGAAATCTAGCCAGTAAGTGGCTGTATTTCTATACAGAAATCTAGCCAGTAAGTGGCTGTATTTCTATACAGAAATCTAGCCAGTAACTGGCTGTATTTCTATACAGAAATCTAGCCAGTAACTGGCTGTATTTCTATACAGAAATCTAGCCAGTAACTGGCTGTATTTCTATACAGAAATCTAGCCAGTAACTGGCTGTATTTCAATACAGAAATCTAGCCAGTAACTGCCTGTATTTCTATACAGAAATCTAGCCAGTACCTGGCTGTATTTCTATACAGAAATCTAGCCAGTAACTGGCTGTATTTCTATACAGAAATCTAGCCAGTAACTGGCTGTATTTCTATACAGAAATCTAGCCAGTAACTGGCTGTATTTCTATACAGAAATCTAGCCAGTAACTGGCTGTATTTCTATACAGAAATCTAGCCAGTAACTGGCTGTATTTCTATACAGAAATCCAGCCAGTAACTGGCTGTATTTCTATACAGAAATCTAGCCAGTAACTGGCTGTATTTCTATACAGAAATCTAGCCAGTAACTGGATGTATTTCTATACAGAAATCTAGCCAGTAACTGGCTGTATTTCTATACAGAAATCTAGCCAGTAACTGGCTGTATTTCTATACAGAAATCTAGCCAGTAAGTGGCTGTATTTCTATACAGAAATCTAGCCAGTAAGTGGCTGTATTTCTATACAGAAATCTAGCCAGTAACTGGCTGTATTTCTATACAGAAATCTAGCCAGTAACTGGCTGTATTTCTATACAGAAATCTAGCCAGTAACTGGCTGTATTTCTATACAGAAATCTAGCAAGTAACTGGCTGTATTTCTATACAGAAATCTAGCCAGTAACTGGCTGTATTTCTATACAGAAATCTAGCCAGTAACTGGCTGTATTTCTATACAGAAATCTAGCCAGTAACTGGCTGTATTTCTATACAGAAATCTAGCCAGTAACTGGCTGTATTTCTATACAGAAATCTAGCCACTAACTGGCTGTATTTCTATACAGAAATCTAGCCAGTAACTGGCTGTATTTCTATACAGAAATCTAGCCAGTAACTGGCTGTATTTCTATACAGAAATCTAGCCAGTAACTGGCTGTATTTCTATACAGAAATCTAGCCAGTAACTGGCTGTATTTCTATACAGAAATCTAGCCAGTAACTGGCTGTATTTCTATACAGAAATCTAGCCAGTAACTGGCTGTATTTCTATACAGAAATCTAGCCAGTAACTGGCTGTATTACTATACAGAAATCTAGCCAGTAACTGGCTGTATTTCAATACAGAAATCTAGCCAGTAACTGGCTGTATTTCTATACAGAAATCTAGCCAGTACCTGGCTGTATTTCTATACAGAAATCTAGCCAGTAACTGGCTGTATTTCTATACTGAAATCTAGCCAGTAACTGGCTGTATTTCTATACAGAAATCTAGCCAGTAGCTGGCTGTATTTCTATACAGAAATCTAGCCAGTAACTGGCTGTATTTCTATACAGAAATCTAGCCAGTAACTTGCTGTATTTCTATACAGAAATCTAGCCAGTAACTGGCTGTATTTCTATACAGAAATCTAGCCAGTAACTGGCTGTATTTCTGTACAGAAATCTAGCCGGTAACTGGCTGTATTTCTATACAGAAACCTGGCCAGTAGCTGGCTGTTTTTCTATACAGAAATCTAGCCAGTAACTGGCAGTATTTCAATACAGAAATCTAGCCAGTAACTGGTTGTATTTCTATACAGAAATCTAGCCAGTAACTGGCTGTATTTCTATACAGAAATCTAGCCAGTAACTGGCTGTATTTCTATACAGAAATCTAGCCAGTAACTGCCTGTATTTCTATACAGAAATCTAGCCAGTAACTGGCTGTATTTCTATACAGAAATCTAGCCAGTAACTGGCTGTATTTCTATACAAAAATCTAGCCAGTAACTGGATGTATTTCTATACAGAAATCTAGCCAGTATCTGGCTGTATTTCTATACAGAAATCTAGCCAGTATCTGGCTGTATTTCTATACAGAAATCTAGCCGGCAACTGGCTGTATTTCTATACAGAAACCTAGCCAGTAGCTGGCTGTTTCTCTATACAGAAATCTAGCCAGTAACTGGCTGTTTTTCTATACAGAAATCTAGCCAGTAACTGGCTGTATTTCTATACAGAAATCTAGCCAGTAACTGGCTGTATTTCTATACAGAAATCTAGCCAGTAACTGGCTGTATTTCTACACAGAAATCTAGCCAGTAATTGGCTGTATTTCTATACAGAAATCTAGCCAGTAACTGGCTGTATTTCTATACAGATATCTCGCCAGAAACTGGCTGTATTTCTATACAGAAATCTAGCCAGTAACTGGCTGTATTTCTATACAGAAATCTAGCCAGTAACTGGCTGTATTTCTATACAGAAATCTAGCCAGTAACTGGCTGTATTTCTATACAGAAATCTAGCCAGTAACTGGCTGTATTTCTATACAGAAATCTAGCCAGTAACTGGCTGTATTTCTATACAGAAATATAGCCAGTAACTGGCTGTATTTCTATACAGAAATCTAGCCAGTAACTGGCTGTGTTTCTATACAGAAATCTAGCCAGTAACTGGCTGTATTTCTATACAGAAATCTAGCCAGTAACTGGCTGTATTTCCATATAGAAATCTAGCCAGTAACTGGCTGTATTTCTATACAGAAATCTAGCCGGTAAATGTCTGTATTTCTAAACAGAAATCTAGCCAGTATCTGGCTGTATTTCTAAACAGAAATCTAGCCAGTAACTGGCTGTATTCCTAAACAGAAATCTAGCCAGTAACTGGCTGTATTTCTATGCAGAAATCTAGCCAGTAACTGGCTGTATTTCTATACAGAAATCTAGCCAGTATCTGGCTGTATTTCTATACAAAAATCTAGCCAGTAACTGGATGTATTTCTATACAGAAATCTAGCCAGTATCTGGCTGTATTTCTATACAGAAATCTAGCCAGTATCTGGCTGTATTTCTATACAGAAATCTAGCCGGCAACTGGCTGTATTTCTATACAGAAACCTAGCCAGTAGCTGGCTGTTTCTCTATACAGAAATCTAGCCAGTAACTGGCTGTTTTTCTATACAGAAATCTAGCCAGTAACTGGCTGTATTTCTATACAGAAATCTAGCCAGTAACTGGCTGTATTTCTACACAGAAATCTAGCCAGTAACTGGCTGTATTTCTATACAGAAATCTAGCCAGTAACTGGCTGTATTTCTATACAGATATCTCGCCAGAAACTGGCTGTATTTCTATACAGAAATCTAGCCAGTAACTGGCTGTATTTCTATACAGAAATCTAGCCAGTAACTGGCTGTATTTCTATACAGAAATCTAGCCAGTAACTGGCTGTATTTCTATACAGAAATCTAGCCAGTAACTGGCTGTATTTCTATACAGAAATCTAGCCAGTAACTGGCTGTATTTCTATACAGAAATATAGCCAGTAACTGGCTGTATTTCTATACAGAAATCTAGCCAGTAACTGGCTGTATTTCTATACAGAAATCTAGCCAGTAACTGGCTGTATTTCTATACAGAAATCTAGCCAGTAACTGGCTGTATTTCTATACAGAAATCTAGCCAGTAACTGGCTGTATTTCTATACAGAAATCTAGCCAGTAACTGGCTGTATTTCTATACAGAAATCTAGCCAGTAACTGGCTGTATTTCTATACAGAAATCTAGCCAGTAACTGGCTGTATTTCTATACAGAAATCTAGCCAGTAACTGGCTGTATTTCTATACAGAAATCTAGCCAGTAACTGGCTGTATTTCCATATAGAAATCTAGCCAGTAACTGGCTGTATTTCTATACAGAAATCTAGCCGGTAAATGTCTGTATTTCTAAACAGAAATCTAGCCAGTAACTGGCTGTATTTCTAAACAGAAATCTAGCCAGTAACTTGCTGTATTCCTAAACAGAAATCTAGCCAGTAACTGGCTGTATTTCTATACAGAAATCTAGCCAGTAACTGGCTGTATTTCTATACAGAAATCTAGCCAGTAACTGGCTGTATTTCTATACAGAAATCTAGCCAGTAACTGGCTGTATTTCTATACAGAAATCTAGCCAGTAACTGGCTTTATTTCTATACAGAAATCTAGCCAGTAACTGGCTGTATTTCTATACAGAAATCTAGCCAGTAACTGGCTGTATTTCTATACAGAAATCTAGCCAGTAACTGGCTGTATTTCTATACAGAAATCTAGCCAGTAACTGGCTGTATTTCTATACAGAAATCTAGCCAGTAACTGGCTGTATTTCTATACAGAAATCTAGCCAGTAACTGGCTGTATTTCTATACAGAAATCTAGCCAGTAACTGGCTGTATTTCTATACAGAAATCTAGCCAGTAACTGGCTGTATTTCTATACAGAAATCTAGCCAGTAACTGGCTGTATTTCTATACAGAAATCTAGCCAGTAACTGGCTGTATTTCTATACAGAAATCTAGCCAGTAACTGGCTGTATTTCTATACAGAAATCTAGCCAGTAACTGGCTGTATTTCTATACAGAAATCTAGCCAGTAACTGGCTGTATTTCTATACAGAAATCTAGCCAGTAACTGGCTGTATTTCTATACAGAAATCTAGCCAGTAACTGGCTGTATTTCTATACAGAAATCTAGCCAGTAACTGGCTGTATTTCTATACAGAAATCTAGCCAGTAACTGGCTGTATTTCTATACAGAAATCTAGCCAGTAACTGGCTGTATTTCAATACAGAAATCTAGCCAGTAACTGGCTGTATTTCTATACAGAAATCTATCCAGTAACTGGCTGTATTTCTATACAGAAATCTAGCCAGTATCTGGCTGTATTTCTATACAGAAATCTAGCCAGTAACTGGCTGTATTTCTATACAGAAATCTAGCCGGCAACTGGCTGTATTTCTATACAGAAATCTAGCCAGTAACTGGCTGTATTTCTATACAGAAATCTAGCCAGTAACTGGCTGTATTTCTATACAGAAATCTAGCCAGTAACTGGCTGTATTTCTATACAGAAATCTATGCAGTAACTGGCTGTATTTCTATACAGAAATCTAGGCAGTAACTGGCTGTATTTCTATACAGAATTCTAGCCAGTAACTGCCTGTATTTCTATACAGAAATCTAGCCAGTAACTGGCTGTATTTCTATACAGAAATCTAGCCAGTATCTGGCTGTATTTCTGTACAGAAATCTAGCCGGTAACTGGCTGTATTTCTATACAGAAATCTAGCCAGTATCTGGCTGTATTTCTATACAGAAATCTAGCCAGTATCTGGCTGTATTTCTATACAGAAATCTAGCCAGTATCTGGCTGTATTTCTATACAGAAATCTAGCCGGCAACTGGCTGTATTTCTATACAGAAACCTAGCCAGTAGCTGGCTGTTTCTCTATACAGAAATCTAGCCAGTAACTGGCTGTTTTTCTATACAGAAATCTAGCCAGTAACTGGCTGTTTTTCTATACAGAAATCTAGCCAGTAACTGGCTGTATTTCTATACAGAAATCTAGCCAGCAACTGGCTGTATTTCTATACAGAAATCTAGCCAGTAACTGGCTGTATTTCTATACAGAAATCTAGCCAGTAACTGGCTGTATTTCTATACAGATATCTCGCCAGAAACTGGCTGTATTTCTATACAGAAATCTAGCCAGTAACTGGCTGTATTTCTATACAGAAATCTAGCCAGTAACTGGCTGTATTTCTATACAGAAATCTAGCCAGTAACTGGCTGTATTTCTATACAGAAATCTAGCCAGTAACTGGCTGTATTTCTATACAGAAATCTAGCCAGTAACTGGCTGTATTTCTATACAGAAATCTAGCCAGTAACTGGCTGTATTTCTATACAGAAATCTAGCCAGTAGCTGGCTGTATTTCTATACAGAAATCTAGCCAGTAACTGGCTGTATTTCTATACAGGAATCTAGCCAGTAACTGGCTGTATTTCTATACAGAAATCTAGCCAGTAACTGGCTGTATTTCTATACAGAAATCTAGCCAGTAACTGGCTGTATTTCTATACAGAAATCTAGCCAGTAACTGGCTGTATTTCTATACAGGAATCTAGCCAGTAACTGGCTGTATTTCTATACAGAAATCTAGCCAGTAACTGGCTGTATTTCTATACAGAAATCTAGCCAGTAACTGGCTGTATTTCTATACAGAAATCTAGCCAGTAACTGGCTGTATTTCTATACAGAAATCTAGCCAGTAACTGGCTGTATTTCTATACAGAAATCTAGCCAGTAACTGGCTGTATTTCTATACAGAAATCTAGCCAGTAGCTGGCTGTATTTCTATACAGAAATCTAGCCAGTAACTGGCTGTATTTCTATACAGGAATCTAGCCAGTAACTGGCTGTATTTCTATACAGAAATCTAGCCAGTAACTGGCTGTATTTCTATACAGAAATCTAGCCAGTAACTGGCTGTATTTCTATACAGAAATCTAGCCAGTAACTGGCTGTATTTCTATACAGGAATCTAGCCAGTAACTGGCTGTATTTCTATACAGAAATCTAGCCAGTAACTGGCTGTATTTCTATACAGAAATCTAGCCAGTAACTGGCTGTATTTCTATACAGAAATCTAGCCAGTAACTGGCTGTATTTCTATACAGAAATCTAGCCAGTAACTGGCTGTATTTCTATACAGAAATCTAGCCAGTAACTGGCTGTATTTCTATACAGAAATCTAGCCAGTAACTGGCTGTATTTCTATACAGAAATCTAGCCAGTAACTGGCTGTATTTCTATACAGAAATCTAGCCAGTAACTGGCTGTATTACTATACAGAAATCTAGCCAGTAACTGGCTGTATTTCAATACAGAAATCTAGCCAGTAACTGGCTGTATTTCTATACAGAAATCTAGCCAGTACCTGGCTGTATTTCTATACAGAAATCTAGCCAGTAACTGGCTGTATTTCTATACTGAAATCTAGCCAGTAACTGGCTGTATTTCTATACAGAAATCTAGCCAGTAGCTGGCTGTATTTCTATACAGAAATCTAGCCAGTAACTGGCTGTATTTCTATACAGAAATCTAGCCAGTAACTTGCTGTATTTCTATACAGAAATCTAGCCAGTAACTGGCTGTATTTCTATACAGAAATCTAGCCAGTAACTGGCTGTATTTCTGTACAGAAATCTAGCCGGTAACTGGCTGTATTTCTATACAGAAACCTGGCCAGTAGCTGGCTGTTTTTCTATACAGAAATCTAGCCAGTAACTGGTTGTATTTCTATACAGAAATCTAGCCAGTAACTGGCTGTATTTCTATACAGAAATCTAGCCAGTAACTGGCTGTATTTCTATACAGAAATCTAGCCAGTAACTGCCTGTATTTCTATACAGAAATCTAGCCAGTAACTGGCTGTATTTCTATACAGAAATCTAGCCAGTAACTGGCTGTATTTCTATACAGAAATCTAGCCAGTAACTGGCTGTATTTCTATACAGAAATCTAGCCAGTAACTGCCTGTATTTCTATACAGAAATCTAGCCAGTAACTGGCTGTATTTCTATACAGAAATCTAGCCAGTATCTGGCTGTATTTCTATACAAAAATCTAGCCAGTAACTGGATGTATTTCTATACAGAAATCTAGCCAGTATCTGGCTGTATTTCTATACAGAAATCTAGCCAGTAACTGCCTGTATTTCTATACAGAAATCTAGCCAGTAACTGGCTGTATTTCTATACAGAAATCTAGCCAGTAACTGGCTGTATTTCTATACAGAAATCTAGCCAGTAACTGCCTGTATTTCTATACAGAAATCTAGCCAGTAACTGGCTGTATTTCTATACAGAAATCTAGCCAGTAACTGGCTGTATTTCTATACAGAAATCTAGCCAGTAACTGCCTGTATTTCTATACAGAAATCTAGCCGGCAACTGGCTGTATTTCTATACAGAAACCTAGCCAGTAGCTGGCTGTTTCTCTATACAGAAATCTAGCCAGTAACTGGCTGTATTTCTAAACAGAAATCTAGCCAGTATCTGGCTGTATTTCTAAACAGAAATCTAGCCAGTAACTGGCTGTATTCCTAAACAGAAATCTAGCCAGTAACTGGCTGTATTTCTATACAGAAATCTAGCCAGTAACTGGCTGTATTTCTATACAGAAATCTAGCCAGTATCTGGCTGTATTTCTATACAAAAATCTAGCCAGTAACTGGATGTATTTCTATACAGAAATCTAGCCAGTATCTGGCTGTATTTCTATACAGAAATCTAGCCAGTATCTGGCTGTATTTCTATACAGAAATCTAGCCGGCAACTGGCTGTATTTCTATACAGAACCTAGCCAGTAGCTGGCTGTTTCTCTATACAGAAATCTAGCCAGTAACTGGCTGTTTTTCTATACAGAAATCTAGCCAGTAACTGGCTGTATTTCTATACAGAAATCTAGCCAGTAACTGGCTGTATTTCTACACAGAAATCTAGCCAGTAACTGGCTGTATTTCTATACAGAAATCTAGCCAGTAACTGGCTGTATTTCTATACAGATATCTCGCCAGAAACTGGCTGTATTTCTATACAGAAATCTAGCCAGTAACTGGCTGTATTTCTATACAGAAATCTAGCCAGTAACTGGCTGTATTTCTATACAGAAATCTAGCCAGTAACTGGCTGTATTTCTATACAGAAATCTAGCCAGTAACTGGCTGTATTTCTATACAGAAATCTAGCCAGTAACTGGCTGTATTTCTATACAGAAATCTAGCCAGTAACTGGCTGTATTTCTATACAGAAATCTAGCCAGTAACTGGCTGTATTTCTATACAGAAATATAGCCAGTAACTGGCTGTATTTCTATACAGAAATCTAGCCAGTAACTGGCTGTATTTCTATACAGAAATCTAGCCAGTAACTGGCTGTATTTCTATACAGAAATCTAGCCAGTAACTGGCTGTATTTCTATACAGAAATCTAGCCAGTAACTGGCTGTATTTCTATACAGAAATCTAGCCAGTAACTGGCTGTATTTCTATACAGAAATCTAGCCAGTAACTGGCTGTATTTCTATACAGAAATCTAGCCAGTAACTGGCTGTATTTCTATACAGAAATCTAGCCAGTAACTGGCTGTATTTCTATACAGAAATCTAGCCAGTAACTGGCTGTATTTCCATATAGAAATCTAGCCAGTAACTGGCTGTATTTCTATACAGAAATCTAGCCGGTAAATGTCTGTATTTCTAAACAGAAATCTAGCCAGTAACTGGCTGTATTCCTAAACAGAAATCTAGCCAGTAACTGGCTGTTTTTCTATACAGAAATCTAGCCAGTAACTGGCTGTTTTTCTATACAGAAATCTAGCCAGTAGCTGGCTGTTTCTCTATACAGAAATCTAGCCAGTATCTGGCTGTATTTCTATACAGAAATCTAGCCAGTAACTGGCTGTATTTCTATACAGAAATCTAGCCAGTAACTGGCTGTATTTCCATATAGAAATCTAGCCAGTAACTGGCTGTATTTCTATACAGAAATCTAGCCGGTAAATGTCTGTATTTCTAAACAGAAATCTAGCCAGTAACTGGCTGTATTTCTAAACAGAAATCTAGCCAGTATCTGGCTGTATTTCTATACAGAAATCTAGCCGGCAACTGGCTGTATTTCTATACAGAAACCTAGCCAGTAGCTGACTGTTTCTCTATACAGAAATCTAGCCAGTAACTGGCTGTTTTTCTATACAGAAATCTAGCCAGTAACTGGCTGTTTTTCTATACAGAAATCTAGCCAGTAACTGGCTGTATTTCTATACAGAAATCTAGCCAGCAACTGGCTGTATTTCTATACAGAAATCTAGCCAGTAACTGGCTGTATTTCTATACAGAAATCTAGCCAGTAACTGGCTGTATTTCTATACAGATATCTCGCCAGAAACTGGCTGTATTTCTATACAGAAATCTAGCCAGTAACTGGCTGTATTTCTATACAGAAATCTAGCCAGTAACTGGCTGTATTTCTATACAGAAATCTAGCCAGTAACTGGCTGTATTTCTATACAGAAATCTAGCCAGTAACTGGCTGTATTTCTATACAGGAATCTAGCCAGTAACTGGCTGTATTTCTATACAGGAATCTAGCCAGTAACTGGCTGTATTTCTATACAGAAATCTAGCCAGTAACTGGCTGTATTTCTATACAGAAATCTAACTGGCTATATTTCTATACAGAAATCTAGCCAGTAACTGGCTGTATTTCTATACAGAAATCTAGCCAGTAACTGGCTGTATTTCCATATAGAAATCTAGCCAGTAACTTGCTGTATTTCTATACAGAAATCTAGCCGGTAACTGTCTGTATTTCTAAACAGAAATCTAGCCAGTAACTGGCTGTATTTCTATACAGAAATCTAGCCAGTAACTGGCTGTATTTCTATACAGAAATCTAGCCAGTAACTGGCTGTATTTCTATACAGAAATCTAGCCAGTAACTGGCTGTATTTCTATACAGAAATCTAGCCAGTAACTGGCTTTATTTCTATACAGAAATCTAGCCAGTAACTGGCTGTATTTCTATACAGAAATCTAGCCAGTAACTGGCTGTATTTCTATACAGAAATCTAGCCAGTAACTGGCTGTATTTCTATACAGAAATCTAGCCAGTAACTGGCTGTATTTCTATACAGAAATCTAGCCAGTAACTGGCTGTATTTCTATACAGAAATCTAGCCAGTAACTGGCTGTATTTCTATACAGAAATCTAACTGGCTATATTTCTATACAGAAATCTAGCCAGTAACTGGCTGTATTTCTATACAGAAATCTAGCCAGTAACTGGCTGTATTTCCATATAGAAATCTAGCCAGTAACTTGCTGTATTTCTATACAGAAATCTAGCCGGTAACTGTCTGTATTTCTAAACAGAAATCTAGCCAGTAACTGGCTGTATTTCTATACAGAAATCTAGCCAGTAACTGGCTGTATTTCTATACAGAAATCTAGCCAGTAACTGGCTGTATTTCTATACAGAAATCTAGCCAGTAACTGGCTGTATTTCTATACAGAAATCTAGCCAGTAACTGGCTTTATTTCTATACAGAAATCTAGCCAGTAACTGGCTGTATTTCTATACAGAAATCTTGCCAGTAACTGGCTGTATTTCTATACAGAAATCTAACTGGCTGTATTTCTATACAGAAATCTAGCCAGTAACTGGCTGTATTTCTATACAGAAATCTAGCCAGTAACTGGCTGTATTTCTATACAGAAATCTAGCCAGTAACTGGCTTTATTTCTATACAGAAATCTAGCCAGTAACTGGCTGTATTTCTATACAGAAATCTTGCCAGTAACTGGCTGTATTTCTATACAGAAATCTAACTGGCTGTATTTCTATACAGAAATCTAGCCAGTAACTGGCTGTATTTCTACATTTCTGTACAGAAATACAGTCAGTTACTGGCTTGATTTCTTTATAGAAATACATCTAGTTGCTGTCTAGATTTCTGTACAGAAATACAACCGGTTACTGGCTAGATTTCTGTATAGAAATACAGCCAGTTACTGTCTAGATTTCTGTACAGAAATACAAAAAATTTAATTTTTCTTTGAATACCAAAATAACACCTCTTGTTGGAAACCCCTTTATTTAAGAGCATATTTTTTGTTTTTAAGTGCATATTTTATGCGCATTAAACTGTTTTTGGTTGCCCTGGTTATTATACTATTTTAAGCAGTGTTATTTTTTATGATTAGAAAATTGTAATTTTAATTTTAAACTTTTCAATTTCATATTTTCTTTTACATTATAATTTATGATATGTAGCATTCAAAAACTCCATATATTTTTTAGTATAAACTTTTAAAAATTTATATAGTGAACAAAAATTTCATTATTATCAAACACAATTTTGATTATTTTTAGTAATGACAAAATTTTTTTCACCAAAAATTCTTAATAAAATTATTTCACTTGAGCTCATTATTTAATCACAAACTTTTGTTTTCCTATTGTTTTGTTTTTTTTTTTATTGGCATATTTTGTATTTTCATTTAGTTCAAGCTAAATAAGAAAAGTTTTATTGTTGCATGGACAAGTAAAAGTAATTTACATTTAGATGAAACACAACAAATAAAAAACAAAATTACAATTTGTATCACACTGATTTTATCAGTTAACGTCATCGTGTAAACAGCTTTTGTTTTTTGTGGGATGATTAATGTGAAATAAATGAATTAATTGCTTTAAAAACAAATGTTGTAAGTAATTATGTTATAGTTAGTCAGCTATCCCGAATCTTATATGAGTTTTATGGTTGTTATAGTCATTCTCGAAAGGTGATCTTATGTGGAACCTATGGAAAATTATGGAGTGACCGTCCAAACATCTGTATACATGCAACTCAACTGTGTAAAATTTGTAAGACATTTATTGTTGTTCGGAAAATGTCTTTATATGAGAGCTAAGACCAATTATGGGACGATCATCGTAAAATTTAGTAAGGCGATTTTATATATATATATATATATATATATATATATATATATATATGATAGCGACATTTATAAGATAAGATTTATGTATATTTAAGTGATTTTCAGAAATGGCTATGGTAACATATTGACCGATTCAAACAAAATATCTTTTGTTTTCACATGAATCATTTTTACTGAATTTTATATGGATACTGCTATTATATAGGCAATTATGTACGATAGATTCACATTCCGGGAAGAAAGATGAATTGGCCCTGGGAGAACTCATAGACTGATTGTTACAATTTTAAATATTTTTCTAGGTTGCCTTTTCTTTGGTCCATAATATCTTAGAATTTAGTAGGGGTTCAGAATGTATATATTATTGTTGGTCTGAACAGTATTTCGATATGTTACAAATTGAATGACAAAATCAATATAACCCCCATATTTTCTGTTGTTGTTATAAAAATATTAAACTGTATGTACTTATGTGCAAATTTCTTATATTGGAAATAAAAGAAAAATAAAACAAACAAAACAAAATACTATATATTGTAGATGTTGTTAAATAAAGTGGTAGTTTAAGTATTTTCCTGTCCTAGAGAAAAGATACGAAATTTCTGTATTCTAAATATACTATACCTACAACTACAATATCTGTCAGATATTTTGTCCACCCTCTATTTTGATTTATAGATTTCTAATAATTTTTAAACTCGCTTCCAAGGATCAAACAGTTTCTCTCCAAACAATTTGGAACTAAGCCATGGAGAAATGGACTCAGTTAAACCAAAGTAATATGCATAGTAAGATTAAATTAATGTTTAAAAATATTAAAACCATTTCTATTTTCAGATTAGAAAGATGCTCATTTGATTGACATAATCCATATTGAACCCGATAGACACCACAAAGCCATTTAAGGACAACAATTGCTGAATCAAATTAATTTTGTAAAATAGTTTTATGTATAAGTATACTCACTAGGCTGGGTCGATTTGTATGGACGATCAAGAAGTAAAAAATCGTATAGCAGAAACGCAATCTAAGGAAAATTCTAACAAAAAGTTTCCTCAAGAAACAATATTAAATCAAATCTTATCTTGCGCATTTCGTATATTATCCAATAAAAAAACGATAAAAAAATATTAATACTCAAATATCATTGAAAAAATACGAAATGCGCAAGACATATGGTTTCTTGGGGAACATTTCTTAGAAATAGATAAGTTGACCTGTAGTAGTGACTAATAGGTGGTTTAACACACTTTTCCCTAATATCATGATTTAGATCAGAATTCAGCCAATTCATCCGCTACCTCATTTCCCTGTATATCACAGTGCCCCCGCATCCAACACAATCTTTTTGAGTAGTGCACCAATAACTGCTCAAGAGCTCTCCTACAGTCATCCACTAGGCTGGAATGAATTAAATGACATTCCAGAGCCTTTAGTTCCGCCTGACTGTCCACGTATATATTTTTCCATACAGGAGGGACGTGTGCCCTTATCAACTCTGTAGCTTTCCAGATCGCGAAGATCTCTGCCTGGAAGAGGCTGCAGTCGTTAGACAGTCTATATGAGCACTTTATATCAGTATAGACCAGATAAGCTCCGACCCCCATACCAAAGTCCATCTTGGAGCCGTCAGTGAAAACTTTCTTTCCTGATCGATAAGGCATACCTCATACAATAACTTAGTGTGACCTACTCGCAAGGGTTTTACTAAGGAAGACTCGAGTTGTCTGAGTAAGTTCATTGCTGCCACACTCTCAACATAATTTTCAATGGTATTGCCAATGGCACCTGTGATGCCCAGACATGCACACCTTTGAGCTTTGTTGAGTATAACCTTATAGCTACGTTTCCTCATTGCCTCCCACTTTTTGCCAATTGAGTTCTTGAATGTATAATAGGCATTAAGGCCCTTCTTTAATCTTTTCTGAGTATTTATTTTTCAAGTCAATTTACTGTCAAGGAATGTTCCTAAATGCTTGGCTTCCCCTAATAAACTAAGCTCAATGCCGTCTGATTTCGGCGCGCTAAAGCTTTCCACCTTATATTTCCTGGTAAATAGCACCAATTCCGTTTTTGATGGGTTTTCCACCAACCCGATAGTTTTTGACCAGGACGAGAGGTGGCCAAGCGATACCTGCATGATGTTACTGATATTGAATAAAAACTTTCCCTTATCAGTATCACCATGACATCCGCACAGGCGACTATCCTCCTACTCTTAAATTTAAAGATTTAAAGAATAGAGTTTGTGGTGTGCCCCTTGTAACCCGTCTTCTGATCATATCATCCCCTAGGGTTGAGTTGATAATCCTGCTTTCAAGCACTAAGACTATCCAACTTACCAGGAAGTCGTCACCCCAAGTTTCACTAACAAATCTCTAGTTGCCTCTATCCTTATGTTATTATTAGGCGCCTTCTATGTCCAGAAACGCAGCTTAGGTATATTCCTTATGCTTCAAGCTTCGCTCTATACAACCGACCACCTCATAGAGCGCACTCTCAACAGACTTACCCTTAAGGTAGGCATGCTGAGCGTTGCAAATGAGGTGAGTATTTATATTGCTCCTGAGATGTAGATCTATCAGTCGTTCTAATATTTTCAAAATAAAAGACGATAGCCTAATAGGTCTAAAATCCTTTGGCTTCGAGTGGCTGGCCTTACCGGCCTTAGGTATGAAGACCACCTTAACCTCCCTCCACCCTCTGGGGAAATATTAACGTGAAGTCAACTGTTCTATCCCACTACGGACCTTATCATAGAATGTTCCCGAATTCATCCGCCTAGGATCCCTAAAAGGTGCCGTTGTAGATGATTCAAAGTCCGAAAAGGAGCAGTCTGTGGATACCCTCCAATCTCTAACGAAATTATCATTGTGGTTCGTCAATGTAATGTCTATAACCGCCTGCCTATCCTTGTTTCTGAACATGGGCATATTGTCCTTGTTGCCAATTACTAGATTATTGGTAGTTATAAAGTCAAAGACGCACTCACCTCTTTTGTTTATGTAAGCACTGCCCCACGGGCTGTGATGAGCACTTACATCATAGCCCATCAACAGGATAGAACTTCTCCTTTTTGCATATTTCGTCAGCTCCAGCACCTCATTTCCAGGTGGATCTGCAGCCTCATACGGCATATACACCAAAAGCAATGTCAGCGTCCGCTCACCTCTGGTTTCTCTGCTCACAACAGTGACATCACCGGGATATGCAACGTGTATCCCGTTACTCCCAATCCACAAACCTTATTTTGATTTAACCAAGGTTCTTGTATCAGGATCACATCAGTTTGGGATTGGGAGAGAAATGTTGTCAATTCTGTTAAGGACGCTTTACAATTATGCAGGTTTATCTGCACCACTAGCAGCCTCTTTGGTAATGTCATGTTTCGAATACCGAAACCTGACCGTGCCAAATTCAAAATTGACAACCTCTCAATCCTTGTCCAGGGTTTCAAGGGATTTACGATCCACTGCACATCGGAAATCCCTCCCGTTATTCTTCTTACACACCATCGATGCTACAGCCTTCCATTGGTCTATGGGGAGATTAACTTTCTGCTTTATCAATATTGTCAGTATGGTTTCCACCGGTCTTACGGGGGGGAGGAATCCATACTGTCACTATTGTTCTTAGTGCTAGCTCCGAGGCGCGTATCACTTCTACTTTTAAGGCTGGATTATGATCGCCATGTTTCCCAACTACGGTTCTTAAAAATTCAAAAGAATTTTTATTCCCGCAATTTATGACCTTGACTCTCTTAGCACAGTCCGCACCTTTGAAGGATACATCCTCCGAGTTACCACTAAACATGGCGATCTCGTCCAAGAGTCTACTTTCAAGCAGTTGTCATTGATCAGTACTGATCTTCCCATCCAAATCATTCCGATCAATGATAGCTGCCTGAAGGTATACATCCTGACTCAAGGATTTCTTCACCTTCTTCGTTGACGAGGTGGGCTGGTCATCAAACGATCTAGCCATCTTCATGGTCTCCTTATGGTGACCTTTAGCAGAGGTAGATGGAGTTGTACCAGCATTAGCCGCAGCCTTGTTCTGTCCTGGTGTCTTGATGACGAGAGTTGTGAGCCACCAGAACCGCTTCCCTTAATGTTACCCGTACGGGCACCCTTAAGGGGAACAACCGGAGTGTTCTTTCCTACCTTCGCATCTGGGACGTGTGTAGGTGATTTCTTGTTACCAGCCACAGTTCCAGCCGATGCCCTGAAAAGTTTGATGGTAGAAGAGCCACCCTCTTTAGATGTGCCCGCACTGCTGGTGGTTGGAGTTTTAGCCAGATCGACAGCAACCCCCACCTGCTGCTTAATAGGAGAAGGCTCTCCCAATAGAACACTCACAGGGCCGTAGATTCTCTCGAATCTAGCGACGTCCTGCCTGTGTTTCTTGAGGAGGTACTTCTCCTTTGCGATTAATGACCCGAGATCTCTTTGTCCCATAATTGCCAGAAAGGCCAGAGATTTCCTTATGCCATTTTTTGCAATATCCTCCTTCGTTCTGCTGGTTTTTTCAATGACACGTGGAGTGGCACTAGGCGACTCCTCCACGGCGACCTGCCGAACTAGATTGGCGACATTATCGCCATGTGGACAGCCTTCTGCCGATTGTCCTTTTTGGTTATCCTTGTCCGCCGAAACGTGGGGGGATGCCTCTGCAGTCTGATTCTGAGCAGATATCATATTCATCATCAGAGAGCAGAACCATCTCCTCCAGCTTCTGAGTGGCGCAAATTTCTCCAAAGGAGTCTTTCGACAGCCCCAGAAGACCGTCCACATCAAGTTGTAAAACCTGTCATTCATGCTCCAAGATCCTGGCATGAACGTCCGTTAGGGTAAACTCACCTTCTTAAGTGCTTTCCGTTACCCCCTCTTCCGTATCTCTAGTATCCCTGAAAGGAGGTAGTCTCCTTAGCAGAATTGTTGGTAATTAAATTTTCAATTTTGTACCCACGAGTGGGCCCGAAAAACGAACCATCCACGCAGTGACGGCGTGCATGGGTTGGGCAACTGGTTACAACAGCGTATTGAGGGGAGCTATTAGCGGCTAGTTTGTTTATACACTAACTAACCATCCAGTTCATCAACTCACCTTGACCTTAAAAGTGTAACTATATCGTAACAAGCCTGGTAAAGCCTCTACTATACAAGTGGCGAACACAGATCTGGATACCACGAAGGGCTATATGTCGTAATACTAGATGGAACAGCAATGTGATACACTATCGCCCCAATTATCAAGATAGATAAGATGAGTAACCTTTAGTTTATATACTCCTTCAAATTCGCTACCCCCTTTGTGAATGTGCCAGAAGAACATGCCCATCCACAGTGGAGGTTTAGACCAGAGAGTATACTTAAGCCCTCGTATTGCCCAGGCGAAGGATCAAATATGGTAAGATTTTTCTTAATGAAAAGTGTCATTTGGTATGTCAAACATCCACTGAAATTATGACAAGCCACGGTAGCTATTAATCAGGTTGACTTCAAACGGAGATTCTAAGCGAAAGATTCAAAAATTTCATTAACAAGATTAGATGAACCATTCAATATGCTCAAACTTGGTTGGTCATCAGGTCAACCAAGTGCACAATAAGCTTGTATTGTTCAAGGAGTCCCACCTTGCTGTTAAACTGCTGTAATAATAATAAAGTTATGGATGTCTGTAAATGTAATATGAACAGCGATCCTTCAACAATTCTGCGTCTTGAGGTTCTGATAAAATACTTTGTGTAGAAAGAGTAAAATACTTTGAAAATTCCGACCTGAGCTAAAATATACAGTAAGAAAACTGTGTCTATAGAAACTAATATTTTTCTCCCACATATATTTTACAGTTTTTAATATTTTATTATTAATATTTAGTTCTGCATATATTAAATTCACAGAACTTTCCTAATAACCATTTTCTTAAATGCTAATGTGTCGCTTTCCATGTTTATTTATTTTAGGTATTAAAAATTAAATTAAATAATTTTTTTGGCAACTTTTTTTGTAGGATATACGAAATGTATAATTGGAAACAGGCTAAGACGACGCTTAAGAAACTAATTAAACTTTATTTTAAGTTTCTAACGCAATTTTTTTTCTCTGTAAACCTTCATTTTCCTGAATTGTTTGTAATACCTTGCAGTAAACTTTATATTTTTTTTGTTTTCCTTAGTTTTTTTACGTTATATTCGGAAGTAAAATCTTAACGAGTTTGTGAGTTTTTGTTTTGGGTGGAGGGGGCTTCCTTTCATTTCATTTTTGTATTATCAACATGCAAACAAACAGAACAAAGAGTGAAAAAACTTAAATCTGATATGCTGTTGGTGTTGACGAAAAACTTTCCCACAAATATTCCCACGCTTATTTTTTTTTTTTTTGTTTTGCTTTCTTTTAAACTATTTTTGTTTCTGTTTGAGGTAAAACAAACTGTACAAAACATGAATATTCTATGCGTATTTCGTTGCAAAAGTGAGCAACAACCAAACATGTTTTTACATTTCTGTTCTAACTAGACTACCTCTAGAGTAATCTGGAAGTATGCAACACCTAAACTACAGTGAATAGCATTACAAGTGTATATTATTTTTTTAGAATTTAATATGCAATTTAATAAAACATGGCTTTTGTATATTTCATATGCTTGTGCAATGAATAAAAAACTATACCAAATTAATAAAATCGGTGTTATGATTTCTACACTTTTGTGTGTGACTGTAGATTCTCTTACCAACATCCAATTTGCATACAGGTTTCGTTGTACTCATGGTAAAAAAACCGCAATTAATGTTCCCCATGGTGTTGATACAATTAATTCGTTTAAACTTTTTCCCTATTCGTGCTGCAGTTTAATTTAATTTTTTTTCCAGCGAAAAATATAACTCTGCATATTATTATTTTGAATGCTTTTAGCTTATTTTTGTTTGTTAGTTTATAGTTTATGTTATTTTCATAAGTGTTACTATGTTTGTGCATACTTACACATTCATATTGTGTGATGGCTGATTTTGTATTAAATAACAAATATGAATTCCAAATGCAAAGTTGCTTTTTGCAAACATTAGTGTTAAAATAACAATTTAATGAGTTTGATTTTAAGTGTTATTAAATTTCGCATTCGGTGTCACATAGGAAGATGTGAGTAATAGAAATTTTCATTTCATGGAGAGTTCAATATGCAAAATTCTCACCTAGGTCATTTAACAAGTTCATTTTGCTCCCGAAAATCTTTAATGTAAAATTTGGTAGAAGATTCAGTTTCCTTTGGATCATAAGCCACTTAAAACCAAGCCAAGATGTTTTACAGCCTCTAATGTATAAAGTTTTTCATATTCTAATTAAATTTTAAAAGTTCATGAATATCATTCAAACACACTCTTATTTTATTCAAGAATATTTAATTATTATTTTTCAACTATTTTCATACAGAATAAATCAGTTAAATTAGGCGTATAACATATTTATTTTCAACCTCATAAAAATTGCAAAAATGTGCGAAAAAATACAGATATTTAATTTAACTATATGTAGTATAGGTATATTTTAAAACTAAAAAACAATTATCTTCGTACATTTACCACATACTTTGTAAATTACGTGAATTATTTGTAATCATGATTATAGTGTATAACCCCTAAAAAGGCATACCAACGATACACAAAAACATACTTAAATTTACACATACCTTTAGATTCTCCTATGCTTACACACGCAAGTTAATACAAAGGGCATGAGAATCTAATAGGGAGGCTGATTATTTAACTTTTCTCAAATCTCGATTTCATTCTAATCTTAAGTTCATTTATTTGTTGCTTTGATTCTAAATCTTACAAAAACTTATTTTTGAACCTAGCTTTTACAGTGGGATACGAAGCTTCAGAAATGGTAGACCACAAGAGATTTTTACGGTGTCTAATATTACACATGCTGAAGCAGCTAATATATGAATGAGGCTATAAAGCGCTTCCTTAAGCGTTTCCTATTTTTAAAACATGGTTGGAGCTGAGGTGTTTTCAAGTTGATTGCATTTGTTCAGCTTCCTACACCTAATGGGGACCAGTGCGTGACCCCTCAAATTTGGTCACCAAAAATTATTTTATGATCCGAATGAGCTGAAATTTAAATAGTCCTTAAGAACATGTAAAAAAAATTTATTTACACGTCTATTAGGTTAGGATACGAAGATGTGTAACTATGTGTACTTCCAGAGACCATGCGGTCCATTGTGATTCCCTTCAATCAGTATGTTTATATTGTTAAGAGAGAAGAGTCCAAAAAACCGCCTAGTGAATGAAAAAAAAAGAAAGTAAGATTTTCATTGCGGGTTCGGAATTCCCGTAGAACGTCCTTTAAATAGCCACCCTATTCCTCTAATGAAACCTAGTATATTACACAATTCACAGTTCTGAGTTTGTCCTGAAATCTGTTTCCTAGCCATTTAAATCTGAGACTCTGTAACCTGGGGCAGTTTCACATGATATGTTCCACTGTATCTAGCACCCTAAAAAATCCTGCGTGTCGTTATCCCATTTGCCTTTGAAGGCTCCAATTGCGCAATGACCGGTTATCACTCCCACTAGAATCCTTATATTATATCTATCCAACCCTATCAGTGCTCTTGTTGCTTTAGCGTTCAGTTTTGGCCAAATTCCCCTGGACACTCTACAATCCGTCCTACTGCTCCAGGATTGGTCGGTATAGTTCCGGTATCTTTCGTAAATTGACCTGTAGTGGTGACAAATAGGTCACTGGTATCATGATCTAGATTAGAACCATGTCTAGCCAGTTCATCTGCCACCTCATTTCCCTGTATATCACAGTGCCCCGGCACCCAACACAATATAATTGAGTAGTGTACCAATAACTCCTCGAGAGCTCTCCTACAGTCCTCCACTAGGCTGGAATGAATTAAATCACATTCCAGAGCCTTTTATGCTGCCTCACTGTCCACGTATATATTCACTGTAGATCCCTCATTTACTTGTACCTTTATCAACTCTGTGTTTTTCCAGATCACGAATATCTCTGCCTGGAAGACGCTGCAATCCTTAGAGAGTCTATATGAGCTCTTGATATCATAGTTGACCAGATAAACTCCGGCCCCGTACCAGACTCGATCTTGGATCCGTCATTGAAAACTGCACACCCATCAAACAGTTGAGAGGATCTAACCTAGTTATCTCTACTGGGAAACTATACTGGGGGTGATGCCCCGAAGTTGAAGGTCGCGACCCTATAGTCAGGCATTCCTGATCGATAAGGCCTGCCTCATACAATATCTTAGTGTGACCTACCAGCAAAGGTTTTACCAAAGAAGACTCGAGTAGTCTAAGTTAGTTCCTTGCTGCCACACTCTCAGCATAGTTCTCAATGTGTAGTAGGTTTAGGATTATATCTAAGTCCAACTGCGGAGTACTGCCAATGGCACCTGTGATGCCCAGACATGCACACCTTTGAGCTTTGTTGAGTATAACTCTATAGCGACGTTTCCTCATTTCCTCCTACCACACCGTACAACCATAAGTAACAATAGGTCTAACAACCGATGTGTAGACACAATTAACCATACTTGGTCGCAGACCCCAATTTTTGCCAAATGAGTTCCTGCGTGTATAGTAGGCATTGAGGCCCTTCTTTAATCTTTCCTGAGTATTTATTTTTCAAGTCAATTTACTGTCAAGGAAGGTTCCTAAATACTTGGCTCCCCTTGTGGTGTGCCCCTGGTAACCCGTCTTCTGATCATATTGTCTACTAGGGTTGAGTTGATAACCCTGCTTTCCAGCATTAAAACTATCCAACTTACCAGGAAGTAGTTAACTCTAAGTTTCACGAATCCTTAATTGCCTCTATCTTTATGTTATTAAAGGCGCCTTCTATGTCCAGAAACGCAGCTAAGGTATATTCCCTATGCTCCAATCTGTTCTCTATACAACCCACCACCTCATGCAGCGCACTCTCAACAGACTTACTTTTAAGGTGGGCATGCTGAGCGTTGCTAATTAAGGGCTGGGATAACATCGCCAAGTTTCCCAACTG
The DNA here is from genome assembly GCA_942486065.2 of Calliphora vomitoria. Classification (NCBI taxonomy): domain Eukaryota; kingdom Metazoa; phylum Arthropoda; class Insecta; order Diptera; family Calliphoridae; genus Calliphora; species Calliphora vomitoria. The sequence continues at coordinate 62,553,454 of OW818031.2, forward strand.
CGGTTCTCTCTTGGTTATCCTTGACTCTTTTGGTTATCCTTGTCCGCATAAGCGTTGGGGGGTGTTTTTACTATCTGGTTTTGAGCAGATATTACAGTGATATCATGTTCACTAACCATCTCCTCTAGCTTCTGTGTGGCACAAGTTTCCCCAAAGGAGTCTTTCGACAATCCCAGAACACAATCCAATAGCGTATTTCTCTGGCGCTGAGGTGAGCTGTTAGGGGCTAGTTTGTTTATATACTAACTAACCATCCAAATCCTCAGCACAACACCCCCCAGGCATAGCCATTTTTAAAATATAATTTTAGGTTTGAGTAAAACATTCTAAAAAGGCAAAGCAACTATCCTCGAAAGTGCTCCATATTTATATAACCCTATATGTAACTTAAACACTTACAAAGTAGGCACTATTCTAAAAAACTCAGTTTTTGGATCACATTTTTCCTGGATTAGCATTTTCGGTATTTTGTAAAACATTTTAAAAATTATAATGCTGTTGATTTAGGACATTTGGATCTATATTAGTTACGAATTTTGTTAAATTTTGGATCATACATGGATTTTTGGCAATTTTTAAAAGTTGAGACCCGAGGTGACCAACTTTGAAAGGCCACTCACTGGCCCCAATTAGTGCTATGCAGCTGAGCAAATGTACATTAACTCGAAAATACCCCTGTTCCAACCATGTGAAAGTTCGTAACAATATCACAAATATGCATTAAAATAAAAATTTTAAATTTAAAAAAAAAAATTATTTTTAAAAATTTTTTTTGATGAACAAAAAATTTGGGGTAAAACAGTATTTTTCCAGATTTTACCAGCTGTAGGTCTGACTTAATTCGGCTTTATATACACCGTTGCAAAGGCCTTTAAAATATATTTTATTAGATATCCATATTGTCTATATTAATGACTTAGTAATCCAGATATAGATTAAAAATAGGACAATAATCGAGGATACACTGGTTTTTTCCTTATATTAATTAATTTTTGTGACAGACGGAATAAAATAGAGCCCAAAATTTAAAAAATTCTCCCATATTTTGACAAAAGTTGTGAAATTGGAGAACTAATATTTATATATTCCATTATAATGTTTATTCGTTAATATATCGGTATTAAATTTGTTATTTCGGTACTTTATTTATAGCCATTTTAAAGGTGGAAACAAATATACGATTTAGGAAGAGAAAATCCCATAATTCTCAATAAATTGAGAGTCAAATTGACGATTTTGACGTTTTGTTTCTCAATAGTTTACGATTTCAGACATAAACCAGCTAGCAGCTACGGTATCAATGCAACCTGGTCAGAAATGTAAGTGAATTCTTATTTATAAAACCGGATAAGGCTTATCCGAACTCCCTAATATCTAACCCCAAAATATAAGAAACAAATAAGAAAAGAATGTTCTTTGCAATCCTCAGTTCATACACAATATTCATTCTACTCTTTACTAACTACATATTTACTTTACGCACGTATAAAAAAAAGCTTTGACATTTTTACACTTCTTATTCTTTTTATCACATATAGTTACAAATGTGTGTCTTCTGTCTGTTTGTAATACGTACGCATTCATACAAGTGTATTATTAGCTTATTATACTTATACATACCTATACTTGTATGTATATTTACATGTACATACATATACTATTATATTCACACACTTTCAAATATAGACTAGATAGAGTATGAAGAGTATTTGTGTTTCTTACTAATTTTGCAAAGTCATTAAATAATTTCAAGGAACAACACATCTTTGAACATCACACATGAACTCATACGCATAGAGTCTTGTATGTGTTTACTGCACAGTACAAACAGTACTTTAAAAATATTTTTCTTAAATTGGAAGTGTTATAGACAATATGATTATATTTGGAATCTGTCGCCTGATAAAGAGTCCTGAGATTTTTTCAGTATAAGTGGCAGTCAATTATGATACTTCCCTAACATGTAACTACCCAGCAAATATTTCACTTGCAACTTCTAATGCAACTACAATATGCTATAAGAAATTTATTATTTTGTAGACATTTTCATCAAGTCAAATATAAAGTTGATGCTGGATAGTAATGTCACAATCACCTCAGGGAACAGTTCTATGTTTAGTTCCTAAACAACTTTCTGGAACTGGTTTAAAAACTTTTATTTTTCTGTAAAAAAAAAAAATGTGAAGTCAAAAAATTCACATTATATAAGGTAGACAAATTAGAGATTAGATGACAAAATCAAAACGAAAATTTCTCAAATACAATTGGAAAATTCTGAAATAGAATAAAATATTTCTGATATATAATTAGAGACATACAAACAGAAAATTCAGTAATTGAAATTGACATTTCTGAAATACAATTAGTTAACGTTTTAGAAGTAAATATTGAAAACTCTCCCTAATGTTTCTACCTTGTGTATTATTGAACTATTCATATCAATGAAGATTTTATTTTTTTTCGTAAATGTAAATGTTGGAAATAATACAATATTGCGTTCTGCAATGACCGTTGAATAAATGCAAAGATCTCTTAAGCGTATTTTCGGTAAATATAAGTTTTCTGAGGCTAATTCTGTAAATCCTAACTATTGCATCAATAAAACTTCCACATCTGCTTCTTGAAAATAGTTCCGAGGGTGGCAAGTTTAAACAAAAATCACTGTTGAAAGAACTAGTTCTAAACCTGTTCCTAAGAATGTGAGGTTTCTCTTCCTTCCCTAGAAATAGTTTCAAAATTTCAAACAAAAATCATTGATTAAAGTATTGCTTCCAGAACCATTCCTAAGAATGTGAGAACTAGCTACTTGGGTAACAATTTCAAGCAAAACTCATCATCGATTTCGTGACCAAATGCGGTTGTTTTTTTCCTCCTTTAATCCTTATTAAATCGACCTCATAATTTGGCATAATATTTGCAATTGATTGTTTTACTCTTTTGAAGGTAGACAATCCCAAAAACGGTCGCCATGACTTTGCTAGTTGACAAACATACCTTGGCTTTCTTTGGCGCCGATTCACCCCGAGAATTCCACTCTTTTTACTGCTGTTTAGTATCTGGTGTGTTGTGGTGCAAAGGCGCAAAAACTCATCCATATTAAAGTTGAACAACGTCAAACACTCCTACGAAGTTGTTACATGATTGCATTTGTGAGCAAACGTGGCACTCATCTTGCGGAAAACTTTCTCATATCCAAGTGATCATACAAAATTGAAACCACTGAGCTACGTGAGATGCCCATGGCTTTCACAAATTATCGCACTTTCAATCTCCGATCGGTCAACACCATATCGTGATTTTTCAGTTATATCGGGTTTAGCGACATCAACTGAGCCTCCAGAACGTTCGGCATCTTTTGTGCTTTACGGCCACAACAAATCCAGTCAACCACAATTTTACCATTGAAATTTATGGTACAGGGTTCCCATAGTATTTATCAAGCTTCGCCTTTATTTTAATGGTGTTTTTTCCCTAAAAAATAATACTTAATGAGCAGACGAAATTCACCTTTTAAAATTTCTCCTCAAGTCACGAGGTAGTCTCAGCAGCTCACTTGGGTCCATTCAAAACTGATCCCATTGTGTTACCCAAGGGTTAGTCATCAGGGTATTTGCAGTACTTCCATTGACTCCAAATTAAACCAACCAGATTCCCGGACGAAAAAATAGATTCGTCTCAGATTAATCCTTGATAGCTCATCCAAACATGATAGGAATGGATATCCGAGGATGCGTTCCCTCAGGTTTGTCAGAGCCGGACATTGGCAGAAAAGGTGATACACAATCTCTTCCTCTTCTTCATTATAGCGGCTTCTACAGTAATCATTGTACGGTAGGCCCATTCTTCTAGCATGTGTCCCGATTAAAAAGTGTCCTGTAATAAAGGAGACAATTAGCCTTATTTGCTCACGACGGTAATCTATAAGTAGATTGGTCCTGCTGGAATCATATACGGGCCAAGTCGACCTCGGTGTAGCACAGGAAGATTCATTAGTCCACCTGTTTTGTGCAGTCTCATATAGTTTTTGCTAAACAACCATCTTACATTTAACAAGGCAAATACCAGAAAAGGGATCGATCTCCTCCTCACTCATCATCGCACTCCTTTTGGCCAAATCATCTGCTATACTTATCCTGATTTCCATCGTGTCCAGGGACCCATATAAGGGTTATTCTAGAATGTCCCGCTGTCTCATGTAGGGATATCCGGCATTCCTCGGTTAACCTAGATATCGTAAAGACACCCGCTATTCCGTTAACGGCAGCCTTGCTGTCAGTAAACATGCATATATCACCAGATATTCGATAATACCTCAGCCAGTTGGATGCACGTTTAATGGTAGTAATTTCCGCCTGAAGAACAGTACAGAAGTTAGGTAGCCTAAAGTAGGATTTTATCCCAAAGTTTCCAATATAGAAAACTCCACCGAACCTATTACCCCATCAGTGTATATCCGTATGACATCAGCTGGTGGGAATAGTCTGCGTTGCCATACATCCCTATTCGGGATCATAAAATGGAATTGCCTAACGAAAAAAAGTTTTGCGATGCAGTAATCAACATTATCATCTAATTGCCCATAGTAATACAGTATCCTAGAGTGTCCAAGGTCCTCACAGCAGAGCTAAGAGCCATTTGTATCACCATCAAATCCACTGGTAACCAGTTTAGAATGGTAAAAAGTGCCTTAGAGGAAGTAGACCTTATAGCGCCTGTAATCAGTATCGCGATAGTCCTTAGAACTCGCTCAACGGCCTTCCGGTGAGTAGCATTATCCAGAATCTGCCACCATACCAATACTCCATAGAACAAGATGGGTTTAACGACTGCTTTGAAGATCCAATTGATACCTTTCGGCATAATACCCCAGTTAGTACCAGTTGCCTTTTTGCAGGAGTAGATGGCCACATAGGCCTAATTAATCCTGTTCTGAATGTTCAAATTCCAGGACAATCTCTTATCTAGAATGATGCCAAGATACTTTGCATTATCCCTGATCTCAAGACTGATTCCATTCAGTCTAGGTGGTATAAAGTCATCGATCCTGTACCTCCTAGTGAAGAGAACCAATTCCATTTTTTGGGGGTTCACATTAAGTCCACTCAATATACTCCACTCACTCAGTAGACCTAATGCCGATTCCATACAACTGGATATTGTATCCAGAAATTTACCAGATATAAATACTGCAACATCGTCAGCATACGCGACTGTTTTAATCCTTCTGTTGTCCATCCTGACCAACAGGGTATTCATAGCCAGATTCCACAGAAGTGGAGATAGTACACCACCCTGTGAGTTTCCACGATTGGCCACTTTTGAAACACTTATGCCACCTAGGGTAGCACATATGACTCTATAGCCGAGTATCTTTTCGACTAATCGGCGTACACAAAGATCAATCCCAAGTTCATCCATCGCAGATAGGATGGCGTCGGGCCTGACATTGTTAAAAGCACCTTCAATATCAAGGAAGGCAACAAGTGAATACTAATTATATGATAGCGACTCTTCAATGAAGCCAACTAACGAATGTAGAGCTGTTTCGACAGATATGCCCTTTGTGTAGACATGTTGGGATTTAGAGATGAGTTCCGTTGGAATGGTCAATCACGCTTTCTAGGGTTTTCAGCAAAAAGGATGCAAGACTAATTGGTCTATAATCCTTTGGTTTAGTATGAGTCGCCTTAGCTCCATTAGGAATGAAGACTACTCTACAACTCGTCCACCATGTAGGAATATAGGCCCATCAAATACACGCTGTATATGTTGATGAGCCAAGTTACAACTATTTCTTCATTCTTCTGAAGATTAGCAGGAATAATGCCATCCGGCCTAGGGGATTTAATCGGGTCGAAACCTTTGATTGCCCACTGAATTCTTTCCCTGTTCAGCGGAACAGAGTTATCACACGGAGCAACGCAATCAGCAGCCCCATTCACAGTTTCATCATCGACTGGGAGGTAGCCTGGGAAATGAGTGTCCATTAGGACCTTAAGTGTTTCCTTACTATTCAGAGTCCATCTACCACCTGGTTTCTGTATATAGCTTGGTACAACCGAAGAATTTGATACAATTTTACGTAATCAGTTAGTCTAAGTGGATCCTTCCACGTCGCTACAGAAGTACCTCGAGGCTTTCCTTTTCGCATTTCTCGTAAGGTTCTTGAAGTGATTCAATGATAACATGTATGTCGCCAGTTACCCAACCTCTTAGCCTCATTGAACAGTTTACGATGCCTCGTTGAACAGTTTACGAGGTAGTCTGCTATCAACTGGTATCAAACACAAACTAAATGACGCTAATTGTTCAAATTTAGCTTGTAGTTAACTGATAGATGCCTGTTGAGTGGAGTTTTATTGCCCTTTCAAGTAAGAATGGTACCCTCGTACAAATGATCTAAATAATTTTCACTTAATACTGAATTATTTAGCTTAAGACCATAATTTCACATAAACTTTTGCTTACTTTACCCTGTAAGGAATATTTAATTATATGTTCGCCTTAGTGTATATTTTTAAAAAAAAAAATTTTCTGAAATTCCAACTAATAAATACAGTTGTATTACAAAGTCTTAGAAAGAAAAACCAAACACCTTCTCCTTGCTAAAGGTTTAAGCAGGAAATCCATTGAAAACTTCAAATACATCATCATCATTAAAGTGACAGGAAAGACTTCAGCAGGAAGATTTTTCCACATACGGACACACCACATGTGCGATCCACTGTCCAGTCAACCACGAATTGATGAGCCTTTGCAGAAGAAGGTATATTGCGAAAAAAACTACGGGTTTCGGGAACAAGTTCTCTTATTACTACAGAGCACATTCTATTTTAGTATCGGTAGAACATCGAAACAACTCACATTGCGATGAAGTTTCAGTGAGTTAATAGGGCTGGATACGCTACAGTCACCGACAAGCACCTTCGCCCTCTTCTGTACTCGGTCGAAAAAAAATAGACTTCGAAGCATCGGCCCCTACATGAGAGTAAAGAGATCAGATGAAGTGAAGTATTTCCGTTTTAGAAAACCTAAACACTTGAATGCTTTCTTCGACACTTGCAAAATTTGTTTTGTCCATCGATTAATTCTTTAATATTTACACCACCCATAAAAATGGATGAGGCAAAACATGATCTGTCGTGCGCTTTCCATTCAGATATTGTCTTGGTTAAACGTAACATTCATGTTTTGCCTAATTGCCGCAATCTCCGACAGGCTTGGTCTATAATTGAATGAATATGAATGGCAAATGTTGCTGTCATCTGCCAAAGAATAGATATGGAACTTATGTGTGTTGAATTTTAAAGGAGCATGTATGCTCTTTAATCAGAGATATGGTAAATTATTGATGGATCCTCACAAAATTTGTAGGTATGATTTATTTTGGTGTGGATACCTAAATCAAACATTAATGACCACTGAAATACTAATTTGGTGTGCATTTGTATGGGGAGTAAATGCAATAATTGACCAATTTCGACTAATTTTAATAAGCTACGTCTCTTGGCAGAAAAAAAGCAAATGTTTTCGAAATATATTATAAATTGGGACCTGTACTTTGTGGATATATTTTAAAGAATCTTTAAGTTGGGTATTAGTTTAATATTTTAGAATCAGCACAAGCGATATAATACTCACTAATTTTGTGATTTCATTCTTTTACTAGCCCTTAAACACACATATTCAAATACGCAAAAACACATACAATGCATAAGTATGTGTAAGTGGCTCAAGTGTAAATATACACAATAGCATACACTTGCAAACTTACATACTTTTGAGGTGTAGTCTATGTGTATGCCACTTTACGCAACGTGTCACACATGACAATTTTCTTTTTCAACACTTACCCAAGTCAAAGCAGCGTATACTTTCTACTGAATTCGTAACTCTATCAAACTTGTTGGTTTAATAACTGACAGACTTAGATAACAGAAAATACGAAAATACTTACAAGAAAAACACCAACAAAAAAAATCGTTTTTTTCTTCTTTCTTTCAAAAAGTGTGTAAAAGAGTAAAATAAAAATACAACCTCTTGGGGTGTTTGTGTGTGCATGAACATAAAAATGAGCGTGCTGGGAAAGGTTGGCTGGTTGGGGGAGCACTCGTACTTGTTATGTTTTATTTCAGTTGTGTTTTTGTACGTATAATCTCTTGTCATGTTTTCCAAAATTTCATTAGTCATTCCGAAAGAACTGGGCGAAAAAATAAGGTAGATAAAGCAATTAATGAGTTTGGATCAGATTTGACATTTTTAGTTGAAACACTTAGATTTCTGCCAAATCATTTCACGAAGAGTAAAATAAATGTTCTGGTAATAAATATGACAAGGTGACACCGCTTTTGAGAACAACAGCGAATGAAGGGCTACAATTGAAACGCGTTTTTAGTGGAACCTCTTTCCATATAATTTATTTTTCACTCCATTATGATAAAATGATATTGTGAAAGGTTAAGAGTTTCTTTGAAAATTATAGAATCCTAAAAGTGTTCATAAATTTCAACAAAATAATAATCAGAAATTAATTTGAGCCTTTAACTTTTTAATATGTTTTATTATGTCAAAGCACTACTTACTCCATCAATTGTTTATGTATTTTAAAAAGCACAAATACAAGTATTTGCACCAATAAATTATCAGTTATATTATTATAGAATCAATATATATTAGAGTACTCCATTGTGAAATATGACATGAGATAGCCAACAGTCTTTTATAAAGAATGATCACGATGGGTTTAAACGGTGACCAATGTCACAAAAGGTCACATTTAGGAAAACTTTCTCGCTCTTATGTTACAATTTGCAGACCAAAGCTGTCTTTCCTCTCTGATTTTCCTATATCCTAATTATTTATCATTCCTCCACTTGCATGATTAATGTGGTGCTGCGAAACTGCATAGGTCAGTTGTAATTATTAATTCAGCTAGTTCATGTACACCGTCAGTGTAACGATTATCTATCGCCCTTGTTAATTAAATGGAAAATAAACAACAAATGCAAAACGACGGCCATGCTCTGCTATTGTAAAGAAAGCAACTATTCAACCATCTGATTAGAGTTTGGTTACATGCAGCGAGGGAATCACATGACAGATAAACATCAGTAAAAACAAACAATTACAAATGCTCAGCAGGTAACCCATCCTGGTCGATTATAAAAGAAAAGTGACCAACAAGAACCTCAAGATCCAGCATATGCCTGTATTTTTGATATTCGGATATGGCTTCAGTCGAATCAACCCGAACATGAATGGCATGGGGAGACATTCGACAGTCATAATCACATGGGTGCGTAAATGTTTTACTAATGACTTAACAAAAACGGGCGCTGTAAGGCCCGACGGAGATAAAGATTGTGGCATTCCGTTGTCTACGTTCAAACAACGTAAAAGTGATTCGTACTAAGGACTGAGATCGTAAAATTCTTAACACACGTTTTTCATTACAACTTTTAACCCAAGTATTATTTGATTTTGTTTTTATCAAGTTACCTTTATAAAGCATGTCAGTTATTATGTTTAATGTCAATTATGTTCATTTGTTGTTAATCTGATTAAAATGAGTGACTAGAAAAAAGTGCGTACTAAAATTATTAAATATTTTCAACAAATCCCAACTTGGTCCTACAAAAAGTTGGCCAAACAATCAATGGTCTGCTATCAAACAGTTTCAAATGTTATTACACAGTACCGGGAGAACTTGTTCGTTGATAGAAAACCTGGTTCAGGTAGAATAAATGGTCCACATGATGTTTCTAAAGCCAAAAAATAGAAAGCATTTTCAAAAGATTTCCCTACACCACCGGTAGGAAAGCTGCCCGGTTAGGGTAGTACTCAGACTTTTTGGTACGAAAAGTTAAAACCAATGCAGATTTAAAAACATACAAGGCTCAAAAAGTTCTTAACACGAACTCTGCTAAAAATCTAGAGGCCAAAGACAGAGCACGGAAATTGAGTCAAATTTTATACAAAAAGTATACCTGGTGCATATGGAAAATTTTTCGCAGCTTCTGAGTAAATTCTTTTATGTTGCATATACTCGAGGAAATTTTGAAGAAAAGTTTAGGGCCCAAAGCACACAAAATTTCCCAAAAAGTTCTTAGTATGGCAAGCAATATGCAGTTGCGGCAAAAAAACCAAACATTTGTTATAAAGGACTCTATAAATATCGAAATTTACATCAGGGAGTATTTACAAAAAATAATGTTTCCATTAATAAGAATTCTTAATATGTCCACTTATTTTTGGCCTGATTTGGCATCTGTCACTATGGTGAGGTTTTTATGGAATGGGGTGGTTAGTTTATTAACCACCACGGCGGTTGGCATTAAAAATAATTATGATACAAATGTTCGTAGCGTTTAAATTAGTTTGAAATCTAACTAATCATTTTGACTAAATTTTGTGACCAAAACAAAAGAAATAACTGTGTAGATGAGACATTATCCAATTCTATTACATGAACATTACATTTTTGTAACATAAGGAGTTATATAAAAGTGGAACTCGCTCGAGGATCGGTACTTTGTGTTTTTAGATTTTTTTTTAAATCGGCCAAGTTTGGATAGGTCTGCGGGGGATTGAGTCCCCTTAAATGAGCAAAATTTTACTTTACACGGTTTTGCATTAACCCTTTCAGACATTTTGTCCAATATATTTGACAATTAGTTTTTTCCTTTTGAAGTCATGTAGCGTTGATGCAAATAGACAGATTTTTACATGTAATGGCGTTATCAAAATACTGTTTACTAGATCATGTATATAATTTTTCAATACTTTTTGTTAAATTAAGTTATTTTCATAAGTTCGTTAGTAATATTCAGTGTCTTTTTAAAGTGATAATTATATTATTTTAAACTCTAAAAAAACGTGTAAATATTAATTCAGTATTTGTTAGGTATTTGTTTACTAATTTCAATTAATTACATTAATTTTTTAAATTTTCTTTATAAGAAGCATCTCAACTAAGACAATTTGTCCGAAATATTTGACATCACCTGGCAGCCAGGTGTGAGGTTTTACCATATTCTTAATTAGCAGCCTCAAATTAGCTTACACTGAAATTTTTAGTTCTCTATCTCAACAATTTCTCTATAATGTCTGAAAGGGTTTAGTTCTCCTTCCGGATTAGGTTAAATTTTTTATAAGGACTGAGATCGAAAAACCTTAACACACGTTTTGCATTAAAACTTTTAATTCAAGTATTATTTGATTTTTTTATCAGTTACCTTTGTAAAGCATGTCAGTTATTATGCTTAATGTCAATTTTGTTCATTTGTTGTTAATCTGATTAAAATGAGTCACGAGAAAAAAGTGCTTACTAAAATTATTAAATATTTTCAACTGAAATAGGTTTTATATAATGTGTTTCTCTACATAATTTTATGTTATTTTTTAAGGAAGATATTTTGTTGGAAGGTATACTTTCGGAAAGTGTCTACAGACTTCAATCCGACGATGAAGATAATTATGTGGATCAAACTGATATGATGGTGCTCGTTGATATAACTGCTTACCATGTGATAGTAAAAAAGCTTTGTAAGTATTTTTGTAACATAAGGAGTTATATAAAAGTGGAACTCGCTCGAGGATCGGTACTTTGTGTTTTTAGATTTTTTTTTAAATCGGCCAAGTAAGCATTATTACGGTGTGCACTTTTATAAAAAAAATCCGTTTTTGGAACAAATTTTCCCCGTTCTAGTTACTTTGATATTCGGAAATAAAAAATGAAAATCGACTTGAAAGCACCTCAGCTCCAACCATGTGAAATTTCCATAACAATATCTCCAATAGTTCCCGAGATACCGAATTATTAAAAAATCGCTTCTAAACGACTGTGAGAAGTTAGCCTATTCATATGAGCATTTGATGTAATCTTTAGTCATTTATGAATCGATCTTTTTATTAATATTATATTCAAGTGAATATACTTTCTATTGAGGCTAATTTGTAACATATTTATTGCCGTTTAAGCGATTTTCGAGAGTAAGTATTATAAATTCTCAACTATGGCCGTATTGTCAATAAACAGCAGAGATCGATTTGAAAAGTGGGTGCTTAGTTTTATATGGAATATATTGGAAATGCATTTTTGCATTTCCGTTAAATCAGATTTCGGCTAAGCATTCGAAAATTCAGTTGTAATCAAAGTTACATAAATTAAATTACTCAATGATGATAAACACTACTTCGTCTATCTTCTTTATACATTATTCCACAAAATAAAGGCCTCTTACTATAAGGAAACATTTATCATAATGTATGCCATTCGTAATAATACGAGTAGACAACAATTTTCTGTGTACATCCAAAGTTCCTTAATTGAAAGCTGAAAATACGAAACCAACAACATGTGTTTGTAGCACGTTTGCTCAGTGTTTTTATTTTCTTGTTGAAAAGTCATGTAAATTTTGTAAGTCTATTTTTTTCATTCAAACTCTACTTAAATAAATAATAGTTTTATTTTTCCTAAATCTTTATATTTTTGTTGCCAAACTCATAGTCATCACACAATACTTGTTCTCTGTATGTGTTTTGATATGCTGCATTTAAAGTAAAACATGTCTACAAGTACATTGACATGTACAAGAATTTGTGTATTATTTTGACATTTACGAAATTTTCACATTATAATGTCACAAGAAGTATTGTTACACCTTTGATGCTCTGTGCACAAAAGCAAAACCAAAACAAGTAAATGTGATATATTCGAATACAACGAAACTTATGTACCCTTTATTTTATAAAGTTACCAAACAGATTTTTCTATTTTAAGATATACACATTAATTTATGAATAAATACATGAACCTGCTTGTCTAAATCACTATTGATGCTTTATTGACTGAAAGCATTTGTGTTAGATTTTTGCAGAATTGTTTTTGTATTGTCTGAAATTGTCTGGTCTTCGGAAATATACTTTTAAAATATACTTTCTAAGGTTTTAAATTAGTATTATGGAAATTACAAACGCAACGAAATACTTATATTTATATACCTTTACCACTCATGGCAAAGGGTATACAAATTTTATGTCTCTCTCCATTAAAGCAAAACAAATTCCCATAGAGCATGAAAAGTTGCTTTACACATACACCCAGCAAATATTTTATGAAAGTGTTGAGCACTATTAAAAAGAAACCAGGTTCTTGTATTATCACAAATATCTTTAAAACAGTTTGCTAGGTAATTTTTGGATAATGGTCAGTGTTGTGTCAAAAAATATTATAAAAAGGGGATACTTTTCACCTTTGTTGTCGTCCAATGCGACTCATTCCAATACATACTTTTATTCTGTGAAATACTATTAAAATTTTCAATAATACTAAACACTTTTACATAGAGGTGAATCTACCCTTCCCAAAATTTACCAACTTTGCATTCTGAAATATTTAAACCATACATGTAGTTTCGAGGTGAGCAAACTACAATCGTTTACAAGCTACCGAATTATTACCAAAATAGAAGTGTGAATAAGAATGTCGTAAGTTCATAATAGGGATCCAAATAAGTTTAAAGATTATGGACATGTGTCCTCTAAGATCCATTTGTACGATGATCCATACCCTAATCCCCAATTTGACTGCGTCTCTGAGTTTTTTATATATTTTTTAACAACGTATGTAGATTGAACATGGATATGATGTTACAAATGCAAAACTACGTCATTTCGATCTAAGAATTATGGAGACACATACATAAGGAACCGTGTTGTGTAATAGTTTTAGAATTTGCTTGTTATTTTAATCATTTAAATAGATAGAGATGTAGTAAATAAAGTTTTCTTAAAAAATTTTGCTTGTTAATATTAACTGTAACATTTGGTAAAACTGCTTTTATATATTATTAATATACTTTGCAATTAGTTATTGAAGTGTAAGATGAAATTTTAAAATTATTTACATGTTATTTAGATATGCAAAAACTTTTTCATTTGTCATAATTATTAATGGAAAAATAATAGAATTGAATAAGTAATCGATCTTTTCATAGAACACAACATGGTGTTATTTTATGGCTCATGTATAGCCTTATAAGCACCCTAATTAACTTAAAGTTTTTAATATTTGCTATAAAAAATATACGATCGCAAAGAAATGATAATCATTTAACCCTTTTACAATAAATTTTAAACAATTCTTGAACACAGTATCAATAAAACTGTAAATTTTTAAAGACAATAAAAAACAAATGCTGTAACCGAACTTGTTTTAATCTAAGCACATTAATTAGAGACACGTTAACGAACTAATTAAAATTAAAATGGAACCCATTAGTTTAATCTTTATGTAGTTATTCAATGTTTTTGTGTTGGCACACCGGTGTTCTCGTGGTTGTCAAAGGGTTAAAATGGGTATATAAATACCCAACAGGTTTTAGTGTGATAGTATTATTTACGAATTTCTATATACATTATATGACCGATAAAATACCAAAAATTTGTTTCTTTTTTAAACGCAGTTTGAATTTTTCATTATTTTTCCTTTTAAACATAAAAAGTGAACAATTTAACTATAAAACTTTCATAAAAAATTGGAATACTGGTTCTATTATAAAAATGATTCGTCGTCAGAAAATTGCAAGACATGATTGATGATTGGCCTGACGAATATGAAAATTTCGTCGACAGAAAGTTGTAAGACATGTTTGATGATTGGCCTTACGGAGATGAAATTTTTGGTGAATAGTCAGAAATCCGTTGATATCCATATAATAACACCTGATGATATCGATGCCATTACTGGCAAAAAAGAATTGGATGACAATGTGAAACTGTTGCACTGCGAACAAAATCTGCCTTGTGAAATTGTTGGACATTTCGAGGTAGAACATACCTACAGCAACTGGAATAAGAAAATGGGGTTGAGTGTAAAAGAAGATGATGATGTACCACTGACCTCAATCTCTAGTACTATTTGGACATGCGTCAGAAACGAGCTCGAGTAAGGGCTCAAGTGGTTTCGGCTACAAAAATACGAGTTTGATGGCGTTTTTATATAGGGCTTTGTAGGAAAATATCGGTAGTATGAGCCCCATGGAGCTTTGGTGAATGTTAATTGAGGAGGTGTTGTATCTATTAGTGAATTACACCAACAAGTATACTGCCAAATAAAATTTTTCAGCATTTATAACAACGAAATTAAAACGTTTTATGGCGTGTTGTTTATAACAGGTTACCATACCTTGCCATTATAATTGGTCAAAACGAGTATCACTGGAATGTGTAATAAGAAAACAATGTATTTCTAGAGACATATTCAAACGCGTCAGACTATTTTTATATATTTGTGATAACTCAGAGTTAGATCCGAGCAACAAATTTGCTAAAGCCGCACTATTGAATAATTTGATAAACAAAAAGTTTCTTCAATTTGAAGTATTTACCAGCTATGGCCGACATTCATTCATGATTATCATTTAATCGGAAAACTATCAACTCGTCTTCATTATCCACAGTGTGGTGCCAAAACCGAATTCCGTGTTTGAAGTGCCAGGTGAATTTCCACCCAGCTCCATTGTCAAGGACTACCACAATGGAGCAGTACCAGATAAATGTAAAATTTCAACTGAGAAATAATTTATAATTTTAATTAAATAAGTAAAAAAAAACTTCGCTTCTTATTTACGCCAAAATAATGTTTTTTAAATGGGAAAAATTGTTATATATGGAACTCATTAAGGACTGTTGGGTATTTCAATACCCATTTAGAGTATAAACCGTATGTGTTTACAAACCTCTTCTATTTGGTTTACATTATAGGGGGGATGTCTAAAGCTATCTAAAACGGGCGGGTGTTTTTGGCTTTTCGAATTGTCCTTTATTTGGCAACCATTTTTCCGTGCATTTTCCGACACAGAAAAAGTCTCCATTTTATCTTTATGGAAAAAACGCAAAATGATATTCTTTTTTCATTTTTTCTATTTTTGAATTATTCGTCAAAATGTTCTTAAAATGGGTTATGTTATAAAAGAGAACTGGAGCGATACCGTGAATACAGAAGAGTAGAGAAGCACGTATTCCGAAAAAAGAAGAACCAATTGATTGAGATCCAAATGTAGTAAAAATTCAAGCAACCAACCAGAGACTATGGAAGTAACACAACTTCATACAGAAATGATCTAGTTACGAAAATATGGTGGCAACATTGCTAGTTACAAAAGAGTCAGTTGAAACTGTATCCCAAACCAACAACAGAAATTGCTGCATCTCCAAATCCAGATGAGTCAAGTTTAGGAATAATAACCTGCAGGCGAGGATTTTGACAAAATTACAAAAATTGTATATCAATGACACTACTAGCTACAAAACTGCAAAATTTTAGATTCCAAAATCTAAACCTTTATTAGTTAAGTTTTTTAAAAATTATTTAATTATGAAGAATGCTTACATTTTGGCAAAAATTTAGCTATTTTTGTAGCAATTTAGGAATTTTTCATACTCATTTCAAAATGTTTTCTTTGATTAAAAAATAAGGATTGTCCCAATTGATTTATTAATAACATTTATTGAAATATGTTAGTATTTGTACTACAAAGCTTTGCAAACCACAGTTGGTCAACTTTAACACCTTGTATCTCACAAAGTATTCTAACAGGCCGGTCACAAATTTCATTTTCTTAAAGGCTATGTGTACAGCACGATTCGTATGTTCACCATTTTGTAATCGGACCAGTAGCTTAGAATATACCGATTTATTACTACCTTTTTTTTAACCTACTGTGCCGCGTTGATTCCATTTCTAATTTGTATTGAAAACAAAACAAATTTTTGATAATTCTTAAAAGAAAACTTATGATAATTTTTGTGAATAGAATTCAAAACCATCTTAGGCTGTGTTAAAACATGAATACTAGAAAAGGAAATGAAGATGGTTTGGGCGTATTTGAGAGGAAAATCCTGAAAAAAGATGCGTTGACTAAGTAAATAGAAAACGAATGAATCACTATCTTTTTGAGATCCACTTCTGCGTGAACATAGTAAGATAAAATAAACCATAATGACTGCCTAGGATATGTTTGGATGGAATAAGTTAGGCGAAGAAAGAAAGGCACACACGAGGGAAACCGAGACTTCGGTGCAATGACCAAGTGAAAGAGGATATAAAAATTCATGAATAATTCTATCGGCGCTCAATAGCCCGAAGACCGAAGCCCAAAGACCAAGTGGAAGAGGATATAAAAATTCATGAATAATTCTATCGGCTCTCAATAGCCCGAAGCGCATGTAAGATTTTTTTCAAACTGTAGGTAGTTAGTGTGTTATGAAAGAGAAGTAGTTTCGTCATGTTTTTAATTTTTTTTTCATATATCGATTTTAATGGATATATAATCATATAAATGTAGTAAGCTTTACGTATTAACTTTAATTATATTTCGTTTATTATAAGCAGAGTTGCCAGAACTTATAACAAATAAACACCAAAATTAAACTAAAACAAGTAAGAGTGTTATATTTGGCTGTGCCGAATCTTGTATACCCACTATCAATATGTATTTTTGGCCATCTATGGGGACTTGAATCCGTTAAGGTCCGAAATATATATAATGAAGTAACTGTCATCTTAATTTCAAAAGGTGGAAAGAAACCTACCGTATGCAATCTTTTAAATGTGTCTACCACCCTTGAAAAATATAATTTGTATGTATGCCAAATCTAGTTTAGAATCTAAATAAAAACCCAGTGATTTGCAATGATCGATATAATGGATACTCAAGTTATTCAACAAAAATCGTTTGTTCGAAAATGAAAATGAGCTACATAATTTTTAAAAAATAGATTTTAACTGGCAACACTGATTTTAAATAACTACAGTTTTATAAGTTTATAACCCAATGAAGTTAATCACTATATATTAGTTTTTGTTTTAATTTTATTGCAAATAAATATTAATTTAAGGTGGATAAAGAATAAATTTATGTATATAAAAAAAATTTAATTAACACTCTACATAAATATTTTAATTAATTAAAGAAATGCTAATGAATATAAATAAAAAATTACTTTATAATTGAATTTTAAATATATAAACATATATGCATATTCATGTATACATATATGTACATATATATCTGTATGTATGTATACAATTATATTTTAATTTAACGCCTTTTTAAACATAAATATAAATAACCACAAAAAGTTCAATTAAGTGATGCAAATTTTTTTCATTATAATTATAATACCCGGCAGTGAATGGTTGAAGTTATTCTAAATGATTTTTCAGTAAAGTTGTATGTACAGTAGATACTAGAAAATGAAAGTAAGTCGTCCATATATTCGTATTACCTAAACAATCAGTTTAACTACAAATACTGGAAATTGATTTTAAATTCATAAAATCAATTTTTATACCCTACACCACCATAGTAACGCCCAAAAATATTAGTATAACGCCCACCTTAAAGACCGATAGACTTAGAATCACTTTTTGAGTCGATTAAACGATGTCCGTCCGTCCGTCCGTCTGGCTGTCCATGTAAATATTGTGCGCAAAGTACAGGTCGCTATTTTGAAGATATTTCGATAAAGTTTGATACATATAATTTATTCGGCCCAAGGACTAAGCCTGTTGAAAATGACTGAAAGCGGCCCATTATACCAAATTTGTTATGGAAATAACATAAGTTCAATTTTAAGATAATATGTACTGCAAGTTACATTTATTGCATAGTTAATTTTGTAGTTAGGCTGAAAGGTTTCAAAGAACTTCTTCGAACAACCATTATTTTAACATCGTGTACTTCATTAGTCATAAGATCATTCAAATTTAAAATTTGTTCATTCCACCGCACTGTGGGTGAACTACAAAAAAAAATAAAAAATGTAAATCAATCTGTAACTTCTAAACGGACAGTCTCATTTCATGACTATAGGAAAGGTATAGTTAGATTTGTTTTGAATTTGGACTAAGGACTGAGATTGAAAAACTATAACACACGTTTTTCATTAAAACTTTTAACCCAAGTATTAGTAAATTTTTTTTTATCAAATTAACTTTCCAAAGCATGTCAGTTATTATGTTTAATGTCAATTGTGTTCACTTGTTGTTAATCTGATTAAAATGAGTGACCAGAGCAAAATGCGTACTAAAATTATAAAATATTTTCAACAAAACCCAACTTGGTCATACACAAATTTAGCTAAACAATCAAAGGTTTGCCCTCAAACTTATTCCAATGTTATTAGACAGTACCGGGATAACTTGTCCGTTGATAGAAAATCTCTTTCACGTAGAACAAGTGGTCTATATGATGTTTCTAAAGTCAGTAAATAGAAATCATTTTCAAAAGAGCTCCCAACACATCCGGTAGGAAAGTAGTCCGGTTAGCTCAGTACTCGTATTATTTGGTACGAAAAGTTAAAGCCAATGCAGGTTTAAAAACATACAAGTTTCAAAAAGTTCCTGACATTAGCTCTCCTAAAGACAGAGCACGGAATTTGAAGTCAAATTTTATACAAAAAATATTCCTGGTGCATAATGGATGACGAAACGTGCGTATGAAATTGACTTCTGTGTCAATATTTTTATGTTGCTGATGATAGAGGGAATGTTGGAGAAAAGGTTACGACCCAAAAGCAGAATATATTCCCAAAAGTTCTTGGCATGCCAAGAAATAAGCAGTTTTGCCAAAAGAAGTCAAACATTTGTTATAAAGGTTTTTTAAATACCGAAAATTACATCAAGGAATGTTTACAAAAGAGGATGATTCCATTAATAAGACTTCTTAATATGTCCACTTAATTTTGTGCTGATTTGTCATCCTGTCACTATGAATATTTTTTAATGAAATCTTACAGTTCAGTAGCCCTTTTTATTGAAAATGGAAAAATAAAAACGCATTGTAATCAGGAATACCACAATTTCCAATAAAGTGTTGAAAAATCCAAAAATGGGATTATTTAATTGTTTTGGCTATTATCGCAACTCTTTATTCTGCTTAAGACCCAAAAGCTGAATATTTTCCCAAAAAGTTCTTGGAATGCCAAGAAATAAGCAGTTGTGCCAAAAGAAGCCAAACATTTGTTACAAAGTTTTTTTAAATACCGAAATTTACATCAAGGAATGTTTACAAAAGACTATGATTCCATTCATAAGACTTCTTAATGTGTCCACTTAATTTTTCCTGATTTTTCATCCTGTCACTATGAATATTTTTTAATGAAATTCTATAGCCCTTTCTATTGAAAATGGAAAAATAAAAACAAATTGTAATCAGGAATACCACAATTCCCAATTTGGCATTTTTTAATTTCTTTGGCTATTATCGGAGCCCTATACGAAAGAATTATGAACATATCTAGCCATATTGATATTGACAATGTGATTTTTGTATTTTTGGACCCGTCCCCTGGGTATCAAAAATTTTAATTTTTTTTTCATTTAAAAAATTTCACATTTAGTTAGTTCCTAATATAAATTCCTCTTAGACATTTTTTAAATAACTTAAAAAGAGAAAATGTACTAGCGAAAAATCCAGCTTTGAAGTTATTCGCGATTTTAAAACAATTCGTTTTTGGTTTGACATATACATTCGTGGTTAGTTCAACAGTGATATACTGGTATATAGTGATATATTTGGACCCGCTGTTGTTAAAAAACTAGAGTAAAGTGGGTAAAAATGTTGTAAATTAAATGTTCAAGTGCGAATATCTCCTAAGTATAAGTTATAAGAGATAAGTTATGGTTTTTTTATTGCTTGACGAAGAGATTCTTAAAAATTGTCCTTGCTTGGGGAGGCCAGGCCGCTCCGTGGTTCCATGCGGCTCAAATTCAAAATTTAATCTTGATAATACTTTTTCTTTGCACATGTCAAGTTTCATTCAAATCGGACTAAGGGTTTAGAAATTACCCTCTTTTTTCTATAGCACTGTGCACCGGTTTCCGATCAATTGAAATACCTGATATTTTGAAAAACAACCAGCTACAAGCTGACCAGTCGGATAGTTAATAAATAGAACAAATTTAGGAAATTTTTTTATATGCTATGTCACAGTGAGAGCATGAGAGAAATAATTCATATCGATGGTTACAGGGGTTGCAGGTTGATAACTCTTCGATTCCTATACCAACCTACTCATCTTGCAAAATAAACATCTTTTACGAGATGCCAACGTATTTTCATCGATAGGCTAGATCAATGTTGTCTTTAAAGCCAGTATTGAATTGTTGATATATTGTTTTATAACTTTTTTGTTTCTAGAAATTTATTTATATTTATATATGCATTTACTTCATATTATAAAATATCTTTTTAGGTAAAATCCCTACGGACAAACTCAAACATATTGGAAAATGTGTGAAATAATTTAAAAATTGACTGCGGTTGAATGTATGTAAATACAATTATACGAGTATGAATCTGTAAACATATTTATTTTTTTCATACATACAATCGTACCAACAACAATACATACTTGTCTATTTTGTTTGCAATTTTTTCGATACCTACGATATCCGACCATTTATTTTTATTTTATTTCACTGTTAAGTAAAGCTAGAGCAGCAACAAAAAAATAAAAATATTTTTAATTATGGAAAATGAAATTAATCATATTTTGTTGACATGTGTATTTAAAGGATCTCTATGTGTATTTATTTATATCAATTTCAAGAATTATTAATAAAAAGAACAAAATATAATGTTTAAGCGTTAACGAAGTGCTGAAAAAAATCCTTTAAATACTCATTACAAACTCATTTGTTGGAAAAGTTCAACAACATCATCTGTTGTCGTTTTCGCTGCCTTATTGTTGTAGTTTGTGTCCCTGCCCCACCATATTGCTCGTCAGTCTGTGAAATAGTGTTCAAGTGCCAGGAGCAAGTTTTCAACTTATCGTATGTTTACAATTTCTTATGCAAATTACTAATTATCGCTTAAAATATCGTTGCATTTTTTTTTTGTTTTTGTCACACATACTGCTGCATATTTTGTGTGTGGCAACACAAGGATGTAGTGTGCCTTTGTGTAACTTTTGCTTTTTTTATAATGACAAACCACATTGTGCCAAGAGATGGAGAAAATGCAAATCTTGTTTATACAATAAATAAAACAAACATGTATGGGAAATTTATACAAATTTAAGCAGCCTTATTATAAAAAAAGTAAAATATTTTTAATATAGTTAAACCATGTACTTAAGAGCAGGGTAAAATTAAAGAGGCGTTATAAATTTTAGGCAGAATAAGATTTGATTCTTTAAATTTTATACTTCATAATAATGTGTAGTTTTAAACAGTTAATTGATAAGGATTAATTTATAATAATATTAATTTATAATGATATTTTATAATAAATAGCTTTACAACTACATTTAGCAATGGTTAAGTTCATAAATTGTAATATCGCTATATTGTCCAATTTTTCAAGATGCATCAACAAAATCTGAAACATAAAAATATCGTAAAACATAAATAAACATCCAGAAAACATATCAACTTTAAAATACTTCAGCTTTAAACATGTGAAATTTCGTAAGAATATCTGTAATAATCCCCGAGATATTGAATTATTTCCAAAAAAAAAAAAAAACATTTCTAAACCCCTGTGAAACGCTATGAAAGATCTAAATATAAATCATACGCTCCATGCTCAAATTATTCTCATTTAATAATTAATATAAATATGTAGCACACTTTAGGGGCTACTCTCAATTCAAGTGTATGTTCCATACGTATGAGTTATATTTATATTCATTAAAGTTCAACAAACATACGTATATTTTTTTGCAGAAAACATTTTTGTATGAAATAAATTACACAAAAATGTAAATTTAAATATACCTATCCCTCGATTTACACGATTTTTGGGTTTCGTTTACATCGAGTGATGTGGAAATTACCTAAATTTTCACGATTTTTTTTTGTTTTAATTTTACCAAAAATTATTTTTTTTAGAAAATATATAGAATAATTATCAAAAATACATAGTTATCTTGAAAAAAATTAAAACATAATCAAGAAAATTGTAGCAGCTGAAACTAAAACGAGCCTGAATACAAGTTCATACGTTCGGGACATTTCAATTGAAAGTATGGAAATCCACTTATAATCTGGAAAGAAGACCAAACTCAATAGCGAATCCAAATTGCGAACAATGCTACTACAAATAAAATTTTAGGGATTTATGAAAAACTTAATGATCAGCTACCATCTACACATCAACTGCAAAAAAAAACATCGTTTTCGGTAAGTCATGGTTGGTTTGAAAAATTTAAGCAAAGACATTCCTTACATAATCTAAAATTAAAAGGTGCTCAAGCTTCTGCGGCTAAAGAGTATACCGAACATTTTTATAAAATTATTGCTGCTAATTCATACTCTCCTTATAAAGTCTTCAATGCATATGAATATAAAAAGTTAATAAAAGTTTGATGCAGTTATCACGCAAGTGGCATGATCGGACATTATTTTTTCTCAAATTGGACGTCCAGAATGTGTTCCATTAAGTACAGCCGCGGTTCGGGTATATGACCCGAAATCATTTTCAAATGTTAATAATTTGCTTAATTTAATTTTTTGAAACTTTCAGTTCCATCTGGCTTTAAAAACATCCTATATATACAAATTAAATTTCTCTTTTTGCCTATGAATGCTCAGCGGTTAAGAAACGTTTTTTTTTATAAATCGGTGTCTCGAAAACTATTGGAAATTGGTCTACGTTTACTCAGCTCCCTAGCGCTAATAGGGGTCAGTGCACAGTCTCTCAAAATTACTTACCTCTGGTCTCAAATGTTTAAAAAATCGGTAAAAATCCATTTCTGGTCTGAATGAGCTGAAATTTAAAATATGGTCCTTGGGAGGATCTACAAAAACGGCGTAAGTGTGTAGATTATCTCTATTAATTGAAGAGATATACAGATTTATTGATATACTTTTTTAAATTTTGCTCGATCTTTTTCCCAGAGGGTAAAAAAATTATAATGTGGTGATTTTCCATGAAGAAAAATATAAAATTTGAATTAATGTAAAATTTTTACGGTTAAAGAAATCCTAACAAGATTTGGATCTAATATAGATTCAAATGTCTCTAAATCAATTTCGTTATAACGTTTGAAGTTTTTTATTTTCAATTGCCGAAAATGGAGAAAATGTGTTCCAAAAACAGATTTTTTTTTTTTTTTTGTAAAGTGTCTACTGTGGCGTTATTTACCGTATGATAGTAAAAAAACTTTATATGTATTTAAACGACATATAGGGTTATACAAGTAAAAAAATAGAGAGAGTTTTTAAAAAGAGTTCTCAAATGAGCAGATTCTACAAAAAAAAAAAAAAATCAAAACCCACACACATAAACGCATTGCGTTTATTTTAATTTTTGTTGTATTTTTTTTTTTTAATTTCTTATTCTTATTCTTTTTTGCTTTGTAATCACTGTGCCCTTAAGAAGATCTAAGGGCAGATAATGCAATTGCAGCAGCTATGAGATTATAATTTTATTCTTGTTGCTGATGCTACTATGAAGAGTTTAGCATAGGCAAAGACAATGTACGTAAATATGTATAACGAGCTTTAACTTTAAATTGCATAACAGCAAACTTTACAGGAAATGCTTCTTTGTGATTGCATGTTTTATTTTATTGTAAACATGTGGACTATGAGAATTTGGGCTTTTTTATAATATTTTAACGGTACAATGAGATTTCAATAGATTATATATTTGCACTAAAATGTCTTATAGGTATAAAAAATTTGACTTTTGTTCCGTATTAAAATAATTGTGGTTGTTATCACCAAATACTCTATTGAAAATGATATTACTCACAAAAATTTTCTTTAGAAAATTTTATTTTATACAATATATATATATTTTTTTTTTTTTTTTTTTGAAAATGCTGTTATAAACAACATTGTTTTACACAAGATTTTCTATAGGCAACATTATGAAGTTTCTATAGAAAATGTTGTTAAACTAAATTTTTAGTAGATAATGTTGCTATATACAATATGTGCTATAGAAAATAGAGTTAAACGCACGTGTTGTTAAGAAAAAGATATTCTATAGACATTTTTTTGTATACACATGTTTCTATAGAAAATGTTATGCACAAGTTTTTTTATAGAAAATGTTGTTATACACAAGATTTTTTATAGAAAATTTTGTTTTACACAAGATAACGTATGTGGAATGAAATTGCAACAAAACAGAAAAAACATTCGGACCAGTAATGGATTTTTGGCGATTTTTTTAAAACATTTAAGACTCGAGGTGACCAACTTTCAGGTACCACGCACTGGCCCCCATTATCGATAGAAGCTGAACAAACGCAAATTAACTGGAAAACACCTCAGCTCCAACCGTGCGAAATTTCGTAACAATATATATAATAGTTCCCGAGATACCGTATTATTTCCAAAAAAAAAAAAATTTTCTAAACCTCCACAGTTGTTTATGAATGATCTAAATATAAATCATACGCTCCATGCTCAAATTATTCTCATTTAAAAATTAATATAAATATGTAGCATACTTTATGCGTTACTCTCAATTAAAGTGTATATTCAATACGTATGAGTAATATTTGTATTCAATGTAGTTAGTTCAACAAACATACGCACATACATATGAAATATTTTTGTATGAAATAAATTACACAAAAAAAGTATATTGCAAATTGTCTTTGTAAGGATAATCACAAATAACACCTACTTTTTGGCCAATGTCGAAAGAAATTGGATTAAAGCGTATTAAAATATAAAAGCTAATATTAGATCAGCCATTAAGAAATCGAAAATAGATTTCCATTTTTAATATGTTAAAACTTTATTAACATAATTTGATATCATACATTTTTTGAAAATATTTGTTATAATATTGATATAGAAAGTAGATTGCCTCACATTTATTATTTAACAATACTTTTCTCCCACATCTCACACTCTCCTTATGATCCTGAATCAATAAATAACATTACCATTCTGTAATGATACTATACTTTGGTAAATATAAATGCAATATTATTTAATCGTAATAACCAAATTATCATTTATTAATTTATGTATGCTCGTTTGTAACCATTTATGTGTGTGTGTGTGTTTTTCGAAAGCAACATATTTTTTTACAAATCAAGCGAATAAACCTGAAATATTGCCTGAT
Organism: Calliphora vomitoria; assembly: GCA_942486065.2. Lineage (NCBI taxonomy): Eukaryota > Metazoa > Arthropoda > Insecta > Diptera > Calliphoridae > Calliphora > Calliphora vomitoria. The sequence continues at coordinate 62,579,553 of OW818031.2, forward strand.
CCTGTTTAAAAAGGAAACCGCTACAAAAACACACATATAAAAATGTTTGCAAATGTGAGTCAATCCTTTAATACTTACGTTCGAACGAATGTACGAGTACATATTTGCGTTTTCACTCTGCATGTGTAAATAAAAACAACGACTACGAATTCCACAATGAGTATTTAAGTTTAATTAAAATTTTCAATTTCGTCCATGAAACTTTCGCACACATACAAACGAAAATACATACATAACATTGCATACTCTTGCACAAATTATCGGACGTCAGAATACAGACTTAAAAAACATTCATCTTTTCTTTAACCAACACCAGACATGCATGTCCATTGCACATGGACTCACACACATTTATTTGTATATATGTATGTGTGTATGTGTGCATTAAGGGGTATATGCATGTGAGAAGGAATAAATAAGTATGTATGCATATGAGTTTGTGTTAACTTTTCATTATCAATTCATTTGATCCAATGCTGGGAGTATGTACGAAGTTTATGTAGTATATAAACTACAACTACTTGTGTTTGAGAAAACAAGGACGTAAAAACCAATTTAAAAGTTTGTTGCGTTGCGTATATTGCATACAACGTATACTTTGTACTTACCACAGCAAACATATTCTTTCCTTAAAACTACAATCAAAAATACAAAAGAAAATTTACCAGAATGTTGTTAAATTGATTAAGTTGATTTGTGTTGTGTTTATATTCCATTTAGTTAGAATTCTAAATATATAGTGGTACTTTAAAGTGAATTTAACAAGAGGTAAAAGGAAAGAAATTATTATTTGTTTATGTTTCTTGAGAAACTTTCATAAAATGCTGTTATCTCCTTTAACAAATACAAATTTAAAATAATGAATTATATGCATGTGTAAGAAACCAAACATACTATTATCTTAAACAAATAAATAGGTATATTTATAAGTAAGTTAAATGTTAAACAGTAAACAATGGTCGAATATATGAAATACTATTTCATAATTAGATTTTCATTATTGAAATTATGTGGAACGTAGTGCTTGAGATTTTAATGGTTTACACTATGTAAAAAAATACTTGGGAAGTGATTCTATTTTTGTGGTAGGTATTATTGGGTATAACAATCTTGCCGTTTTGTAATATATTTATGTTCGCTGAATTTCCGACTACAGCATTACCAAGTATAGGACAACACTACAAGATTAAACCAAATACTACGAGTTATACATTTTTAAGTCATATATGATACAAGTGGAAAAGATAAAACAAATATTGCATTACATTTCAAATCAATGAACAATTTTTCAGAGTGGGATCCTCAGGGGATCTGCAGATAAAAAACATTTTCTAATATCTCGAATAATAGTCAACAAACTTCAAATATATTTTTAGGCATGACTTTGCAATATGCTGGCCGATTTCTATAAACATAGTTTTATATAAATTGTATATCAAGTATATCACCAAGAACTCTTTTTCCGAAAAATTATTTTGTTTACACAATATCCCTTTAGCCAGAATGAATTATTATGCTAAATACTGTTTTGATGAGAAACAAATTTCTAGAAAAAACTTTAGTATGAGAGAAAAAAGGTAGATGCGTACACTATCAAAAAAATATGAATTTCAAACTATATATAAACCAAACTAAAGCAAATTTCGAAACTGTGGAGAACTTTAAACTTTGTATTGCCATAGAAGACATATAAACCAAGTATTATTGAATTCAGAAGGTTCAAAAAAATCATATTTTCGATCAAGAATATCGTCGCTATTATAAAAGTACAATAAAATTTAAATTTACTTTAGAATTATATATAAAAGTATATGTATTCAAAGTATTGGCCATTAATAGCTACTACCTTTTCCCATCTTTCTGGCAACATATGATTACAAGCCAAAAGAACTGCTCATCTTTTGAGGCCAAGAACGAATCAAGCCAATATCAGATACTCAGTGAACACAGATCGTTATGCATCGATCAAAACAAATAAGTGGCATTCGGACGGTACATAGTCTGAACTATAAGGCGGATGAGACAAAACTGCCCAACCACTTCATTTTAAATCATTTTAACAGGTATTGCATAATGTGGCCGAGCGTTGTCATGATGGAATATTACGGTTTCATGTCTGGCCACGAATCGGTAGCATTTGGTACAGGTTCCATGTGATGGTGTGACAAGATCATCACAAGCAACCTGTAGGATAGGAACCTTTTGCTCCCACCAAATACAGGAAATTGCCTTGGCGCCATGGATATTTGGCCTTGGTGACGATTTTTCTGGTTGGCCGGACTTCACACACAATATCTTACGCTTAGGGTTATTGTAATATATACATTTTTCTTCACAAGTAAAGATTCGGTGTAAAAATGATTTTCTTTTATATCTATCAAGCATAATTTCGGACTTGTAAAATCATCTTTCAAGGTCTCTCGGCTTCAATTCGAATGGTATCCAATATCCCTGCTTTTCTATATTCTAGCTGCTCGCAAACTTTCTGAAATTGCTGCAGGGTAGCTCCCAATGATTTTGCAAGTTCTAGTTGAGTTTGACAACAATCTTCATGGAGTAATACCTCCAATTCTTGGTCTTAAACATTTTTTGGCAGGCCTAAGCGATCTTTGTCTTCCGTGTCAAAATCACTACTTCTGAACCACACAATCGGTGTGCTTCAGCGGGACATTTTTCCAATTTAAAGAAGTAAAGAAAAACTTCCAGCATATGACGCTATGTTGGCACAAAATTTTACATTATTGGAGCAAAAAAAAGCGTTGTTACAAACACTATAATATTCAATAACTAAGTGAGAATAAATGACAGATGTGTATAACCGTAACCATATAAAACTGCTGTTCCAACCAAGCTTATGGACAACATTGAATTTGATTATTAGTGACATCCTATAACGCCGATTGTTTCTTACTTAATTTGTTCCAAAATATTGTGTAGAACAAGCCCAAAATATTCCGTGGCCATATGGGTGTCTTATAGCTAAGTCACTTTATTGTTCTCATGAAGTCGAACTACTCGTTTCAGAAATTGTTGAAAATGTCCCAAATATGAGTGTTAAAAAACGTATTTGAATTCTGCTTGAGTTTCTAGAATAATTTTCGTAATACGATATAAAGCCTTATTGTCACAAGTATAATATTTTGTATGTCGTATGAGTTCCGATTTCCTGAGAGGTAATTATTAACTTATTTTTGTTGCCACAGAACGTTTGGTCAGATTATCATGTGGATTCGACTGGATGGTTAAATTGCATACTTACGCAGCTTGGTTTTCCAATGGATATTTTAAAGGAACCAGTCTCGATTCGATTAATATTCCGTTTTAGTAACTTTTTTTGCAGCTCTTAAATATAATATCAGACAAAAGTAGCAGTAAAAAGATTTTAAATAATCAACTTAATTTCACAGCTCTTGTTCAGTGTTTCAACAAATTATTTTCATGTAAAATTAGTTGAAACTCTTCGATAGAGTATATAGAATTCGATGTGAACATGGGTGATGGCTATTTGGTCAATCAGAATATCAAAGCAAACACTTAATCAACTTATTGTAACGAATAATACCAATATTAATAATTATATGCTTCTAGACACGATTAATATTTGTAGGTCCTGCAGAAAATCCAGTAATTTTTGGTGATAGTTCTCGATGTCGATAATATGCAAATAACCATTTTGGGGACACAGAAGTCTTCAGTGAATCATTGATACCGGAAATATATCGACATTGAATTCATGCCTTAGTTCTTTTCGTTTTTCTTGTCAACGATATTGTTGCAAATATTGTCGATTGGAGCAATTAGTACACATTAGTAAACATCATCACATACTTACTACATATTGAACTGAATATGGTTTCGAGCCAATTGGGGATTGATTGATACAAGTTCATCAGGAAATGATTTGTCGATTCTTGTGCTTCAGTAACAACGAGACTATCATGTTCAAGAGCCAACGATATCTTCCAAAGATGCGAGTAGTCGCAGACAAAATACATTCTGTTATCACCGCACTGAACAGAAATTTTTACTTGTGACATAATATCCGGGTTTAACGTGCGTTTCGGTCAGTGAAATTTGAAATTACCGTTGTGAAATTACCATTGCACCATCGCCTGAGTTAGTTTTGCATGAATCACAGGGGTAGAAACTTGCAGCCCAGCCCCTAGATGTCACAAGCCTAGCATGCCCCAAACCGGCAGTAAACTATTTGATTATGTCAGTTTTCTAAGATAAAAATGTCTTCTAAGTGACTCATTCAATATCAAATTTGAAATTTAAAGTTCAAAATAATGTTTTGGTTTTGGTATAATTGCGATTTACTAAAGAACTATCACAGGCGATGCATATTATTTTACATCACTTACAATTTTCATTATACTAATCAGTAGTATCTACTGTAGAGTGTAACAAATGTCTTCTGATTTGAACAATTATAAGGGATACATAACCAATTAATACTCTGTAAAGAAATTAATTATTTGAAGAATCAATAAATACCTTATCTACTTTCTAGCAGCGAAATATTACTAAATATAAGGTTATCACGAAAAAACTTTTAAAGAATTTTTAATCCTCATCTTAGGATACCATCCCCTTTAACACATAAATTTATTTTCATACTCCTTGTTACTTGCACATACCTGAAAATACATACCCACATATACATATTTTTAAACATATTAAACTTTCCAGCAAAAGTAAAATACAGGACATCAGAAAACATTGCGTTTCCTACAAATACGTATATACATGCAGGCATTCGTAATTCGACATAAAAGAAAACACCAAGAACATTTTTGCAACTGAAGTCAGACGAGAGTTATGACCGACAAAAACATTAAATTATTACGCAGATTGGGAAATATAAAATAAATTTATTTTTGAACAGTAATTTGCCTCCCTCTCTTTTCCCAATAATTATCCAACTGTTCATGTGTAAGTATGTGTGTTTATATGAGCATGAAATTATTGCGAAATTAATTGAAGTTAAATATTTGTTAATTTTGAGACGGTTTGTTGGCATCTTCTTAACAAAAGTGAATTGGGCATATTTTTTTACTTAAGTAAATAATAATAAAAATTCAAGAGATTTTTTTTTTTTTTTGTGTTTGGGGGAGGATAAGTTAAAGAATTATTGATGAATACCACAATATATTGGTGATTGTGAAAGATAATACCATATAAGAGAACAATCAATGAAGAAATTTGGGAGGATTCATTTAAAAGCGGACAGCGGTTGAATTTATTAGGTGTATGTCTTAAAAGTGGGGGATTTACATAGATAACGTATTTATTGAACGCGGTTTTTGTTTTTAATATTATATATACAATTTTAAAAGGTAAATATCTGTAAACAACACAGTTTTTTTTTGTTCGAAAATGTCGATTTTTGAACCAACAAAGGGTCGTATTGCTCACCAAAGCTTATGGTGAATGTGTGAATGTGTTTGGGTTGTTCCGTTTAGCAGTGGTGATTTTGACACGGAAGGCAAAGATCGCTCAGGCCAGCCAAAAAAGTTAAAACCCAAGTATTGCAGGCACTATTCCATAAAGATTGTAGTCAAGCTCAATTAGAGCCTGCAAAATCATTAGGAGCTATTCCTTCAGCAGTTTCAAAACTGTTGCACGCAATAGAATTCATCCAAAACAGGGAAATTTGGTACCATACTTATTGAAGCTGAGATACCTTAAAAGACGATATCGTTTGGTGGGAGCAAAAGGATCCTATCTGTTATGAGCTGCTGAAATCTGGCCAGACCATCACAGGGAACTTTGCCGAATGCATCTGATTCGTTTGAAGCGATCATTTTCCAAACAACGGCCAGAATATGCGGCCAGACATGAAATCGTAATACACCATCATGATAACGCTAGGTCACAGGTTGCAATACCTGTTAACCCTAATGTGAATGGCAAGGTACCCGGGTGCCTTTGGCGTTTTCAACTTAATATTTTTTATAGTAAGAAATTCATTTTTAAAACTTCTTGAGAACTCTTAACAATTAATTTTAAATTATCATTATTTTTAGCATACAAATTATTTCGAATAGTTGTGGTGGATCAATTTTCATCATACACCCTTAACGGTAAGGCAAGGTACCCGGGTAACCTTCATACATTAAATATCAAAAAACGATTATTGCAAGTATATTTTTAGTGAACTGTTACTAAAATATAATTAAAGAAAGTTGTTATGAATATTTTAGATTAAAACTTTTATTTTTATTTTTCTAATAAATACTTTTTCATTGATCGCTTCTCGAAAAAGTTGTGCATATTGGGCAGTTTGATGCAAGCTCATTACAAATCGGTTTGTAACATCTGGTACAAGCTTTATGTGTTTTTTTAGCGTCATACATAGTTTCGATCATAAGCGACAACTCCCAACTACGGAATTACGACCGCTTTTATTATTTGTTTGTAAACCGGAAAAGTTTGATGTTGAAATATCAAAGCAAATACTGTAATGCAGATTTGTAGATTCTAAATAAGGCTTTCCATGCATAGTTGATAACATAACTACAGCTTTCTTCTTAGGTACATAAGAGAACAATGCGTCTTTCCTTAAGGCAATAATTGTAGTGTATATTTGTCTAAAATAAAATTGTAAATATAGAACTCAGCATTCAGATAAACATTTGTATTATCGAAAATTATACAACCAAAAAATAAAAACATGTAAAGCACAACATCAGTCTGTCTTTATGCGGCTGCATATTTCCTGGTAGCAACTATTTGTTCTTTCTTACTGTTCCCACTAGTGTTAAGTTTCACGAGCTTAAAGTTTTTGCTCGCTTCAAAGATGTTAAAAAGTTGTCAGTAGTTACATTTCTTCCTGAGTTTATGTATGAAAAAACCAGATCTATAACCGTTCTTTCGCCTAAAAGAATTTAACGCATGCCTTCTGTTGGCTTACGAGTATACAACTTCCCATGCAATGGGTAAGAGTTTAATACATCACACTGCGTAAAGCGGGTACGACCGCAATATCCATGCAATAGCTCATCAATTGTAATCCAACCATAAGGTTTAAAACTCTGACCTAAATTCTTATTCAGCATCGTTCAAATATCTCGACTCCAACATTATCAAAACGTATGAATTGTAGCATCATTTTGAATCTGCAGATAGGCATTGCTGCCCGAAACAACGGTAAGAGAGTAGGTATCCACAACTCTGTTATGTGTTCTCTATTTGGTTTGTGGACGCCAGCGTTAATAAGAATTCCTATAAAAGCATCTAATGGCTCAAATGTTTATACTTTTTTCTGTTCTGCCTATTTTTGTGTTGTAGTCGTTTACAAAATATTGAAATTTTACTGAAAACGAACACATATTGTAAGTCTTAGAATTATTTTCAGTAATTATGCACGTATTTTCGACAAAAATTTTTAGTTTAAAATACTATTTCCGTGTACCTTGCAATGCTGTTAAAGGTGTTTTTTTGACATTCACATAAGGGTTAAGAACTATTTAGAAACAAGTGGGTAGTTGGGTAGTTTTGCTTCATCCGTTTTATGGCTCAGACAGCGTCTCTTATATACACTTCACTTTGGAACAGAGTATCTGATATTGGCTTGATTCATTCATGGCCTCAAAAGATGAGCAGTTCTTTTGGCGCGGAATTCAGATGATGTACAGTGGAAGAACTGAAAAAAATGGAAATAAATTTTAATAACATTTCCGGTCGCTATAGAGAATATGTTGGTAAGTTAAAGTTTTGAATTTTGAGCATAAAACACCAAGCGGGTGCCGAAGAACAATGCCCCAAACTGAGGTAATAAAGGTATATCAAAAATTAAATATTATGCAAAATTTTTTTTCTCCATTCAAGAAAACATGTCAAAAATTTCTTTTATTTTTTTTTAAAAAAGATTGATGAAATAGCTATCTAAACTATTTGGGACATATTTTGCTAAGAACAATATGTAATTATTTACATGCATGAGAGAAAACACCTTTTTTGTCAAAATGTCAAATTTTGACCCCCTCTAACTAAGAGAGTTCTTGCCGATCTTATTAAAAAATTGTGTCTGAATTATTATCCAATAGGACTTACCTTGGTGCAAATTTCATCCCGATCGGAAAACATCAATTTCAAAAGACATGAAATCCCCCACATATAAAAACTAAAGCGAATTTCGAAATTCTGGCGAACCTTAAATTTTGTATGGCCGTGGAAAGTATTTATACCAAATATTATCTAATTTTATCGCAAATAAGCATTTTAGGTACATTACCATTTATTTGGTTAAGTATTTCTTATAAGTATCTACCATTACTAATGTTTTTAAACTACTTTTTACAAACAGTTTCGTTTAATGCATTATTTTAATGAATTTCTTATTATTGTCATTTAATAAATTTCACATTAAATGAAAGCAAATGACATGCAATTGTGGGTATTTATTTAGCTGACTGACCTTTGTATTATTTACTCCGCATGCATCTGTTTCCGGCTTCCTTGGCAGTGCTTTCAAAACACGTAAATGTGTTGTTTTCTTTTCTTTTTTTCCTTTCTTACGATGTATACGTTTCTCCTTTATTTAGTTTACATTTTGTTTTTATTTCTTTTCTTGCGGTTTATTTATTTGTTCTTTTTTAACTTTTATATATTTTTTTATATTTGAATTTCATGTTTGTAAAAATACTATGTGCTTTAAAAGTACTGTCCGTGCACTAGGAGGCAATGTTTTAAAAGGGAATACATTGTACATACCTGGTAGTATATTTAAGGTAAACTATACATTTAAAGAAATCCTAGAAAAGTATACATACATGTTGATTTATCTGATCAGGTAGTTTTTAATCAAAATAAATCTAACGCCATATCAACTTCAGGAATCTCACTTTTCCAAATAACTAGCGGTGCCAACATTTTCGGATATAAATGACAATTGAATGAATATCCATATCCTTAAATCTTAATGTATATTATTCATTACAATTTCCCTTAAATTTTTGATGTTGGGTGTATTAAAAATATTCTATTTTATTTAAGTATTTTCCCTCATCCTTCTTTTTCTATTGTACTTTTAAAGTAAAGTTCGTTGGTCAAACTTTGTACGTTCTTCTGTTGTTTTTTTTTTTTTTTTTTGCATTTTTAATCAAAATAACAAATATTAAGTGGAAGTTGGCGATTTCATATTCAATAAACTAAATGAGGTGCTGAGAGAGAGGGTTAAACAATAATGTTTCTGCGGTAAGTGGCATGGCGTGTAAATGGTAATAATTCAATTTTCTTGTGTTTTTATTTGATTTTATTTCTTTTTTTTTTTATGCGCTTGTTGTCCACAAACTAAATATGAATGTTATGTTCGATATGAAAGGACGCAATTTAAATTGATTAGGAATTAACCTAAATTATTGAACAATTTAATTTTAAGTATTATGCACGATTGTTTAATATTTGGTGAGTAAAATATAGGGTGTAAGGTAGTAATTGAATATTAAAGAGCAATATTAAGGGTCTTTCTTTTAGCGATTCCTATCCTTAAATTTAAATAAAACAAAGCATGTGTGAGATATCATCAAAATTTTGTATCCACTTGAAAGGACATCGTGCAAGTGTCCACCGCGTTTTCGAAATGTGCTATTTTCCAAAACATTGGCGCATAAGTCTGTCTGAATTTGGCTAATAGCATGATTTATGTTGGATTTGTGGTTCATTCGCATAGACCTGCGACTTAAGAAAACCTGACAAGAAAATGTCTAAATGGGTCAAACCGCACGATCTAGGTGACCAGTTAACCTCACCTCCACGTGAGATGAACATGTGTTCATATCGCTCATGCAGAATGTCCAATATGTCGTGAGCTGTGTGTCACGTGCCGTCGTCCTGTTGAAAACGCATGTCATTGGTGCCTTATCATCCAGCATCGGGCGAAAATATATTGGAACTCATCGACCTATACGTGATGGCCATCGTCGTTCTCAAAGTATATTGAATTGATTAAGACGTCAGCAAAATTCTACACCAAAAAGTGCCTTTTTCGGGAAGCATTGGACGCTCTTTGATCTAATGAAGAATGGTATCGTCACAAATTTGACACTCATTTGTGACGTATACATTCTACATCCAGAAATTAATGGCCGCTTTGTTATTAATATCAGGTACATAAGTATATACGATACTATCAGATTTGTTCAGCAGCTATTTATATAGCTATTGAATTTCGAATGAGTTATGGACCAATGGGCCAAATTCCTAAAATTCCCATTTTTTGAATTTTTTATTATATATTCGGAATTGTGGGTTTCTTTTCCTGCAAAATGTTTTAATTTAATCTACTAACTATTAACCCTTTGACGACCACGGAGACACCGGTGTCCCAGCACAACAAAATTGAATAACTTGTGAGGACCTAAATTCTAGGAATTTAGACCCACATACTTTAATTTGTACAAACAAAACTTAATAATAAGTCAAATAAAAAAAATATTACACTCTTTATTGGGCAGATGATGGATGACATCCATCATAGTGGGGCGGATTACATCCGCCAATATTTGGGATTATTTAATTTCAGATAACCGGAAGACGAGCAGAGAGAAGTAAATACCGATGGTGTCAGCAGAGAGGAGTCAACAGAGTGCATCAGAAGAGGGTAGTCAAGAGAGAATCACGAGAGATGATATTCAGCAGTGTTGAAGAGAACACGGAGCAACAGCAAGTTGTTCTCAATAAAGAAGCATTCCATTTGCATTTGTGGTTCAATAAATAGAGTAAAGCTATTAATACAAGAAAATAAACTGTGAAAAGAACAAAGATAAAGTGTTTTAAATTTTATGTTAAGAAACCTGGAAATATACTGAACTGCATTGAGCAGTTCTCGTACTTCGTCTTCGCTCAAGTTTGCCATGTCGTAAGTGAAACACGACTGTTTTATTAAAAAAACTGCACACAAAGTGAACCAAGCATTTGCAAATATTTGAGCTTCTTTACAACAAAAATCAAAAAAGGGGAATCCCACAATTATCTATTTCATATTTGATCTATGTTGATCTAAGTTTTTTCCGACCTAACAGCAGGATTAAAGGAATAAACATAATCTTTCTTTTGAGCAAAAAAAAAAAATTAAAAAAATTTATGTCTTGAGTTACAAAATGATCTACTGATTGGAGTAATGAACAAACTTTGCTTACATTGCAGCGTTTTCAAGTTCCCTACGTAATCTCCGGGAATGTGCTGATCGAACGGTAATGTTATTCTGCCACCAATTATTGAGCTGCCTGAGACGCTTGCAAGATACATTTCCGGCGCTCCTCCGATTTCCAAGCATTTTCTTCAAAATCTTCGAAAGTATAGCTTATGCTTTCAAATGAGGTCCTTCGGGGCAACTAATATTGCAAACATTGTCGTCTTCATGTCCACCTTTAAAGTTCAACGTTTTACTATTTTAATTCAAGCGGTTCCAGTTCACCTTTCGTCTTGCCTCTGTTATATCCAAGGCCAATCGTTGACTATTTGCTGGCTTACAAGTGATTTTTCACAACAACTTCGTAAATTTCCCCCAAAACAGGCAATAAATACAAAAATAAAACACCCACATTAGAGTGGGTCGATTTTTTTTTCACGAAAAATCGTATAGCATAAACGCTTCTACAAAAAGTTCTAAGAAATTTTCACCAAGAAACCATACGTCTAAAATCAAATCTTATCTTGCGCGATTCGTATTTTTTTCAATGATATTTCAGTATTATTTTTTTTATATGATTTTAGACGTATGGTTTCTTGGGGAAAATTTCTTAGAATTTTCCGTAGAATGCGTTTCTGCTATACCATTTTTTACTTTTTGAACGTCCATACAAATCGACAAAGCCTAACTCACATATTTTGGAAAAATTCAAATTGTGAAGATTTAAGTAATTTTCTGAGGGTTACTAGGGACAAATGTTTCTTAATTTTCACCGTACTTTACAGTATAATTTCACAGTACTTAACTTATGCAAAATGTTATCAGTATTTAAAGGGGACATTTTTATAGGAGAAAGGTAAAATCGTGCATCGATATTACCCATTTTCAATACCAAACAAACAGAGAGTATTTGCCACCTAGCACCTTTTGTTTAGTCCCAATTGTGTTTTCAACAGGCAGACAGACGGAGGGACATAGCTAGATCGTCTTAGAATCTTATGAGGACCCAGAATATATACTAATGTGGGTATGTGACAAATATCTTTATGTGTTACAAATGGATGTGTTTTGGAAATAATGTGTGGTAGAATAATTTTAGAAATAGGGAGTCTGATTTTGTGTTATACTTTGATACGAAATTTAAAATAGTAGTCGATATTATGGGTTTAAAATCAAAGTTTTGGCTTTCATGTTGTATTTAGTTTGACGTTAACTGAATTATTTTCAAAATTGTAAATACTTTTGTTTATGGCTAAAATATAATTTATACATTTACATACATGGTCATACATAAAACCAAAAATAATTAATTATCCTTAACTGCAGTGAGAAACCTCAAAATAGTATACAAATCCTTTAGAATTAAAACAATACCCTTCAACCCTCATCAAAACTTCTACACAATTATTTAAAGAACTCCTTTATTTCATTCAACACATTTTATTTTCTTTAAGGGAAAAGTAACTAAAGGTAATATTTAAATTTACAAATGATCATTTATTAACAAAGATTTTATTTCTTGAAAACTTAATACTTTTTGCATACAAAATTACTTAAGATGGCTCAACATGCACTCAATATTCACTTTTCTGCTTTAATGAATAAATGTTTATAGCTCGTAATATGTAATACAAATAGTACTGTAGTTTAACATAGATTTCTGTTTTTATCAGTTAATTAATTTTTTATCAAATTATTGTATTTTAATGTATTTGTGTCTTATTTTTTCTATTAATTACATGTTCTATTCTTAATATTATTAAAGGGACAATGGAAAATGTGACGTGTAAATGACTAATGAATGAAATAAAATTCACGATAAGAATGATTGTCGTCAACTAATTAATGATTTACAGGAAGAACACGCCGCCCTTTTACGTATTCCTAGGTTAAAGGGGAGACAGTAATAACAAATTCATTGACGAGGGCGACTTGTGTTGTGGAAAATTCTTAAATGAATAAATAAAAAAATATCTGGGAATATTTTCTTTGTTTCGTTTAATATTGAAACACGTAGCTTTAAGTTGAAATGTATTTAGGAATTATTAAATTATTGTATTATGTGGAATACGTTCAAGTAAGTGTTTTTTCATTTAATGTATTTAAGCATATGTCTCATATAACCCTCGTAAAGTCAACACCAGACATTACTTACCATCAAAGTATTGCTGTTTTCATCGTTTCTTTATTATTTTTGCGCTGTTCTTCTTGCACCTTCTTGTAAATTCTATTTGAATTTTACAAATGTTGTAAAGTAATTAAAGGTGTGCCAGTTAAATGTAAAATGTAAATGCAAATATTATTAGTGTAACAGCTTGCCAACACAGTTAAATACACATTTACATTTATTTGTACAAATGTGTTTCTTATGGATTTCAAATGAGTATTTTCATTTAGTTTTTTTTTCCCTTCTGTAATTCATCAGGGGGTTTGTACACTTAATGGCAGTACGTATGTTTGTGTGGATATACAAACACTTGTTTGTATTTTTATATTGTATGTCTATCAGTGTTGCTGCAAACTCAAGTTTTTTTTTTTTTTAGAAAATCAAAAAAAAAGTAACCACACAAAATTATTGCAATCGTAATATTTTTAACTATTTTTATATCCACTATTGAGTTTGTCATTCCGTTTGTAACACATTAAAATATTTGTGCGCAGACCCACATAAGAATATATATATTCTGGGTATTTATACGATTCTAAGACGATCTAGCTATGTCCGTCCGTCTGTGTAAAGTGGCGATTAATTGAAAATTCAACACGTAAGAATGTTATATTCGGCTGAAACGAATCTTTTATACCCACCATCAATATGTAGTTCTGGCCTTCTATGGGGATTTGAATCTGTTATGATCCAAACTGTATAGAATTTGATGAAGTAAATTAATTTCAGAAAACCTTTTAGGTTCACCAAATTATACTTTAAAATAACAATTTTAATTAAAAATTTAATGAAAGAACTTGATGTTTAAAATATTTTTCTCGATTTTGACCCATTTTAGGTCCGACTTACTGTGACGTTATATACGTCGCACAGTGGCGCCTGTAGAAAAAGTGAGGTTGCAAAAATAAAAAATTTCATGTGCCCCTACAAAATAATGAATAAACCGATTTCACAGGAAATTGTCTATTGATTTGAAATATTCTACTCTTATTATAATCAGACTTTTGATTCAGAAGATATAGCCCTTCAAAGTTGAGTGATTTTCAGTGTTCATGATTTTCAGTGTTCACAGTATCTCGAATACTATTTAACGGATCGTCATTTTTTTGATTCTATTAATAAGTAGATCGATTAATTAGGAAAAAAATAAGAAAAACTTATCCTGTTTGGTTTGTGTATGTCCAGATAAATCGATATTTTTTCCAACTATCCATTTTTTAAATATTTCTTAACATTGATGGAAAATAACAAAGTATATAAATTTCTATATTTGCCATATTTCAAAACAAGTTCTTTGGTTATTCCTTTACCTAATGCAAAATTTCCAGCTCTCCGTGCTTGTCTCATTTTCTGCCAAAGGTTAAATTTTGAAAAAAGACATAGTTCCAAAAAGGTGTTTCATGCATTTTTGAGCAATTTATGGCATATAAGCGTGAAAACCCATAAAATTTATTAAATTTTGCTAACCCAGAAAAAATATATAGTTGTACATTGTTACTGTAACCATTTCAACATATTTAACAATATTATAGTCACAGTAACTATATATTTGATAGTGGTAACAATAATATGGTTAATTTACGATTCACATGATTGCATCAACCATATATATGGTTACAGTAAACATGTATTTGTTTGTGACAACCATTTATATGATAAAGGACTTACCATATTATGTTGATCTCATATCATAATCTGAGAACAACATATTATGATAAAAAACCATAAATGGTTGTCACAGACATATACATGATTACTGTAACCATATATATGGTTGATGAAATCATGTGAATCGTAAATTAACCATATTATTGTTACCACAATTATATATATAGTTACTGTGACTATAATATTGTTAAAAATGTTGAAATGGTTACAGTAAACATGCACAAATGTTGAAATGGTTACAGTAACAATGCACAACTATATTTTTTTCTGCGTGTAGGCACTTAAAACGCATAGAACCATTTTCAAACACTCAAAAGTTGATCAATTATCTATCATATTCCTTTTAAATTTTTTGATGATCTCATTTGGTTCAAAAGTTATGATTTTTGAAACGAAAAAACTTTGCGTCGCACGGTGGCTCAGATCTCAATTTTATCGGCCAAAAGTCCAACTTTTTGTTAACTCCGATATCAAAAATGTTAATGCCATTCAATAGTAAACACATTGAAACTAAGGTGGCCAAAAAATTAGATAAAAATGTTGTCAATTGTGTCATTTTATAAAAAAACTATCTGTTTTACATTGCATCTCGATTTTAATATACAGTGTTGGACAAAGTCGGCGATCCAACCTTCAATGAAAATACATGTGGTGGCAGTCCGACTGGTTGCAATGAATTAAAATTCAGTAGGATAATCGACGGCTTGTTTTTCGTTCACTGCTGTGTCAATCGATTTGTATTATATTGTTTCGCCAGGCAGTTTCAATTGTATTTGTTTATTGAGCTTGTTAACATCATAATTTGTTGGTATCAAAACTGCATGTTCCCACAGCCAATCCGAATTTTTGTAGTTGGTTGTAAGACTTGGGAATACCTTGTCGACAACGGCTTGAATATTCATTTTCATTCGGCAGAAGTTCGGGAACGAAATCTAATATGTTTTGAGTGGATTTCGGCAGAAGAGTATTGCAGCAAATGCAGAGACATGTTCGTTCATAGCGTTCGGCTTCTGTAGCTTCATTTCCAGTGAAATAATTTAAAGGAACTTCGTATCATCATTGGGAAGCGGGAGCAATGATCCAATTCTGTGGTACATTTGGCCTAGAACTTTAAAGGTGGGCATGAATCCGACATCATTTGAATTTCATAAGTGGTAAAAAATATGATTTTGCCATGCCATTCCGGCCACTGACCGAAAATCAAAAATCTGACTTTACAGTCTTTTGATTCCATTCGGAACATACATACACACATCTGTTTTTATTTAGATACATATATATGGCATTAGCGGTATAATGTAAAAATTTTTACACACCCCTCCGCCCTCAGACCGAATATAAAAAATCTGAGTGTTACCCGGCAGGCTATTCTGCAGATTCTCCGAAAATTTCATCAAAATCGGTCTAAATGTTTTTGAGTTCATTCGGAACATACATATATATAAACATCCACTTTTATATATATAGATGTGATTTTTGTAAATTTGATCAGAAGTAAATTATCATTACTCGCAAACTATTATCGATAAGATATTTAGTTTTTATCACTTTTTATTGAACTTATTTATGCTATCTAGGGCATAATATAACGTAATGTAAGAATAAGATAAAAAATAAAAGGTATTCGAATATAAACTCCGTTGCTATAATATATCTAAGAAACAACGACACCAATAAGGAGTTACGAAGTTTAAAAAAGAAACATTTCCAGGACGAATTTCTTGAATATGTGATGATAATAGATCAACCAAAACAAGGATCAGGTAATACGAATGATGGAAACACAGCAATAAGGTTATTTTCAGATCCCGAAAGAACATCTAAAATAACGATGTACTTGTATGCAAGGATCAAATTGATGCTAGAAAATTTGGTAATTATGCGAAGGAAACTGCACGAATATATACAACCAAATATCCATGGAGAAATATATCTGCAACTTATGGGGGAAATAGATTTTTTTTAGATGTGAAGCTTCTGTTTATTAAAATTTATTTGGATACCAAAATTTGTATGAGATTTATGCTCGTTAAAGTGAATGTCGCAAGAGGGCTAGTATGGGAGCTATAACCAATTATGAACCGATAGTCATGTAATTTGTTGTTAAATTCTTTCTGAATACCATCAATTTAAAAGTTTAATGATCGGTAAAGTTATTTTATGCATCGATCCGTCCGTTTGTAGGTGTATATAATAGTTATTCGTTAATATAAATCATGAATTTATGGTCGATAGAGTCCTACATCGGGAAGATATTGTAGGGTATAATAAATACCCATATACACACAAATCTTGGTTATAAATAACCAAAACGGCAACACTGATGTCTGTACAATATTCTAATGTAATGCTATTTACTGGTAATGTATGTATGCAAATGTAGTATTTATGTATTTGTTTAGTAGATCTAATCATAGTTAGTACAAACATTCATACCACATGTATCTATTGGTATTATTTTCAGTATTTTTTTTTATTTCTCCGACTGTCTGTCAGTTTTTGTTGTGTTTTATGTCAATGTTTATTTGTGTTTAAAGGGGTTTTGACTAAAGTGACAGTTGTCAGTTTTTTTGTTGTTGTACTATTTTGCTTGACTTTAATGTTATTAGAATATATTTCTTTTTTTATGAGATTTAACGATTAGGCCTTTAGAAATCATGTCAGTATTGACACCTAAACTCTGGGGGTTAATATTATGTAGGCAATAGTTGCAAATTAAATTTGCAAATTGAATTTATTTATCTAAATATGATGTTGTTCAGATCTCATTTAATTAGTGCTTGTTCTACTTATAAACCAAAATATCAAACATTATAAGGTCAATATATATTGTGTATGACTTAAAAAAGCGGAATTTACAATAAATGGCGCAGGATTGGGGGATGTCAATTACGTTTTCCATTAAATTAATACACGTTTAATTGCAATTAATAATTTTACATAGCAATTACATGTAATTGTAATGGTCAAAATTCCATTACAATTAAGAGTTAATGTAATTAAAAAAAAGCAATTACAATTGCCAGTAATTTCAGTTTTAGAAATTGATATAAAAACTTTAATATATTTTTTGATCTAGTGATAAGCGCTCGTTTGCTACATCATTAAAATATACTTTTTTAATTGTTTGAAAATATTTGCATTTGTATAATCCCAACAGTTAAGCAAATATATATCTCTTATAGACATTAATCATCAGAGATATCTTATCACAGTTTTGCTTTACTTCTTTAATTTAAAAAAAGTGGTAAATATGTGTCATCGGTTTCAACGTGCAAGAGATAGTTTGTGTGGTTCAGAAATGGTGATTTTGACACGAAAGACAATGATAGCTCATGGCAGCCAGAAAAGTTTGTAGACCAAGAATTGGAGGCACTACTACATGAAGATTGTTGTCAAATTCAAAACGTTTGCATGCTGCAGAATTCATCCAAAATCAGGGGAATTGAGTATCATATGAATTGAAACACCTTGAAAAACGATTTTGTATGTCTGAAGCGCTACTTTAACGCTATAAAAGAAATCATTTTTGCACCGAATCATTGCTTGCATTAATAAATGGATCTACTACGATAACCCAAAGTGGAAGCGATCGTTTGTGAAGCCAGACCAGCCAGCCGAATCGACACCAAACCCAAATATCCTATCTATTATGAGGTGCAGAAATCTGGACAGACCATTACAGGGAACCTGTACCGAATGCAATTCATCCGTTTAAAGCTAGCATTATCAAACCGCATTATTTCATCATGACAACACTCGACCAGAAAGGGGTAAACAGGGGGAAAACCGGTAAATTTGATACCTTTAGTTCTTAAACAATAAATACTAAACGGCCGAAACGATTTTATTGAAATTTCCAACATAGACTACGACAGGGGTAGCGAAGCGCACCGGGTCAAGCTAGTAAATATATAAATGTCGTTGTAAGTTTGTTTGTTTGTTTATTTGTTGGTTTGTTTGAGCATCACGCCTAAACGGCTGAATCGATTTTATTGCAATTTGGAACGTAGATAGATCCTTAGATCCTTGGAAGCGTCAATAGGCTATAACTTTTTTCAGTACTTGGACCAGACAGGGATAAACGGGGAAAACTGGTAAAATTAGTACTTTCAGTTCTTAAACAATAAATACTAAACGGCCGAACCGATTTTATTGAAGCACACCGGGAATAGAATTTATGAAATGTTCTGGTGTGCTTGTATCGCGCCAGTCAATAAAAATTTTGATTTCTAGCTCATTAACCAATGATGCAGATGGTTTTCAAAAAAATGTTGCAGCACTGCAGTCCTCATGGGTTCTCCGTAGCATTAAGTTCTAATGAAAGTGCGGTTAGTCCATAACAGAAAATCCGTATTGCACAAATTAGATTTTAGTTGAATTGGGAACATGGTTTTCTTGCTGATTCAAAAAAATGTTGCGGCACTACAGTCCCCATGTGTGCTCTATAGCATTAAGTTTTGGTGAACATGCCGGTGAGTCCATAACAGGCAATCCATATTACACAAATCAGATTTTAGTGGATTCGGGAACATGGGTTTATTGCTAATAAAAACCATTTTTGTTCGCAATATTATTCCAAAATGATTTGAGAGCAATTCTGAAACTCCACACTATTCATTATAGTTAAGGGAACCATGCTTATGGTTCCACTTGAGCTCAATACAACCCAAATCTATAGCTACAGAAAATTCTCTATGAATATTACATTGTTTAATTCTTTAAATCTTAACAGAAGTCTTTAAAACCTTCTATACTATTCAAATTTAATATTGTTTCGTCTTACTTTCATTTAAAGAAAAAATACCTAATGCCATTTAGTTGTCATATTATTATCCTAAATTCCATGTATTTCATACTATGATTAATTTGATTTTAATTATTTTATATAGTGTGCTCTGAAAACTGTAATTTTGACGCAATCAAACCTATTCTATCCTAATCATATTAACGCTTCGTACAGTATTTGAAGCTTTTAGATAAGCATTGGGAACTTTAATTTTTAAATTAAATTTTGAGATATTTTTAGTTACTTTGGTCCACATAAAACGAACAGCCTTACTCATCCAAAAGCAGGGAAATTGGGTACTATATGAATTGAAGCCTTGAGACCTTGAAAAACGGGTTTTCATGTTCAAAGGGATGCTTGAAGATAGTATGTGAAGAACAACCAGCCAAATTGACACCGAATCAAAATATTTATGGCGCTAAGGGAATGCTCTGTATTTGGAAATCAGGCAAGACCATTTCAGTGAACCTGTACCTTACACAAGTGATTTGTTTAAAGCTAGAATTGACCGAAATACGCCCAGACACGAAACCGTAATATTCCATCATGACAACACGCGGCCACATGTTGCAATACCTGTTAAAAATTATTTAGAAAGAAGTGTTTGGGAAGTTTTGCCTCGACTGTTTTATATACCTTTCACCATCCGACTACTATTTATTTCGATCAAAGGAGAATGGTCTCTCTGGGATACGCTTCACCTTGAATAGACTATACGTTATAAACTTGATTTTTGACCTCAAAATACAGGCGCGGATCTAAGTGAACCATTTTTTTCTTTCTTCTTTTTCAAATAAAAAATTTTCGATTTTGGGAGAGGCAATTTCTATTTCATCCCCTCTGAATCCACGGCTGTCAAAAAATGAGCAGTTCTTTTGGCTCGGTATCCATATTTTACCAGAAAGGTCATGTCTAACAATGGCCAATATTTAAATAAATTTATATTTTACAAATTTTTCAAAATACAGTGAAAGCTCGGTATTTGCGAGTAATTAAAAACCAAGCCTCTTGAGAAAACTGAATTTTGCGATAACAGAACCCAAAATTTTATTAAAAAAGTTTATGTAATTTTTAAAATTAGAATTGTTTTTATTGATATAATTTCGTTTTAAATCCTTTTAAAGAAATTGAAGATTTTGAATTCCTTTTTTGGCAAATTATTTTTTGAAATAACAGCTGAATCACGTAGTTATCATTTTCAAAGGCATATGTTTATCAATGTATATTCCACTTTAATTTTTCGTATCAGTTTGAGCTACAAGTGTGTGTACCAATAGTTGAATGATCTTCGTTTTCTTGCTGAATTATATTTTGTAAAATATTTAATGGCATATTATCCTCTTCACTTAATTCAGTACCGAATTCGAGCAAGGCGTTCCTGGGTTTTCAGATATTGAACACTGATATTTTATCCCAGGACGCAGATAGAATCTGAGCTGCATTTTTAAGATTGAAGTTATTTTAAGGTGAGCTCCAGCAGTTGTTTTTTATAATTTAATTTGACCCAGTTGATAATGTTTTGATCTAACGGTTGAATAAGCTCAGTGCAATTGAGTGGTAGATTCATTGCTATAATTAAACACGTCGCGTTATCTAAAACCAAAACTGCTTTTAGCGGCAGAACTTTTGAACCCAAAAATTCTCGGACTTAAAAAATGTTTACTTATGAACAACTTACTTTTTCTAATTGGTGAAAATTAACTTACGTGGGGAACAAAATCGTGAAGGAACCAGTCGTTGAATATAAATTATGTCTTCCAATTGTTATTATTGGAGTTGTATATTACGGGATTATTGAGAAAGCATTTAAAGTCGCGTGGGTTTTTAAATTTTTTCAGCAACCAACAATTTCAGTTTGTCTGTGCAATTCGCATTTGAACAGGGCAAAAAAGTTATTCGCTCTTTACATATTTTTCTTCCGAGAGCCGTTTTCTCATTACAAGTGACAAGAGTGTGATTTGGAAGCATCCTATAAAATAAACCTTATTCGTCTGCATTATAGATTTAGTTAATAGTCAACCCATGCTCGTAATACTTAAACTCTTCACAAAATAAGATGAGGTTTCGAAGACAATTTCTCGCCTGTAATTTCTTCGACGCTTAAATTTCTTCAACCGTCGTTCACTGGCATTGAAACCTGAATTGGTTTGATAAATTTTGGAATACAAATGACTAGCTTGTGATCATAAAATCGCTGCTGATATTGGAACATTGTTACCCTTTGTTTTACAAACCACTTAGTAAGCTTTCTTTAAGGTGCAACGTTTTCCAGGTTCACTTTCTGTTGTACGTACGAACCTTTTAAATGAATTTTCTAGTTTTATAATGCGGTGCAACTTGAGTTTATGGAATCTGCACTTTTATTTTTTCTCTAAATCTCTAATTTAGAAAAATCGTTTGCTTTAAATTATGTTGATTTTCCCATATAAAGAGGTGTATTTACACAAATTGATGATCAAAATCATCCAAGAGAGTTAATATACCAAAAGACGGTGATTTTCTTTTTTTTGGTTATAGACATCGTAATCAAATTTAAAAAAAAAAAAAAAAAAACAGATAAAAGTCGCGAAAATAGAACCTGCAATATTAAAAATTAAGCCACCGCGATAACCCGGCCGTCGCGATAATGGGTAGTCGCGAATACAGATCTTGCACTGTAAAAGCTAAATATTCAAAAAAAATCCCGCATTTTTAAGTCATACACCCAATCAATAGAGAACCCCTGGATACTGTAGCTCGAAATGTATTGAAAACCAACAGTATAATTTGGTTAAAGATATGAATATTATTTTATCTTAATTCACTAACAATTGCTCAAGTATATTACAAACAAACCTTTTGTGGTACTTACAATTTATTTTATTATATGGCAGAAAATAAGAACAAATCAAATTATTTCATTTGAGACAAATAGATTTTGCTTTTTATTTCATTATTTATTAGTGTGTTATTTGCTCTTTAAATTTACTTTAATATTTATTTATTTATATTTATAATATTTTAATACTTTACATACATATATATATATACTATACTATATATAAGTAGTTATATATATAATCAAACTAAACCTATGCTAATGAAAATTGGTTTCTTTTCATTTTGGTTTTTGTGTTTTTTTTATATATAAGTATTGAATTTTGTATAATAAATGCTAAGTTTAGATTATTTATTTAATATTTTACAATTACACACATGAGATTACATAGACTTATAAAATACATTTTTATCATTTTACTTTTATTTACATGCCATTTTTAGGGTTTAATGTCCGAAGACATTATTTATTTATTTAGATGTCAATATATTTTGCTATTATTTTTATACAACTCATTCATTATTATATATTAAACTTTGCTTTTTTATTAAATAAATTTTATTTATAGCTATAAATATATCTAGATTTTTAATTTTTTTTTTTTTGTTTACTTAAATGTAATTTATTATTTATTTATTTATAAGAATTTGTGTTTACATGTATAAACTTTACAATAACTAATTGTGTTTCTTCGATTTGTTGTTAAGTGTTCAGTACACAAGAATTTTCTATATATTTTTTTTGCGTTTGTTCTTTTTTTTAATACGAGTTGGAAATTATTTTATTTTTTCTTTTTAAGTTCGGTGTTCAAAACATGGGAGTATTTAATTAAAACATTTGACATTATATATCAGCCTTATCTCGTATTTAAGTAGATTTTAAATTAAATTATATCTGTTACACTAATTGGTTGTATTTTTGTGGTGTTTTTTTTTTTTTTTTTAATTATAACTACAAATAAAATTACTTCTATTAGATTTAAAAACAATAACAAATTATTAACAATTATTTTTTGGTTTATTATATTAGAAACAATTTAATCCATTTCAATGAAAGGAGATTGAATATGAAACGAAGTAACTAAATAAAGCATTCAGCATTTTTTATAATTAACACACTTGTCTCTCAGTAAACCAAGGAGCGTATGATTATTATGGATATTGCATTCATAATACGTCTGCAAATTATTATTAAAAATTACATATTAGAAATTATTTTGTTAGAATTGAAGAACACGGATTTTTATATTGACTGTTTCCGTTGAAATACAATTTCCTTCGTGTGAATTATTTTAATAAAACGTTGTCATTGGAAGTTTAAAGTTAAAGTTAAAAATACCTTATTTCAGCGTAGTTGAAACATGTAAATACTCTTAGTTTAATAAAAGGCAAGTAGAGCAAATAATTTACAGTAAAGCAATTTGTTGTAAAGTTTTTTTTGTTTCTTAATCATTTATCTTTTACGATTTTTTAAGTATTTAAAGCAGCCTTCACAATACAATTTTGAAACAATTTTCTCGGTTTTTTCTAGTACCAGCTGTATGTTTGAATAAAATTTTTGTTCTTGAAACACACCTAAGTATACAGCATTTTTTAAGTCGTTTCTTGATATCGGCTTATATTAATCAATTAGTGTTGCCTGATACGTTAAACCTGTTAAACTGTTTATCTTAAATGCAAAGCAGTAAAGTATCCCTTATATACAGTAATTGTGACTAATGTCTCACCGCTTGACTGATTCCAATTTACATATTTGGGGTCATTTGACACGTATGTGCTCTTTGTAGTGGAAATAAAAGTCAATTGGTTACTTCATACAGCCTATGTTATCTAGCGTGAAA
The DNA here is from genome assembly GCA_942486065.2 of Calliphora vomitoria. Lineage (NCBI taxonomy): Eukaryota > Metazoa > Arthropoda > Insecta > Diptera > Calliphoridae > Calliphora > Calliphora vomitoria. Next base: position 62,603,972 of record OW818031.2, read on the forward strand.
ACAATTGCTACTTAAGTGTCTCCAAGTAATCTAGAGTGTATTCACTTTAAACGTTTATTTTGTTCTACACTTTTTGTGAGCAAATCGTACAAACAGTTAAACTTGTTAAACTGTATATCTTAAATGCACAGCAGTAAAGCAAGTAGTCAGTGTATCCCTTATAGACAGTAATTGTCACAAATGTCTCACCACTTGGCTGATTCCAATTTAGATATTTGGGATCATTTTACATGTATGTCCTCTTTGTAGTGCAGATACTTCATACATCCCATGTAATCTAGCGTGAACACAACTGCTACTTCAGTGTCTCCAAGTAATCTGTCACTTTAAGCGTTTATTTTTACTATACTTTTTTGTGACTAAGTCGTACAAACAGATTTCTACAAATTGTGTTGATATAATTCTCATACAGTTTATTTATGATTCAGTATACAGACATATCATGTAAGCTAGCGTGAAGACACTTTAGTGTCGCTTATTAACCCAAAGAGTAGTCTCTTTAAACGTTTATGTTGTACTGCACTTTAGAAAATAGTTAGTTTACCCACCAGAAGTTATCAACTGGATAGTTGTTGGAGGAAGGTTTGTTTACAAGCAACCGTTTATTAGACTGTCTGTGACATGTCTTTCTAACTGACTATTTGAGATCAATTAGCAACCGTGCATATTAAAATTACTAGTTATGTGGCAGATCAAGTAATCAGATAGGTAACTGACTGTCTATTTCCGGTATATGAATGCAATGCGTTGACTACTTTGGACTACATATCAAACAAGTTTCATTGTTATCATATAGAGCACTGAACGTTTAACAATAACTAGTCACGTAAGTAGTGGTCAATCTAAGTGATAGGTAAAATAACTAGTTCACGACAGTCTGTAATTCGCCTCTGTTTGCACAATACCAAAATTGGCTTACGATAATGTTGATACAGTTTGCTGTCTTAGGAATGAAACCAATAAGACGATCCAAATTATACAAATTTGCTTTTATTGAGAGGAGAACAAAAGAAGTAAGTCACTCGACACAGCAACAATAATATATCCAACAAGACTTTTATTGAGATGTTCTAATACATTTCGCATACAGATTCAAGAATGATCCAAGTTTTATCATTCACCGTAAAGTTTTCAAACATTTCTACACTTAATTTTTGGGAAGTTTGTATTTTATTTATATTAATTTTATGTCTAGCTTACATGTTAACTAGAGTGGCCTATATTAAACACTAAAAATTTCGAAACTAGTTTACATATCTGGGCATTACCTAATTTTTTTTACTAGTAACAGAACATGTAGCTTGGCAAAGCTTGAACATAATATACCCTTTGGAAGACAGTCCTCAAAGACATGTAACACTAATAATAAATTTAGAAAACCGCTCATTTTAGGGATTGATTTAAATTAAGTACAACTGGTTGAGAAGTGGTAAATTAGTTTATATTATAGTATGCATAATTCAAACACTGAGTAGGGATGTGGTGAGTGGGGTAAGTACGCGTGGTTTAATACTCTGTAGCTGACGGCTTCAAATTTTCAACAACTGCTTGGTCGGAACCTACTTTCTGTTAAGGAGTGACATCGAAAAATTCTTAACTTCAATTTCCATTCTCTGCTTTTGGCCTCTAAATTTTTAGCAGCGTTCCTGTTAGGAACTTTTTGAGCCTTGTATGTTTTTAAACCTGCATTAGCTTTAACTTTTCGTACCAAATAGTTCGAGTACTGAGCTAACCGGGATCCTTTCCTACCGGATATGTTGGGAGCTCTTTTGAAAATGCTATCTATTTTATGGATTTATAAACATCATGTGGACCATTCCTTCTACCTGAACCAGGTTTTATATCAACGAACAACTTCTCCATGTACTGTTAAATAACATTGGAAACAGTTTGACGGCAGACCTTTGAATGCTTGGCCAACTTTTTGTAGGACCATTTTAATCAGATTAACAACCAATGAATATAATTGACATTAAACATAATAACTGACAAAGGTAGCTTGACCAAAAAGTAACTAACTTGATCAAAAAAAATCAAATAATACTTGGGTTAACGTTTTTAATAAAAAACGTGGTTTAAGAATTTTACGATCTCACTCCTTAGAACCCACATTCTGTTAGCTTCAAACACTTACAGGAGCAACTGTTTCTCTTCTTCATCATTTGTCAGGAGCTTATTAAACTTTTCAAATAGTTTGACACCACGCTCAACTATATCATTAACAACTTTCAGCTATATCATTAACAAATTTCAAGTTATTTGTGATTTTTTTACAACTAATGCAATGTTAACTGCTGTACCATTAATTTGGATGTGTTAAACTGCAATGATAATTTATTGGACAAATCAGCCAATATCGCTTCGTCAGTTAAAAGTGAAATCTCTTCTTATCTTCTGGTCAGTAGGTTTACACTTTATCTTCTTGATAATTGCCACCTTTGCCTCATTTGGAACTTTCTCTGAGAATAAACTTAAGCCAACTAACTCATCCGAGAGATACCAAAGATGGGATTTTATAGCATTTTTAACCACTTTACTAACTTGAGGTTCAATAATTTCATAATTGGTTATGTCTTTCCACAAATAAAGGTCTGGTCAAGCTGTATTTGTTGCCAGAGGCTTCAAGCCAATATTTTACATATGCAAGAACTCCAAAGTCCACAAAGTATTCTAACTGCGATTTTTCCTTTTATGTGGTTTTGAAACAGCATTTCTCACAACTGGATTTTGATGGCGTACATCAATTTCGCCATCCAATGAACATGGTGAACTGTACCTGGAGCTGTCTAATGAATTTCATCTGGAGTGCGACCAAAAAGCAGTAGAGACAGCGCTATTAGATCTATGTAATCGCCTCTGGGCTGCAATTTGCTTCCCAAGGTAAGTAATAAAGCATTTATCGCGGTGAGTTTTAAATTTTCACTGACAGGAGCTTATTCCAACGGTTGATAGTTGTCCATGTGTAAATAGTGCCATGCTACCTGAAACTTTTGAATAAAGAAATGTTTGGAGAACTGGATGGCTTTAATGATGTACTAAGATATGACTGATTTATTTTGAAAATATCTTGAATAATGATAATTTGATCATAATTTTTTATATAAATTTTACTAATCGTTACCATATTATCTTAGTTGCCCGACTACATTAAAATTACTCATCCATATATGAACTAGATTAAATTGTTCCATTTTTCCCCTTTTTATGCAAGTTAAAATATTCATAAATTTAACTTAATATTTCACTACTAAGATTAGTATACAATAACAGCAAATTAATGTGAGTTATTATTAATTCTTAAATTTTTAGTTTTTTTTGGTTCTACTACTTAATTAGCAAATAAATTATACATAATTAAAGCCGGAAGCGACATACAAATATTCTCACAGCATAACCTTTAGAATAAGGCTTATTATCTCAAATAGATTAGATAAGCATGTTATTTGATAGTAAATGATGATGAAACTTTGTACTTAACTGAGTTTTACTGCACCACTCAAATGTTAGATAGGCACAAAGTTTTACCAGTTTTCTGCTTAATACTATTGAATATTGTGTTGCTACCCTTAAGATACATTTTAAAGTTTGTATATTTATGCTGTATAGTATTAATATACTAATTAATTTTAAATATTCCAAGCGTAAATCGTTCATGTGAGTGTTGACGGTGTACAATTTCTTTGTGTGACTTAAAACTATTTGCCTTTGTCTTTGATTTGTTTGCACAATAAGCTGCGTAACGTCTTTGGTTTTTAACTCTGGCATACTTTGCGGAGCCACAGCAATGCTCATGGGTTTCTGTTGCAAACAATGGTGGCAATTATGGTTTTGTTGCTTTGATGCCTGATACCTTTTACTCTCAATAGACTCCACGTTGTACAGCTGCATTTGGTCAAAGCCTTTTGTTACCTTCTTATAGCTCTCTTCATTGTTGTGCACCACAAAATTGCCCATTAACTTTATTCGCATTTCCAACAGTTTCCCATATAATTGGTATTTTTTAATTACATTTAATTGTTGACATCTAGTTATCAGCCTCTGAAAAGCGCGCAGTACGTCCCATATACCTTGTATGTAGGCCATGGTAATTGTTAACATCATTGACATTATTATAAGAATTTTTCCATTTACACACTGCTTGCTGGCGCTGGCACTGGAACGCAATGCACTTTGTTCTTTCTCAAGACATTGTCGAAATTCTTTATAATCCACTCTGGTTATGGCACAATAATGATTCAGCATACAAACACCTTCACAGTTTTCATTCTGGTGGCGCACGGTATTTGCCCGGTAATATCTACAAAGTAAAGAAAGTAAATGAGGGAAAATCAATAAGAGAATGAATTAAGAATTTAATGCAATTATTTAAATTAAGAAAGTAAATACATACTGTACAAATAAATACAAACAATTATATTAAAATTAATGTGAAAATAAGGATGGAGTGTAAAAAATAAATGCAAATAAGAATAAAATCAATACAATAATTAAAAAAGTATTATCAACAGTTAATTAAATACAATTCAATATTTCCCAGTGTACTATATGAGTACACATAATATTATAGAATTATGTTTTTTTTAATTCTAAAGGTGTGCCTGAATTAAAAACCAAAAATGTTACGCAAAGAGTCAAAGGCAAAGAGTTGTATCCTTACAGATAAATTTCATACCGTCAACTCTCACATGAGCGATTTACGCGTGAAAAAATCTTTTCGATAGCACTTCTCTTTCCTGGAAGAGAATTGAGCTTTATATAACTCTCTATTGAACCGGTTCTCTTCTATGCTAGATCGTCCATTAGCTAAAATTTTCGGTACTATAAGGCTGATGCTAAAAACCCCAAAAATTATTCAATTGCAATTTTCTCTGCAATTTCTAAGGTTAAGGATAATATGTTAAAATGCCAATTTGTTAAATATTTGAAGTCCAAAAATTTACTTTACGAAGACGTTATACAGAAGAGAGCGTTTCAAGGTATATCATGATGCATTATCGTCAAAACTAATTGGTTTTGGTGTCGCCAATAACTTCTTCGAGTTCTCTCAGAAATCGCTCTATACTAGTTGGTGTAGTTCAGGGGTTCTTTTTCCTTCTATATTCCTTATCTAAATGACATTTTACGCCAAAATTCCAACTCTATTATTTCTCAGAATTAATAGCTTAATCAGTACCTTTTGGCAGAGATTGTCGTACGAATAGGGTCGCTTTCAATGCTTGTAACACTCAATATCGAATTTTGCTATATGAAATATGTTGTTCTGAGCATGAGAATTCAGTGTGATGTCCGTGTGTGTATTCAAGTTTCGGTTGTTTTAACCCTTTGACGACCATAGGCAAATATGCTTGCCCGGGAATTTTTAGTTTATATATTGGTCCTGGAAGAGCAAATATGTCAAAGACTGTTTCATAGAAGACGATTTGGGCAACAATCACGTAGTTGAGTGCAAGTGCCTATCTGATCCCACTTGTTTCCAACGATGCTCCGAATTTGGTCAAACAATGTGCTTTTTGACTAGGGCAGATACGGGTTAAAAATAGGGCGCAAGAGGCTGAGAGTTAATTATGTTTTGGATTCAACCTTTGTCTATCAGAAAATAATGGAGAAGTTTGCGTAAACTCCAATCTGCCTTCAGCTAATCAATTTATGTTTGGCAATTATGTTTGCCTATATGTTGAAACGTCAGTTTTTAAAAATTTCAAATGTTTTTATATTTTGACTTATACATATATCTTATAGCTGTGCTTCATTATAGTGGAGCAATCCAATCTAGATGCATTGCAGAAAGGGCGTATTTTCACTCCTACCGTGTATGAGTTTAAGCTTATATGGGTATTATCATACGAATGAGCTTAGTGAAGCTCCCGTCTGTATTGGTCTACTGATCCAACTTTTCACCAAGCTCTGATCGCAGGTCTCTTGCTACGGCTCAGATTTGAAGAAATTACAGCTAATGACCGTGGTTATAAAATCTGGCCAATTTTAAATCACATTAACAAGGCTATGCCAAACGCATATACGTATTCAAAAAGGCTGTCAATCGATAAACATATGGTAAAGTTTAAAGGACACAATGCCATAAAACAATACATGAAGGTCAAACCAATTTCATGGAGATTCAAACTTTGGTGCTTATGTGAGTAAGAAACTGGATACTTGTATAACATTGACATTTACACCGGAAAAAAACCGTTGTCTTGCAGTTATGTGAGCCCCTGGCAAAAAAGGGGTTGAAGTTTACTTCGACAAATTTTTTACCAGCCTGTAATTAATGCATATTCTTCAGGAAAATGACATAATGATGGATAAAGATATGAAAAGAGGAGACATCGGTTAATTCATATCAGATAGTATTGCCGTTGTAAAATGGATGAACAGCCGTGGTGTTTACCTCGTCTCAAATTTTATTGACCCAACAGCACTATTCAAGTTCAAGCGACATGCAGCTTGTCAAGCTGCTAAAATAAATATTGATTGCCCCCAAATTATACAGCACTATAACAACGGCATGGGAGGAGTAGATCAAATGGACCAAAAAAGTGTTTTTATTTACGTCTGTTCTTCGACGTTTTCGAGTTATGTTTTCATAATAGCAACATGTGTTCTGTCAACGTGACCTCTGTCGATTTTCGGGCAGCTTTAGCCATAAAATTAATAAGTAGCTTCAATTCAAGAAAGCGTGCCTTTTCAGAGGTAAACAAATCTGGAACTCGTTTTTTAAGCAAGCCCAAATCTCTCCATAAATTGGAAAGCGTGAAAGTTGGAAACGTTGTTCTAGTTGTGCTTCCAATAATAAGTATAGTCGCACAATTGTATTTTGCGTTCAATGCAATATGTTCCTTTGCTTCACTTCGTCCCGTGATTGCTTTGGAATGTATCATGGACAACACTAATAATATTGTACTTTTATATTTTACTGTATATTTAAAATAAAAACTGTTATTTTAATCTTTTCTGCAATTAAATAATTTGAGATAAAAAATTTCCTTTCAACCCATAGGCAACTATGTTTGCCAAGCGAAATGGGGGACTAAACGGATACCCAGGAGAGCAGATTTTATTTTCAGAACTACTATAAGGCCATATATTGCAAAAATAAATCAAATGTTTTGTCGTCAAAGGGTTAAAAGGTGTATGTGTCTGTTTGATGTTCTTATTCAAAGTCTACTTTGGAGCTTCTCGTCCGTGAACAGTAGATACCAAAGATGCTTTTCGGTCACAGTAATATCAAAAAAATGCCCTTCATTATTTCTATATTATAATTTTTATTATCACTTGAAAAGTTATCAAACCATATGTCGTAATGTCTAATGTTTACAATGACATTCGGTCTTTCTAATTGGAATGTTGAGCTGAATCTTTTCAGTCGTTGTTTCGATTGTCATTTTATTTTCGCGCAGACTATTCGATTTTTCACTTCATATAAACTTGCATTGTATCATATCTATGTGTTATTGTTGTTGATGTTAGAATGGTACTTTTATGCAAATGATTAAATTTTTGATTTACTAATGACATTCGATCTCTCTTATTGGAACGGTAAGCTGACCGCACGATTTTTTACCTCTCGCTCGAATTTATTTCACTCATTCCAATACCTTTTGTCCAAACTCATTTTATCATTTTAAAAGAAATTTCGAGTGCATCTACACACGAAAAGTGTTCAATCATTCATTTTTTACAAGAAAAGTTACCAGATCCAGTGACATCATACAAATCTGTTGATATCGCAATGAATCAAGATGACGCAGTCAATTATCCATCATTGAAACCGCCTCATCTATAATTTTAATGCGGACTGTTAATGGCACAAGACTTGCAGTAAAAAAATTGATGCCGAGTTTGATGGAACCCACAATATTGACTAACAAAGCGAACAGCGAAATTGAGCTTATACCGCGTATTCCACTGAAACCAACAGACATTCCGTTTAAATTCAAGCGCTTGCAATTTCTAATGTGTCTATCATTTGCCATGTCCATCAACAAGGCGCAAGGACAAACGCTTCAAGTATACCAATTGAGTTTGGACTAGTCGTGCTTCTCTGGTGGGCACCTATACGTGGCCTATTGGAGAGTTTGCATTCAAAATGCTTTGTTTATTCATACTCCTCATGAAAAAACGAAAAGTGTTGTGTATCCAAATGTATTACATTAAGAATTTAAATAAGACCTCAAAAATAAATAAAATTCTTGAAATTTTCATATAAAAAAAGGAGGCAATACAGTAAAAATTTAAATTTCCGAATTTTTGATTTTTTTTACAAACCATCTCCTGAAAATTTCGAATCGAACAACATAAAATCAGCCAAATCGCTCCATCCGTTCTCTCGTGATACATGAGAACGCAATTGTAAGCTTAGTATGGGAACACATTTATTGTATTTGTTCTTTAAGATTTCGATCCATGAAAGTACTTTTTGTGAATCAATGGAGAAAGCTGTCCGATATATTTTTCTAATAGTGTTGATATGATTTACAACTTTCTACTATGAGAATAAATCAAAATCATTTTTGAATAAGGTTTCGAATACTTTGCTGAAAACCATATTTAAAACTTGTTTAGGATGATTTCCAACATCTTAGTCAAAACCCTTAACAACACCATGCATTTATATTCCTTGTAGTTTCTCCAATATTTACCATAATATTTGTCTACCTTAAGTAACACTTACTTACAAGCAGTAACTCTTTTGATAAATATTAAGTTAACAATGTGTAAATCCTATTGGCCTAGTTAATAAGACATTAAAGTGTCTAGTGTGTGTTAGTGTATGTGTGTGTGTGTGTTTGTTTTTGTCTCTTATTTTAATTTACATAAATTACTGAAACAACGTGTCAATGTTTATACATGTAAGTATATCTGAAGATGATTTGCATAATTATTTTAGTGTGTTTAAGGAGATGTTTTTTTAAATGCTTGCGGTTCAATGAACATGTGTGTACATATGGCCTTTCAAGACACACTTGCATATTTTGTTGTTATAATTATATGTAGCACAGTTTATAAACAATAGACATATTTGTCATCTCAAGATTTAGGCGTATTAACATGTTACTGTATCTAGTCTAACGATAAATCAATTCCATAAATATATGAATATTAATATCGCACATGTGAACCAAATAACTGAACATCATTTAAAATAATTCAAAGTGACAGTTTTTCTTCGATAACCATTAGCCATGTGCATCAAGTAGAATGTAAACACAAATACGCTTTTAATGTTCTACTATAAATACTTCAGTAAATTGTGGCAAATAGCACAGTCAACCTAAAGCATCGTTAAGCCAACTATTCCTTAAACACACAAATACAGTTATTTGTTTAAAGAAATTTAAAACTATTCTTTAACAAAATGAAGTTGATCTGCCTTTTTGTTTTAATTGCTGCTCTTTATGAGGTACATGCTGGTACTAAGCGCATGTGCGGCCCTATGTTAGTACAAGTCTTGGAATCGGTTTGCACTAATGGTTACAACTCCATGATTACCAAGAAATCAGGTAATATTTATTAAAAGTTATGTTAATACATACATATAAAATAAAACAATTATTATTTAGTACCACTACACAACAATGAATTGGATATTATGGATATGTACAATGATATTGAGGATGATACACCCGTACATTCCAAAACCTCATTTTTGGATGATTTATTAATGGGTGGTGATCATGTCAACACCTTTGCCAAGACCAGAAGACGCCGCAATCTTTTAGGCATTTATGATGAGTGCTGCGTCAAGGGCTGTAACTTTGCCGAATTGACATCCTATTGTAAATAGATTGCTTGTAAAAAATCACTGCTGGAATCATAAGCGACAATGACCAACGAATTTTCTTTAGTTAATGAATTGTATATCTAAATGATCAAACATAAAAAAATAATAAAAAAAAATTATGTATATGAACATTTTATGAAAATATTTTGAGCAAAGAGAAAATTTACAATAAATTATAGTACATAAAATGCTTTTCTTGTGATTATACTAATGAGTTATATTGTTTTTTATAACCATCACCAAAAAGATAGGGTTAAATTGATTTTGTCATTCCGTTTGTAATACCTCGAAATATTCATCGCATAGACATAAATATTCTGGGCCAATTAAAAAGCCCAGCTATGTCTGTCTTTCTATCGGCAATAGTGCCTATAGAGAAGAACTTATTGTTATGAAATTTTCCTCAAATATTCATTGTTGATCAGAAGTGTATGAAATGCTATTGAAATTTTATGTGATTTTTAAAATATTTCCATTTAAGTATTACAAATGATAAATTACACAAATATTATTTTGAGCACTTCATAATTCGGAACAATGCACAGTGTGGTAGATCGCAAATCTAACTGGACAAAATTAATAAATCACGTTGGTTTTACTTCTCACTTATGAATTAAATATAAAATGTGTTAAAATATATAAACGATTATAAAAAAACAACTTTTGTTTTTGCGATGTATTTTGGGAGTTTTTTCCAATTCTCCAAGAATTTTCTTTCGTGGAAGAGTGAGGTGATACTGGAAAAGTGAAAAAAATGTATGGCTGTCACAAGAATGCGCAAGATATTTTTGATTTACCTTAAAGCGAACACTTTAAAGATTACCCCAAATATAGTTTTACAACGGAACTATTCGGAATAATCAGCTTTAGGTCTACTTGAAAAAAGGAAATATTTTATTTTTTTTCACATTCTGAGATCAAGCTTAATAACAATAAAAAAAATTATGGGAGTAAAATCACCATAGCCTTTATAATCATATATCAAATTCACACAAAAAATACACTTCAATTTGAAATCTAAATGTACTTGTTGACAACAACTGACTTCTAAGCTTACTTTTTCCTAATCAGAGCTAAAAACAGAAAAACAAAGCATGAATTACAGTCACCTAATGTATTGAGAAGTTTATTAAATAATCAGATGGAATCATGGCCGACGTTTTTTTTTTTTTAATTTTGTCCAGCTAGATTTGTGATTTATTTAGCACAGTGTTCAATGGGAAGAATATGAGAGAAAAAATAAAGACTACTCTCTCACACAACAAAATGCATGGATTAAAACTTGTAATTTAATTTAAAATACATTTTATTTTATACGAGTTAGGTTTATGATTTTTACTCTCAATAACGCTTCTGTATAGAATATGGTTCTAAAGCTTTTTAATTATTTATGAAAAATGTAATATTGGGTTAGTGCTGATGTTTGTAATATGCAAAAATAATTGTGCTAACACCCACCTTTAGGCATACCAATCAATCAGGATTACTTTACGAGTCGTTTAAATGATATCCGTCTGTCCATCTGTCCGTGCATGTAAATCTTATAATCAAACTACAGGTCGCAATTTAAAATATAATTCGACAAAATTTGGCACAAACTTTTATATTGCCACATTAGCTTATTGAATTTGTTTAGAATCGGTTCATTATTTCTCCTAGCACCCATACAACTGTCCTATCAAAGAATAGTTAAGCTCTCACAAATATCTTAATTATAAACATATCCACAACAAATTGAGCACAAATAAGTTTTTTAAGTACACTAAGCTACAACAAAAGTACTTAAAATTTTTCTCGATCACTTCGTTTAGTATTTATACGCTACACCACCATAGTAGGTAGGGTATATTGGGTTAGTGCTAATGTTTGTATCGTTCAAAATAAATGTGGTAACACCCACCTTAATGTATACCAATCTGCTCAGGATCACTTACTGACTACAGGTCGCAATTTTAAAGATAATTCGGAACAATTTTGCACAAACTTTTATATTGACACACGAACTAAGCTTATTGAATTTGGTTAGAATCGGTTTATTATTTCTCCTACCTCTCATACAACTTTCCTATCTAAAAATAATTAAGCTCTCATTAATATCTTAATTATAAACATATCCTAACCTAATTGAGCACAAATAAGTTTTATATAAGCTAAACTCGTACTACCAAATGTAGTACCGATCGGTCCATAATGTGCCATAACTCCTATATAAACAACATTCTCGAAAATTTCAATAATGTGCATAAATCTATGAAATATGTTACTATCCAAATAAAATTCAACACAAATAATTTTCACCAAATATTATGAGGATCGCTACATAATTAGTCATATCTCCCATATAAGGCCCACTTCCGAAAATCACATTATCAAGCATAGATATCTTAAAAATGTTGGTATTTAAATAATATTTAATACAAATAATTTTCATATCAAAAGAAAACTGTTTATAATCATATACTCGGTGTAGGGTATCATACTTTCTTATTTGTTTTTTTGTAAATGCATTGAAATGGCGATATTCTTAAAGCAACAACGTAAAAATTACAAGTTTTCTGTTTTGAAATTAATTTTAAAATAGTTTTACGATATGAAGAATATAAGTTTTATCTTTTATACAGAAAAAACATTTTTAAATTTCGGTAAGAAAATTGCTAAGTTAGGCTTAATGAGGTTTCAATATATTCACGATCTACTTGTAATAGTCTTGTGAAAAGTAGCTAAGTGGATCACAAAAGCCAATAGCTTTTCTATATACGTCTGTTCTTTGATATTTTCAAGTTGTACTGTCATAATAGCAATATAATATATAGAAAACTAATATCGGCCAACAGTTCATCAATTAACATATCATACATATTACATATTACTAAATGAACATCGTTGTAAAACTCAACAAGAGCTGGCAATATGATTGGGAGCTACTTAAGTTATAAAAGAAAGTTGCTTGAAAGTTATAAAATAAAATTATTTCTGCACAGAAATCATACGTGAAGCCCGGCCAATCAACTGAATCGATGCCAAAGCCAAATATCCATGGCGCTAAGGCAATGCTCTGTATTTGGTGGGACCAAATTGGTCCTATCTATTATAAGCTGCTGAAATCAGACCAGACCATCACAGGAAACCTATACCGATCAGAGAGGTACATGAGTTGATTCGCGTTTTTTCTCTATGAATGAAATCACTGCATTTGTTGTGTTTTCAGTCATCAACATGTGCTAATTATATTGCTTGCAGTGCTTGCGGTCTCACAATTGATTGCCATTTTCTCAATCATTTTTTAAACGCCGCTAGCAATAACAACTCAAAAATGATTACTGTGTTTTGATTTGTATGCAAGTATTCAAATGATTCGATGATAAGTTGAATGTTTAGTTAAAAATAAGTGCATTAATTTGTTTTAAATAACTTATCGCGCATGGTTCAATAACTAAATTTCGTCTTATTTTGATACAATAAACTCCGAAACAATAAAAAAAATTGAAAATGGTGTTTTCCGTATTGTTAAAAATAGAAATATGCTAGAAAAATCCTTCTAAATATAGTCTTAAATTAATTCAAACATACTCATATAGGAAAGTGTATATTAACTCAAAAAGCTCTTTTTATATTCATAACACTCATATTGATTCGCTGCTTTTGTGAATGGTAAGAGTTTTCAGAATATGCAAGAAATTACATTTATATTGTAACAAACCACTTGCTGTGGTGATTCAATCATGCAATGACAGTTTTCGTTTAGTTTATGTATAGTGATAACTCAGTATTCATTTTTGCAAAATAAAAAATATGTCATTTGAATGGTATTCATGCACATCTCTGATACCGATCGCAACTGATTCGTTGAAAGCGAGCATTGGCCGAAAAACGCGCAGAATATGCGGCCAGACATGAAACTGTAATATTCCATCATGACCACACTCGGACACATGTTGCAATACCTGTTTAAAAGTAGAATTGAGTTTTTGGGAAGTTGAAACATAGTGTCCGATATTTGCTTGATTCGTTCTTGGCCCCAATAGATGAGCAATTCTTTTGACTCCATATGTTGCCAGAAAGATAGAGAAAGTTCATAGCTAACAATTGCCAATACATTGAATAAGTTTATATTGTACAAATGTTTGAAAATAAAACCTAAAAATTTTAAAAAATCTTTAATTTTTAAGTCATACTCCCAATAATAGGTCTTAGATCATGAAAATAATGCAAAAATGTGTATCCTTTGATATACATTTCGTATGATCCTCAAGGGTAAAACATATAAAAATTAAATTTTTTATAGGAATCGAAATTTATTTTGTAAATCTATCCAGTATAAGAAACATTTATTTTCCTTTTTTACAAAAATTTAATGCAATATGGGAATCTAAAAATTATAACAAAAGTAAAAATATGGAAAAACTAATAACTGTATTTGTTGAGCAGATGGCCAGGTGTAAAGGGAAAAGGCTGGATAAACTGGAAGAGATGTTCATATTCTTTGAGCCGAAACGAAATCGTTTAGATTTTGTACTTCAGAATAATTTAACAAACTACATGAAACGAAAAGGAATGAATAAAATAAAAGGATTAAGAATTTTCTAATTATTTATTAAATTATTTGGAATATGGATTCTTACCAATTCTTACAGTTGTAAGTTAGATTTGTATCTTCCCGAAAAAGACGTATTTACGGCTCTTGATGTTTAATTTAGAACTTAACGAGAAGTGGAAGTATGCTTCCACACATAGCATTCTGCTATGAATTGCAGGGGAAATAAGGAAAATCGGCGTAAACGGTATTAAAGAAAAACATGTTTGAAATAGTATTGAACATTATTTTGGACCATCATTTACGAGTCTGTTATTCTCTGTTATTTTTCATTCTCTGATTAAACAATCTCTGTTAATGTCTAAAACATGTATATTTTTCACACACATTATTTCCAAAATCTCACAAAATAAAATGCAAGTGACGTGTTAATAAAAGTGGAAAATTTTTAATTATATAAAATTTTGTTAAATGAGAAAATGTCTACATTTTGGAGACAGCTTATATTTTTGGTAATTTTATGACTTGATGTGGGTTGTATAAACGAAAGTTTTATAATAAAGTATATTTTATTTGACATTTATGCTAAAAATGTAAGCCACATGAAAGGGAAAATATCGCCAAAACAATAAAATGAATTTATAATGGGTATTTGTTTATTTAGAAGTTACGAATTTTATTTTCACTACCATCGCTAGGAGTTACATCCCATCTTAAATGCAACTCCTATAAAAACACTTGCACTTAATCATCTATTTACAGTATACAACATAAATTACACTTCAAAATAACTACAAATTTCTAAGAATGAAGATTTTTTGGTTGTTTTCAGTTTTGGTGGTATTTTCAACTACTAACGGAGATCTGGTGCTGCGTTTATGTGGCCAGGCTTTAAATGAAGTCTTGGGGATTGTGTGCGAGGGAGAAATTAATGGTTTGCCGGTTAAAAAATTTGGTAGGTGTTTTATAATTTGTAATATTTATAGTGTTTAGATTATTTGTTACTTTTAAAATATTTTCTATTTCAGATCCTACAGTGGTTACCATTAACCAGCCCAATAACTTTCTTTTAGGTGACGACAAGTTTATTAATAAGTTAACAAAAACACGTCGTCGTCGTTATAATATGGTTGGCATTTATGACGAATGTTGCAGAACCAAAGGATGTACAGTAAAAGAATTGCAGTCTTATTGCCTTTAGAGATTTGGCTGTATAATGAATACATACAAATAACAATATAATTTTATTAAATACATAAAACATTTATAGATATTCCATAACAGCATAACATATATTTAAATAAAAAACCATCAATTTATAGTGAATTTCTAGAAGTTTTCCTAAAACTAACCCTAATAACAAGTGATCACGAAAAGTTTTTTACCACTTACTAAAATACGCTATTTAGATAAAGTAGTGTAAGGAAATCCTTTGATCAACTGGATTTTTGTATAGTGAAATTGAAGCAGGTTCGTGTGTATTTTCTTCTGCCTAATCATTCCCTTACAATACTGCAAATGCTCGAGTCTCATAAAATTATAATAATTTTATAATAGTAACCGTGAAATATACCAAGGGCAAAAACTTTGACAGTAAATTGGGGAACCATAATTCATTATAATGTGACATATATTTATTTATTCATTAAATATGATTATGTAGATTAAACAAATAACTAACTAACATAACTGTGGGTGAAATTTGTTCACATTACTGTTCACCCATAATTAATAAACAATACTTATGTGTAACATTTATATAACACATCATCATATACTACACTACTGAGTTCCACTTTTTATAATAAGTATGTCCATCTAACATTACTCTGAGTTATAGTGCTTTATTCAACAAGTTAAAAATTATGTTTAATTATTGCTAATTTCATTAAATATTCTGACCCTTGATAAATTACATGGATAACATCAAAAATATATACATACATGCTGACATAGTCACATGTATAATATACACATGTGTAAATATTCTCGTATCTATTATATAACGCCATTTAAATCAACAAGTGACACGTAGATGAACTTTGCACCTTGTAGTGGTAAATTAAAATAATGGACTAAAAAAAAAAGTAAATACAAAAGTAAAAACCACGGAAAAACACAAGTGGTTTATCAAGGTGTATTAAAATGTCAGGCTGGTATTTTAAATGTCCCTTGCATATACATTAGAACTGCCCTTAAAAAAAATTTGATTTAGATGGATACTTTGCTGTTTGTAACTAAAGCTTACTAGCAGATGTAACATTTTAGGTCAATCGGGTAAACAGAACATGTGCCGGAAATCGATTGAATGCTATGGAATCGGAAACATAATGGTACTGTGCGGGCCTAAGTTCCTAGCATTTTACATTGATTTGTACAATACATGATAATAAGCTAAATAAAGGAAATATTAATAGTTTTATTAGGTAGATGATGGATGACACCCGTCAAAGTGAGGCGTATTACATCCACCTATATTCGGGATTATTTAATTTTAGATATTCGAAGGACGATGAGGTACAGGAGGTCGAACGAGCCGATGTGATACAGGAAGTCAACAGCAGATTGTGTCTACAGCATAAGGTGTCATAGAAGTCAACAAAGAAAGATTTAAAAATGGAGTTAACAGCAGAAGTCAGCACAGGGGAGTCAACAGAGAGAGTCATGAGGGAATATATGCAGCCGTAGTGAAGATTACAAACAATAAGGAAGGAAGTAGCAGAACACTACAAACATAATATCGACCAGGAGTAAAATACACCATTCAGCGTCACAAACACTCTTGTTGTTGCTGGGTGGACAGCCCGCGGCCGAAGATTTTTGGGATATTCCGGTACGTAAAACCGGCTGTCGTGGGGTTTGGACAAGGAAACCTTGCTAGCTGCTTACAAGACCAATGGTCGGTCAGTGGTCAACCATGCTGCTCCAGCGTCACAAACACAGATATTGTTACTGTTGCTGGGTTGACAGCCCTTGGCTGAAGATTTTCGGATTATTCCGGTACGTAGAACCGGCTGTCGTGGGGTATCGACAATGAAAGTTTGCTAGCTACCTACACGACCAATGGTCGGTCAGTGGTCTACCATGCTGCTTAAATGTGGTCGCCTTCGTTGAATAGTACTTAGTGGTCCTAAAATCTGTCTAAATGCAGCTTTAAGGCAGGTTGCCTTTAAACTACCTCCGAACACCACCTTCACGAGGAAACTTCGGTTCTGCCGGTCAAGGTACACTACGTTATGTTGACGCATCAGTTCCTTCTGGGATGTCACCGAAGAAGCCATCCAATATTCGACATCATACAGTTGGAGTCTACCCCATGATAGAAAGGACCCACGTAAATACGAGAAGAGCATACAGAGGTATGGGCAGGATTTATTTAATCGCTGCTCTTATATGACAGCTTTGTACGATATTCATAGAACGCCATCATTTCCGCCGTAGCAGGATTCCGTATGAATGTCGCACATGGAGGTCGCACACCACCGATAGCTGATGCCGAGAATTTTTGTGCACAAAACAAAATTCTTTCTGGAACAACTAAGATGGAGTAACAGGCAAAATGGCTTTTGGCTGTATAGACCATGCCGTCTTCAACTTATGCCCAGCATGTGGTCAGGGTCCTCATGAAACCCTCCACTTATTTAACTGTTCACCCAACCCTACTTCACTACGTCCAGTGGATTTATGGAGTCATCCAGTTGAAGAAGCTACAACAACAAAAATAACAAAAAATAAAAAAAAACAGTACCACACACACAAGTCAACAACAAACAATTTATAACAACAACCGCTATCGGTTCGAACTTTTTATAATGTAGTAACAGAGCAATCATATAATTTTCAAGGGCTGGTCTAATGTACATGCTAGTACCAACGCACGAACATTAGTGTTAAATATACATACATAAATTATTTTTTTATCATTAACAGCTAAATGTTTGTGACATATTCTTTATTTCCACACAGATACACGCACACTACATTCAATTAAATATTAATGCATGTGTGTGTATGTCAATTAATTGCAGACACTAAAAGCAACAATTGTTTTATTATCAACAACATACATCTACCATTTGGTTAAATAATTTAACATGATGTTGATAGTAAAATAATCGTATTCATTATTTTGGTCTTTAGACAAATAATTAAAGTCACGTAAAGCTAAAGAAAACTGCATGGACATTTTAATTGATATTTGTTAAAATATAGATATTAGCTTGATTACACAATAACACTTACATATAAGCTTTATTCTTTGGAGTAATTAATATGTTAGGAAAACTTTGCCTTAACGATTTACATATAGGATTTTACACGCAGGTTTTGAATTTTTACTACATAAATGTAAAGTGTTGCTAAAAAAACAGTTTGAAAGCTGATATTTAGTAAAAATGGAGCATTATAAGAGAGAAGAGCGTGTTTTCAATGTTGAGCAATATTTCCAAAATAATGAAACTTTGGCTTCCAAAATAATGAAACTTTGGCTTCCACAGTTTCAAGCAAAATCATTCTAACAGTTGAAATACATTTTTACCTAGATGGCTTCGTTGATCAAAGAACCCGCATGTGATTCGCGAGAAATAAATGCATCCACAACGTTTTACTATTTGGTGCGGATTTTGGGCTGGAAGCATCATTTGGCCATACTTCTGATATTTCTCATTGAAAATTTTGATTACTCATTAAATTTAGAATACAAAAACATTTTTATTACAAAATACAACTCATTTTTTTTGTGATTATTTTCTTGTTTAGAAAACGAAAATTAAAAGGAACACATTTTAATTTTGTTTTTGTAATATGATAATTTAAAAAACAAAATTGAAAATGTTCTTTGCTTTAAATAAATAATTTAAGTAAATTTTTTTTTCCTGCAGGTATTAGTTCTAGGTTTTACAAAAATATAAAAATATTACAATATATCATGTACTCTTCGCTTTGTACACAAAAAGACAATTTATACTCTACACTAGAGTTTCTAAAAATCCGAAGAATTTCAAAACCAAGTTTTCAGATTTGAAAAAATTAAAACCGATCGGCTTCGGTTTTTTTCGATTTTGTGATAATTTCTTAAATACAAAGAGCTATAAAGGGTTTTCCAATAAGAGATGTTATTTTGAATCACCCGGTATTTCGGTAGCTAACACATTTGAAGCATTTATTCTTTGATATTTGACAAGTAGAAACTACGCCATTACTAAAAATGGAACGATTCACGCTTCAACAACGCATTGAAATTATTAAAATTCATTACAAAAATGGTAAAATCTTGCAGTCATAGTTTGCAAAACTAATCATTTTTGGGTCAACGGACCGCAAGAAATAAATTGGTGGAAAAATTGGGCATTTCAAAAACGTCACTACATCGTATCTTATGGTCGGAGTTGAATGATATTGATCTGGTCAACGTTTACTTTCAACAAGACGGCACTACGTGCCACACAAGCAATGAAACTATTACACTTTTACGGGAAAAGTTTCCGGACCGTGTTATCGCTCAATTGGCCACCAAGATCTTGTGATTTAACACTTTGCGACTTCTTCCTTTGTCCCACCGTGAAAGATAAGGTCTACGCCAACAGCCCAGCGTCGATTCAAGACCTCAAATATAGAATTCGTGAGGCTATCGAGGACATAGGGCAGGCACTTTGCGATTTGGTTATGGAAAATTTCATGAAAAGGCTATGGTCCTGCAAGCGTGGTCGTGGTGGCCATTTGGATGATGTTGTCTTTCATTATTAACGGCATACTTTCCTCTTTATTATGAAATAAACATCCGATCATTTATCTCAAAAAATTTCAATTTTCTTTGAATACCAAAATAACACCTCTTGTTGGAAAACCCTATAGAAACAAAATCAGTTGATAATATAGGAAATGCTATACAAATTTAAAATTCAAATTTGACGGCTGTTCAAGAGAATAAAGGAAAATTTATTTTAATGTACTTTATTAATATATGAAATTAGTTACTTATAATTTAAAGTTGGCTAATATGCTTTTCAATAAAGAAATAATCAAGAATATGGGCTCAATGGTATTATGTTACTAAAAATAGAGAACAAAACCAAACTAAGGAGCCCTTTTTCGTTCTTCAAAATGGTACTTTTTTAATTTTCAATCATGAAATTACTTTGATTTCAAACTTGGTGAGGGTTCAAATGAGGAAAATTGCTACTTTTTCTTCTAATGGTACTTTTTAATTTATTAAATCATTTTACTTATATGTAAAATAATATGCTTTTGAGTAAAGAAAGAATGAATGACTTTCTGCCATTTTAAGCACATATTATTATCAATGAGTTAGAATTCAAATTTGCAAAGTTCTCACCACAAAATGTTTGATTAAACAAGAAATGCTTCCATGCCTTTTTACCGATGAACACATTATTGCCAAATAAGCCCGTACTTCCTTATAAAATATTTATGGAAGAAAACCAACACGCACAGTGATGTCTATAGGATAAAAGTGGCAATAAATCTGTATCTCTCAAACTACCAATTCGACATATGTAGCCTCACCAAGAAGACCACTATCGACTATCAAATTTCGGAAGTCCCTATTAGAAAACACTTCATTCTAAACACATTTATTGGAAATATTTCTATACAGAAACCTAGCCAGTAACTGGCTGTATTTCTATACAGAAATCTAGCGAGTAACTGGCTGTATTTCTATACAGAAATCTAGCCAGTAACTGGCTGTATTTCTATACAGAAATCGAGCCAGTAACTGGCTGTATTTCTATACAGAAATCTAGCCAGTAACTGGCTGTATTTCTATACAGAAATCTAGCCAGTAACTGGCTGTATTTCTATACAGAAATCTAGCCAGTAACTGGCTGTATTTCAATACAGAAATCTAGCCAGTAACTGGCTGTATTTCTATACAGAAATCTAGCCAGTAACTGGCTGTATTTATATAAAGAAATCTAGCCAGTAACTGGCTGTACTTCTATACAGAAATCTAGCCAGTACCTGGCTGTATTTCTATACAAAAATCTAGCCAGTAACTGGCTGTATTTCTATACAGAAATCTAGCCAGTAACTGGCTGTATTTCTATACAGAAATATAGCCAGTAACTGGCTGTATTTCTATACAGAAATCTAGCCAGTAACTGGCTGTATTTCTATACAGAAATCTAGCCAGTAACTGGCTGTATTTCTATACAGAAATCTAGCCAGTAACTGGCTGTATTTCTATACAGAAATCTAGCCAGTAACTGGCTGTATTTCTATACAGAAATCTAGCCAGTAACTGGCTGTATTTCTATACAGAAATCTAGCCAGTAACTGGCTGTATTTCTATACAGAAATCTAGCCAGTAACTGGCTATATTTCTATACAGAAATCTAGCCAGTAACTGTCTGTATATCTATACAGACTGGCTATATTTCTATACAAAAAACTATCCAGTAACTGGCTGTATTTCTATACAAAAAACTAGCCAGTAACTGGCTGTATTTCTATACAAAAAACTAGCCAGTAACTGGCTGTATTTCTATACAGAAATCTAGCCAGTAACTGGCTGTATTTCTATACAGAAATCTAGCCAGTAACTGGCTGTATTTCTATACAGAAATCTAGCCAGTAACTACCTGTATTTCTATACAGAAATCTAGCCAATAACTGGCTGTATTTCTATACAGAAATCTAGCCAGTAACTACCTGTATTTCTATACAGAAATCTAGCCAATAACTGGCTGTATTTCTATGCAGAAATCTAGCCAGTAACTGGCTGTATTTCTATACAGAAATCTAGCCAGTAACTAGCTGTATATCTATACAGAAATCTAGCCAGTAACTGGCTGTATTTCTATACAGAAATCTAGCCAGTAACTGGCTAGATTTCTATACAGAACTGGCTGTATTTCTATACAGAAATCTAGCCAGTAACTAGCTGTATATCTATACAGAAATCTAGCCAGTAACTGGCTGTATTTCTATACAGAAATCTAGTCAGTAACTGGCTGTATTTCTATACAGAAATCTAGCCAGTAACTGGCTGTATTTCTATACAGAAATCGAGTCAGTAACTGTAAATCTAGCCAATAACTGGCTGTATTTCTATACAGAAATCTAGCCAGTAACTGGCTGTATTTCTATACAGAAATCTAGCCAGTAACTAGCTGTATCTCTATACAGAAATCTAGCCAGTAACTGGCTGTATTTCTATACAGAAATCGAGTCAGTAACTGGCTGTATTTCTATACAGAAATCTAGCCAGTAACTGGCTGTATTTCTATACAGAAATCTAGCCAGTAACTGGCTGTATTTCTATACAGAAAACTAGCCAGTAACTAGCTGTATATCTATACAGAAATCTAGCCAGTAACTGGCTAGATTTTCTGGCTGTATTTCTATACAGAAATCTAGCCAGTAACTGGCTGTATTTCTATACAGAAATCTAGCCAGTAACTGGGTGTATTTCTCTACAGAAACCTAGCCAGTAACTGGAGGTATCTCTATACAGAAATCTAGCCAGTAACTGGCTGTATTTATATACAGAAATCTAGCCAGTAAATGGCAGTATTTCTATACAGAAACCTAGCCAGTAACTGGCTGTATTTCTATACAGAAATCTAGCCAGTAACTGGCTGTATTTCTATATAGAAATCTAGCCAATAACTGGCTGTATTTCTATATAGAAATCTAGCCAGTAACTGGCTGTATTTCTATACAGAAATCTAGCCAGTAACTGGCTGTATTTCTATATAGAAATCTAGCCAGTAACTGGCTGTATTTCTATACAGAAATCTAGCCAGTAACTGGCTGTATTTCTATACAGAAATCTAGACAGTAACTAGCTGTATTTCTATACAGAAGTCTAGCCAGTAACTGTCTGTATATCTATACAGAAATCTATCCAGTAACTGTCTGTATTTCTATACAGAAATCTAGCCAGTAACTGGCTGTATTTCTATACAGAAATCTAGCCAGTAACTGGCTGTATTTCTATACAGAAATCTAGCCAGAAACTGGCTGTATTTCTATATAGAAATCTAGCCAGTAACTGGCTGTATTTCTATATGGAAATCTAGCCAGTAACTGGCTGTATTTCTATACAGAAATCTAGCCAGTAACTGGCTGTATTTCTATACAGAAATCTAGCCAGAAACTGGCTGTATTTCTATACAGAAATCTAGCCAGAAACTGGCTGTATTTCTATACAGAAATCTAGCCAGTAACTGGCTGTATTTCTATACAGAAATCTAGCCAGTAACTGGCTGTATTTCTATACAGAAATCTAGCCAGAAACTGGCTGTATTTCTATATAGAAATCTAGCCAGTAACTGGCTGTATTTCTATATGGAAATCTAGCCAGTAACTGGCTGTATTTCTATACAGAAATCTAGCCAGTAACTGGCTGTATTTCTATACAGAAATCTAGCCAGTTACTGACTGTATTTCTATACAGAAATCTAGCCAGAAACTGGCTGTATTTCTATACAGAAATCTAGCCAGTAACTGGCTGTATTTCTATACAGAAATCTAGCCAGTAACTGGCTGTATTTCTATACAGAAATCTAGCCAGTAACTGGCTGTATTTCTATATAGAAATCTAGCCAATAACTGGCTGTATTTCTATATAGAAATCTAGCCAGTAACTGGCTGTATTTCTATACAGAAATCTAGCCAGTAACTGGCTGTATTTCTATATAGAAATCTAGCCAGTAACTGGCTGTATTTCTATACAGAAATCTAGCCAGTAACTGGCTGTATTTCTATACAGAAATCTAGACAGTAACTAGCTGTATTTCTATACAGAAGTCTAGCCAGTAACTGTCTGTATATCTATACAGAAATCTATCCAGTAACTGTCTGTATTTCTATACAGAAATCTAGCCAGTAACTGGCTGTATTTCTATACAGAAATCTAGCCAGTAACTGGCTGTATTTCTATACAGAAATCTAGCCAGAAACTGGCTGTATTTCTATACAGAAATCTAGCCAGTAACTGGCTGTATTTCTATATGGAAATCTAGCCAGTAACTAGCTGTATTTCTATATAGAAATCTAGCCAGTAACTGGCTGTATTTCTATATAGAAATCTAGCCAGTAACTGGCTGTATTTCTATATAGAAATCTAGCCAGTAACTGGCTGTATTTCTATATAGAAATCTAGCCAGTAACTGGCTGTATTTCTATACAGAAATCTAGCCAGTAACTGGCTGTATTTCTATACAGAAATCTAGCCAGTAACTAGCTGTATTTCTATACAGAAGTCTAGCCAGTAACTGTCTGTATTTCTATACAGAAATCTATCCAGTAACTGTCTGTATTTCTATACAGAAATCTAGCCAGTAACTGGTCCGCACAAAAATATTTTGTATTTTATTTAACTTATTTTTTAATTTGTTTTTCTATTAGTCAGAATATCACTTTTCGTTCGGTATAAGGAAACTTGGAATCTATGCTAACCTTTTAGTTTCTTAATAATATCGAAAATTGTTATTAGGACTATTCTAGTCTACTTCAGTGTAGCCATTTTTCAAAGCATAAACAAACGTAAATTGTATTGTAGTTTGTTCGCCTCTCTTTCGTATTTTAAGAGCTTGATTTCATTTTCATAAACCCAACACGGTTTTAAAATTCTGATTTTACTTCTTTGGTACCAAATGGTTATTTATATTCGTTACTTCTAAAATATTTGTGTTTTGATTTTACCTTCATAAAATTCATTTTATTTAATCCAACTCTTTATTATTTAAGGTAAACAAACGTTATCATTTTATTTAAATTTAATTAAAAATCCTCTATCAACATTAAAATGCAAGTCAGTCAGTCAAGCAGTCTCGCAACTGTATACATATAAAAACGCCGCCATAACAGTAACAGCACTCACCGGCAAGTATGTGCAAATGTATCTACAATCTCACACACACCATTATAAACTCGTCTACACAGATAGGAAAACACAAAGTAACAGCTATTTAAAATTCGATTCCAAAGAAATTAGCATAAACAAACATTTGGCAACGGCTGCCAAACTGAAACTTTATAAAACAAAAATGTAACAAAAATTAATTTCAGCAAAAATATCGAGGATAAAAAACAAAATGTGTTCGTGTATCAAAAAAAAAATCAACAAAAACCTCAAAATATAACGGAAAAATTTTATTGCAGACAAGTATAATAAAAAATGGAAAAACCAAAAAAAATTAACTGAAACAATAGATAAAAATATACTTACTTGGCAAACCAGGATCCATCGTTGCTGGTAAAACGATCCACAAAATTGTGCAAGGAAATCGCTGATATATCACTTAAAGCATAGTAATGTGTTAAATTGTATTCAGGCAGCCAGTTGGGTTCTCCCAATGTATTTGCCAATTGTAAATCCATATAGTACTGGGTATAGTCCAAAACCTATAATTATGCATGAATATCAAAAGAAGAAAATCAAAAACAATAAAAAAAATTGTAAGATACCAAGAAAAACAACATAGATATTTTATGAGCAAAGCGGTATGAAGAATTGTACCCCCAATATAAATATCTACGTATGTATAATTTTTTATGTATTTTTTGTATGTTTTGTTCATGGTTACAAAGTCAAGTGTTGAGTTTGGCATGGTCTAGTATTTTTTTATGATTTCTTTTTTTTTTTCTTGTTTTCTCATTTTAGTTTGTAAGTAAATGGAAATGTTAAATGCAAACTCTAGCAAAAAAAAAAACAAGGCGGGTAGGAAAACTTACATTTTTTTCGGTTTTCGCCCCATAACACAGACACAGCACATTTCCATTTACATTTTTACCTTTTTTTTGTGTAACAAATTTTATTTCGTGTAGGTCTTGTGGTTGTGTAAAATATATTTATATGCGTGGTATAATTTGTAAGATTATTGAGAGAGTTTGAAGTAATTTGTAAGGAAATTTTTATAAAACTTTAAAAATTGTAACGAAAAATTTAAAAACAATTGGTTATCTAACAAAAACAATAAATAACTCTAAGTAAAATTTCAAACTTTTAAAAGATTTTGTAAAAATCAGTTGCTTTGTATCTCTTGGATGACTGTGCGCTAAATTAGCTGTCAGCCATCTGTGAGGTCAGTGTCATTTTATAGTTATTAGATTTTGAACTACAGTGAGACCTCGATTATCCGTAATGGTCGTGACCGGGAGCATTCTGGATAATGAATTATTCCGGTTAATTGAGTACTAATTTTTAGTAGTTTTTTAATAATGACAGTTTTTCGATAATGAATTTTAAAGCTCCATATTGCACACTGATCCATCGGTTAAAATCGTCCAATTTATTGGAAAAAATTTCACAATAACGTTTTCAGCATTAAAATCCTTTTCATTCTTCATTATCTCATTGGTGAGTTTTCTCATTGATTTGAATTCATTTAATTTTTCCAAAAATATTTTTTTCTGCAGCATTAAGTTTGTGAATACAACGTAATTTTTATCTTAAATTTTGAGTGGAATATTTTAGATTTTCCTTCACTGGTTATCCAGAAATTGGAGTTCCTTTAAATCGTTCCTTCCGGAGTTATTCATAAACTACATAATCTTTCTTTGGTTTTTATGAGTTTTTTAAAGATTTTCGGTTTTCAAAGCCAATAACAGAATCACTTTTTTTTATAATGTCTAAAATCCTCATGGCAAAAGCTATCGAAAAATCGATGGCACAATATCAAAAATGTTGGCCTTACAAATCGATCGTGGGAATTCCCATTTTTTGTATTATTCACATTGTGTTTGATTGATCAAAAATAATCGACAACAAATTTCGGATAATAGAGGTAATTACGGTTAATCGATGCAAACAAATTTAAATCGATCCAAAAACATTTTCATTTTCTTTCCCGGATAATTGATGTTGCCGGTTACTCGTGTGATGCAGTTTTTGTTTCCATCCGGAGTATGCTCTTTACCACAAAGCAGTCTTGGATCTTTGGAATATCTTTGTTAATAGGCGAAGCTTCTAATAGAGAATTCGAGGAGATAAATGCTTCGGCTACGACCAATTATTCGTAAATACAGCTAATGGATGCAATCCGAAGTGATAAATTCTTCAGCTCTCATCAGCTAACTACAACTTATTGGCTATGACTAGCTAATGAGTACAATCCGACTAGATAAATGCTTCGGCTAACGACTAATTATTCGTGAATACTGGTTATGGATGGAATCCGAGGAGATAAATTCTTCAGCTCTCATCGGCTAACTACAACTTATTGCCTATGCCTAGCTTAATGAGAACAATCCGACGAGATAAATGCTTCGGTTCTCGGTCGGTTTACGACTAATTATTCGTAATTACTGTCTATGGATGCAATCCGAGGAGATAAATTCTTCAGCTCTCATCGGCTAACTACAACTTACTGGCTGTGACTAGCTAATGAGTACAATCCGACGAGATAAATGCTCTTGGTCGGCTAACGACTAATTATTCGTAATTACTGTCTATGGATGTAATCCGAGGAGACAAATTCTTCAGTTCTCATCGGCTAACTACAACTTACTGGCTATGACTAGCTAATGAGTACAATCCGACGCGATAAATGCTCTTGGTCGGCTAACGACTAATTATTCGTAATTACTGTCTATGGATGTAATCCGAGGAGATAAGTTTTTCAGCTCTCATCGGCTTACTACAACTTATTGGCTATGACTAGCTAATGAGTACAATCCGACGAAATAAATGCTTCGGCTCTCGGTCGGCTAACTACGGATTTTAACTATAGTATAAGTACGAAGTAAGATTTTAGGCCTCGTATAATTATGTTTTGTTACGCGGGCGCAAAGTATAAGTAGATCGGGAATTCGATTCTAGCTTCCCTTTTCATGTTTTTCTTAGATGTCTTATATTAGAATTCACATAAACTGTTTGGGAATTATACAGTATACTAATGTGTAATATTAAAGTTCACACAAACTATTTGAGAATTATTATCAACAATATACTAATATGTATTGTATTAGTATTAATTATGTTATGTTAGTGGATTGAATTTTGTAACTGCACGTTACAATCGAATCACGGATAATCGAGGCCTCACTGTATTTTCTAAGCCTGCCGCAGAGACAAAGTAATGATAAGTTCGCACCTTTTCGAGATTTGTGGGATCGCTGGGAAGTTAATCTTCTGTCACGAAAATGTGACTGCTGATAAGCAGTCGGTATGCCCTCAAAACCTACGAAGTGTGGTCTAAAATTTTATAGGACTGTCGATTCTAAATCTAGATATGTGCGAAACCATACTTTGGAAAATTAAAGAAAATAACAGCCTAAAAACAATCAGGTGGAGCGAGTCGTATTTGATCTCTCTGAAGGCTGAAGGTGAAAGAAAAAAAAGCTTGTGGAAAGGAAACAGACATACGTCGGTACAGTCCGAAAAAATAAAACATTTATTCCTCCTTAATACTTAGCTTATTTTCAAAAAACTTTATTTATGCACAACAACATTTACTTTCATTGAAATTGCTACATTAGTTTCATATATATCAGACATAAAAAACAGAAAACAGCAGAAATTGATTACAATGATCAAAAGAAAGTTGACATGTTAAAAAAAAATGCTCCAAACCTAACAGCAGGCTTAAAACGGAGTATACCACTGAATTTTATGACCCAATATTAACCCTCTAACTGGCAAGACCGTAAAAATTATCCGATGAAGCCAATATTTTTGTTTAAGTGGATGTAGTTAATAGAACCGTAAGTTTTAATTTTCAGGAGAAAAAATAATTCTGAACGAACGCCAGGTAAAAAATTGTGAAGGCCGCCTGTAGGCGGTCTTGCCACTTTACGTGTAATATGCCACCAAAGGTAAATTTTATATATAAACAAATTTTATTGTGAGAAGGGAACAAACAAAGTTAAAATACACATTACTTTCGATGGTGGTAGTTCCAGAAACAATTTTTATCAAATTGGCCGAATAAAGACAGGTCTCATTTGGAACAAACGACTTTGGTGTCATATATTTTGCAATGTTGTACCTTTTTGGCATTTCTCTCCACCCAAACAAGAAAAAGATCGTTAGCATCGAACTGAACATGAGCTACTTGATGAGCAGCTCTTTTCCCAACACCTGATGTGTAAGGCTGTAGTGATAAAGGCTTACAGAGATTTTGAACAGATGGACATCCTACAGACCGTATATTTTTGAAGAAAACAAGTCCAGCAATTCTGGAAGCTGTAAGATCAGTTTTTTAATCGAACACATATCTGGAAGCATTGGCCTCATCGGCCTGCAGACGTTTGTATAAAAAGAATGCATTTGTAAAGACCATGCCCACAAAATAGTAGAACAACCTAATCATAATATTTGGCGCAAAAAAATTATTTCTAATGGCTTAGTGTCCAAAAATTTACAAAATAGTTTGAGTTTTATAGCAACACTGATATAATAATTATTTTTAATGAATTGTTACAAAAGTAACACAATTTTTCTGAAGTAAGTAAAACAATTTGAAATAATTGTAAATTAACTCACGTATATTTGAGGTGCTGTTACTTCAGCACAACAATTCAAATAGCATGATGTTTTTCTCGTGTTCGTTTGTTTTTTTTTATTATTTTAACCAAAAGTGTGGCATAAATTTAAAACGCGTTGAGAAAATAGTTTGTGAACAATTTAAATTGTAAAATATCATAAATACTTATTTACATACAGTTGTGTAAATGTATTTGTAGGTATGTCAGTTAAATGTAAGACTAGTTTATCGTATGTACATTTCCACTATATCATTTAAAAAAATAAAGTTTTGTTTTTTACACTTAAAAAAATACAAACCTCCTATTATTTACATAAAATGGAGGTGGTAAGGAGTTCAGGAAAAAAAAAACACCAAAGTTTGTAAGTGAGAAAAACAATATTATAATGTTTAAAGGCAATAGTTTGAGAACAAAAATATTTAATTTTGTTTGAAAAGTATTGCATTGTAAAATTTTATAGAGTCCAGAGAAAGAGCTTGTAAATTAACTTTAAATTTGTATGTCTATTAAAATATATATTAGAATTCTGTTTATCAAATTTGTTTGGTGTTTGATTTACCAATCACCAACCTTAAATATATTTCCATTGTACACATGTAATTTACAATATTTTTTTAATTAAGTAGGCTTTTTAAATTGTATTAAATTTCTTTTGCTTTTAATATTTAAGCACTTTAGTCAAACAGATTTAAGAAGCAAAAAAAAAAAAATAAATTGCTAGACCAGACACAAAAACCTTTAAACGGAAATGAAAGTAGGACATTTAAGGCTTGTTGTGTATGTAAAATATTTCTTTGAACGTGCTCGTATCAAGTGTAATACACTCACAAATAAGTGATAGTAATAATCGTTCTAATACTTCGGGAAAAAATAGGGATCACATCACGGTTTCGAAAACTGCTTTTTGTTTTCTGATCCCTGCTTTGGGATTTTAGAACATGTGACCCAAAGTTGATATTTTTATAAAAAAAATAGGTTAAATTCCGGAGAGCGTAGAGGCGACATATTCGAAATGTTTTTATACCAAAATGTTCTTCGTAAAGATATCTTATATAAAATAAAAGAATTAAGTCACCCTTTCGGCCAAAAAACAGCACAAATCTACCATTTGTTAAATTTTTAAATTGAAAATTGTTAATTAATATTGCTCTGAAATCGTTTGGATATTATTGGTAATTTAGTTGTCTAACTAACGAAAGTTCATTCGGTTCAAAAATACGCCCTATTTTTTAAAAAAGCGGACCTAGGTATAGCAAAATTTTAAAATTTCTATTTTAAAATGTCGATAAGCATCTTGATGTAGCTCCACACTTGATGTTATACCTCAAGGGGAAATATGGGGCGAAACCGGGGCCCCAAGGTGCACGGACCTCATTGCTGGTAAGGAATTCTATGGCCCCAGGACTTCGGCCCTGTAGGATCATTGGTGAGGTCACTTCGGTGAACACGTGGTGGCTGTGGTTTAAAACCCAAAGCGGGTAGAAAATCGTTGGTTAAAGGACTGATATTTCAGCTACAGACAAATTTCGGGCCACCAAATATGTCTTACTAAGTGCTGTTGCTGACTCAACAG
Source organism: Calliphora vomitoria (assembly GCA_942486065.2). Taxonomy (NCBI): domain Eukaryota; kingdom Metazoa; phylum Arthropoda; class Insecta; order Diptera; family Calliphoridae; genus Calliphora; species Calliphora vomitoria. Next base: position 62,635,319 of record OW818031.2, read on the forward strand.
AGCCATTGAAAGAAGCAGATAGCAACTGGCGTTTGTGCTTAGGAAATGTATTGAGGTAGTAGCATTCGTGATGTACTGGTCATTGAACTTGGTTCTCGGTCGAGGTCAAAAGTGCGTGTTGAAGTACACCCACTTTGACCTTTATCGGCTGTGAACTTTTTAAGTCAGAGACCATACATCGAACTGGATTACCAGGCCGGATGTTGCAGCTTTAATAATTGTCCTGGGCTTGTTAGTTAGCCCGAACTCTAGAACAAGGGGTTTGTGCTTTGATCTGTGCAGTCAATGTACAAGAATTTACCAATTGAGTGTTCCTTGCAAGTCACTCAATGGCGGTGATAGACGCATTGTTTCTATCCGGTGTTAAGACCACCGTGCGGTGTATGCCTATGCGGGAGGTACCCACGTAAATCTTAGACACATCTGTGCGGGGTTAAGTAACATATAGGGTTATACAAGTGTGGAGAATTTTCCCTTTTTAGAATTTCTAACTCAAACCTAAAATAATTTATTAAAATTAGCCAAGTTTAGATAGGTAACTGACCCAAATTTTATTTAACACGCTTTTACATTAAGTTATCTTTCCGGATGATATAAAAACTGAATATAGTCCCTGAATATATGTTTCCCCATTGTGTCTAGGAAGGTGAACAAATGCAAATCAACTCGATAACACCTCTGGAACTATTGTAGAAATTTTGTAACAATATCTACAATAGTTTCCGAGATACCAAATTATCACAGAAGTTCTGGTTGTAGTCGTTCTAAAACAGAGCTAGGCATTTCCTATGCACGCGTGCTTTTCGACCATTATTAAATTTACAACAACGTACTCAAACGTATTAAAAACTCATTCAGTCTCGTTTGAGCGTTCATTGAAGAAGGTTGTGTTGTCGCATGTTTCTAGCTTTTGTACATGAAGATTACTAATTCAGGGATGGAAAACTTGATATTTTTTAACATCAACGTATGGTATACGTTTTTAGAATTATAAACTTCCAAAAAGAAACGAATTTTAATCTAAAATGCTTTCTTAAATCGATATAAGTAAAGAAGTCTAACAGAAATTTTAAATTAAAAAATATTATTTTGAATTAAAACACCACCATTTCAAAATTAAAATTTCCATGCTTGTGTTGTAGTGAATATGAGAGTATAAATTTGTCTCTTTTCTTATTTTTCGCTCTTACAACAACTGACCAATCACATGTGTTGCCGGGCTCTGTTCTAAAACTAGTGATTTTGGAATTATTTTTAAAAATTTTCCTGTGTATCTAGTTTAGTTGAAGTTTTTTAAATAAGTAGTCACATTTTTATGAAAATTGTGTTTTAAAGTAGAACGAAAAGAGCTTAGATTATTATTTTGAACGTGCCATAAAATTTTCATTTTCAAATATCAATGGTAGCCTACTTTGAATTTTTCAAAAATAACTCACTACCGTTTTTAAATTTTTAATAACAAATATTTATTAGTCTGGCTTTGTAATATCCTTTTAGTTCCGTAAATCAAATTAATTTTTCTAATTTATCTCATGCATCATATTTTTTGAGTGAACTTTTTATTACATTCATTTGCAATGATTTATTATTTTCTTTTTTTCGTTTTTTTGTTTTTGTAACAAAAAACTTGAAACGGAGAAAAAATTTAAAAGTTCTACAATTGCTATATTTTTTGTCATAGCACAAATGACATGGAACTTAAATACAAGAAGGGGGAGGAGCGAAAGGAGGGCAAGAGGAAACATAAAGAAAATGTGGAACATTTACTATATTGTTCAAAGCCAACGTTTGGCAAAGTGTTGAAATTTACAATTAAACTGCAGAAATTGGATATTGTAAAATGAAGAAGTACTATACATAGACCCAGTAAGGACAATCCACAATATAGACAGATTTCCAAGCACATATACATATACACTCAAAGAAATACATATGTACAATAGGGTGAGCCCAAGTTTCCAACTAAAATGATAGTTTAATTCATTATAAAATACCGTTTCTCAACATTCTTGTCCTGACGTCAATATTTGGAGGGCTTGATCCAAGAAGAAAATGGTCCAAAAAATGTTTGTCAAAAATTGAAAACGTTCGAATATTTTTGAATCTATACGAAAATTTCCAACACAGCGTTGAAAGCGTCTTTCAAATACCTTTCACATGATACCAATATATCATAGATATCCTTTGTGAGAAATGTAAAAAGCATCATCAAATCCTTCAGAAATTATCCTTTGATCGAGCTCACCAAATACATATGCCAGGACAACAATTTTGAGAAATTTGTTTCCTTAAAAATACTAAACTTTAATTTTTGTTGGGAATATCGACACCTTTTTTCGCCTCCGTAAAAACGAGGAAACCCTACTATACGTACATACATGTGCATTTTGAATGTGTTGCAATGACACAATACATAAAAGTCGAACAAAAGAAATCGACAAATCAAATGAGAATTGTTCATATGTAATGGTTTTCAACATCAGTAGTTCAACAAAAATTCAATATACACGCATACACTTCCACATATGTACATGCATACTACATATTTACATATGTATGTGTATGTACTTGAATGCCAGATACTTACATACATAGATACCGCAACACATACATACTTACATGCATGTGTATGGGAACATGCAACTTCCCAGTAGATATTGTGGACTGATATTTTATTGTTTTCTTCATTTATGGTATTTCGTTATGATATATGAGTATGTGTTGATTCAAATAGTTAGAGCGATTTGATATGTGTCATACGAAAGTGCTGCTCTTAAAGAAGTAACGAAAAATATTGTAGAAAACACAATTAAAGCAAATTAATGTGTCCCTGAATTATTTATATGTTTACCACATATTTCTTAGAGGACAGTTTTGATTTAAGATTTATTTATGGAAGCAATAGTAAAACTTAAAATATTATTATGAGTTATATCACTCATTTGGATCATAACTCTAACGTTTTGTTTTTTTAAATAAAGTAATAAATATTTCAGATGTCTAATATGTTCCCCATAGATAAAAACTCTCTAATGCAAATTAGTGATAGTGTGTTTTTAGTTGCCTTTTGTTGAGGATTAACCAAATTTAACGCATCTACAACAAAACCCCATTTTGTCCTACAAAAAGTTGGCCACACAATCAAAGGTCTGCCGTCAAACTGATTTCAATGTTACTTAACAGTATTGGGAGAACTTGGTCGTTGATAAAAAAAAACCTGGTTCAGGTAGAAGAGCTCCTAACATATCCGGTAGGAAAGCAGTCCGGTTAGCTCAGTACTCGTACTATTTGGTACGAAAAACTAAAACCAATGCAGGTTGAAAAACATACAAGACTAAAAATGTTCCTGACAGGAACTCTGCTAGAAATTTAGAGGCCATAAACTGAGCACGGATATTGATATCAAATTTTATAAAAAAAAAATATACCTATTACATAATGGATGACGAAAAATATGTTCTGGAAAATCTATCACAGCTTCCGGGTCAATATTTGTATGTTGCTAATGCTCGAGGGAATGCTGTAGAAAAGTTTAGAACCCAAAAAGCAGAACATTTTTCCTAAAACTTCTTGGTATGGTAAGTAATCTGCAGTTGCGGAAAACAAACATTTGCTACAAATGGCTCTATAAATACCGAAATTTACATCAAGGTATGTTTACAAAAAAGGATGCTTCCATTCATAAAACTGCTTAAAGTGTCCACTTATTTTTGGCCTAATTTGGCATCCTGTCACTATGGCAAGGTCATGAGTGGTACAAGAACAATAATGAGATGTTTGTCCGAAGAGGGGCAAATCCTCCAAACTGCCTGGAGCTAAGGCCAGTGGAGAGACATTGGGCTCTTGTTAAAAGCGAATTAAAGAGCACAAAAAAGGTGTACAAAACTATGGTAGATTTTAAACGGTGATGGACTACCTGTTCGAGCAAAGTGACTGAAAGCATAATAAAAACCTTAATGGAAGGGTTTCCGGAAAAGGTTCATAAATTCATCACTATTGATTAGAACTATAAAAGTAATGTTTATTTTTTTTTTTCGTTTATTTATTATGATTTAAACTTATGTTACTCTAAAAGAAACACCCTATATAATGTAAATGATATAAAAGCTTGTCGCTTCCGATTCCACCATAAAGAAAATATTGAGAAAAGCTTTTAATCATGTAAATCACAGCTGGCGCGCACAATGCAATTGGACCTCCGAACTCAACGCAATGTAAGCGCCAGACCCGACGTCCACATGCCCTAAATCATAAGCATTAATGACTTAACACTATCTAATTAACACAGCCAACTGGATGGATATTAAAAACGTTTTTATCTGTTTTATTTCAGTCTATAGTTATCTATAAAAAAATACCCTATGTAATGTTATAAATAGAATGATTTATAGCCTGGCCCACGATGTCGAACGTTGTCGTTTTAAACGACAAACAGCTGTATTGCGGCTCTTTTATATAATTAGTCGAATAAAAACAAATACGAACGAACTCAATACAAAATTGCGGCTCACTATTTGCATTTTTTTTATTCATTGTCGTCTGTGCAAGAATCTAGTACAAAGCGGATGCGTACGTATTTAATATTATACATTTGTGCATAATATAAGACAATTACATATATTTTCACTCATACTTACTGGTTTGTAGTAGAAAAAGAAGTAGAATTTGATGAAAAGACTACTTAGAAGCCAATCGCACTAGAAAAAGTACTTATTTTTGTTCGAAATGTCCCAAATGTAATCCTTTATATTCTTTAGTCGAGTTTTTGATGAAATTATGTATTCACAAAAAAAAAAAATTAATTAGCAGCCACGAGTTGAACCAACAACTCTCCGGCTGCTAGTCAACTGTTCTAATCAGTACACAACTGCTTATTGAACTTTTGCAAATTTGTATGTCTTGAAATGTTGTACGTAGGTACTTCTAACCATGTGTAAATCCACTAAGAAGAGATTTTTAGAAATTCTAATTTTAAGGGGGTAAAAATGGTATATCTACATCTCTGGAACTAATCTTCTATATCTTCTATCTATATATATAAAAAAAGGATGTCTGTATGTGTGTTTGTAAGTTCCGAATGAACTCAAAAACGACTGGACCGATTTTAATGCATCGCAGTGCATCTTCGTCGAGTGCTGCAGAGACACCTCAACAGCATATTGAAAGACTAGAAGCCAATCGCACCCGAATGGCTCGATCTAGAGAATGAATCGATTTAGAGTTCCCTGCATTTTATTACAATAAGTATGATGACTACAGGAATCACAAAGACGTACTGATTGGCGCAATGAACAAACATTGCTTACATTGCAGCATTTTGAAGTTCCCTACGGAATCCCCGGAAATGTGCTGTTCGAACGATAAAGTTATTCTGTCACCAGTTACTGAGCGGCCTGAGCTACTTCTAAGTTACATTTGGGGCGCCAATCCTATTTCCAAGCACTTCCTTCAAAATATCCAAAAGTGCAACTCATGCTTTCAAATGAAGTCGACTTCATGCCAACTTTTAAAGTTCAAGGCCAAATGTACCACAGAATTGGATCATTGCTTCCCCTTCCCAATGATGAAGTTCTTTCAAATTTATTTCACTGGAAATTAAGCCACAAAAGCCGAACGCTATCAACGAACATGAGTTTGCATTTGCTGCAATATCCTTCTGCCGAAACATTCTAAAAATAATTGGTGAACATCGGAAATGGAAAAATTCCAATTGATCCCGCCACAAATGAGATTTCGTTCCCGGACTTCTGTTAAATGCAATTGTATATTCAAGCCGTTGTCGACAAGATATTTAAAGGTCTTACAACCATCAACAAAAATTCGGATTAGCTGTGGGAACGTGCAATTTTGGCACCAACAAATTATGATGTTAACAAGCTCAAGAAGCAAATACAATTGAAACTGTCTGGTGAAACAATAAAATACAAATCAATTTACACTGTAATGAACGAAGAACAAGCCGTAGATTATCCTGATTATCCTACTGAATTTTTGAATTCAGCCAGACATGCATTACACCACACCACATGCATTAAAATTGAAGGTTGGATCATCGACTTCGTCCGACACTTTATTGAACGAGATATAAAACAAATGTTTTCTAAGTCCCAGAAATGCGGACCGGATTCAGCTTGTATACAAATAAATAACAAACAAATGTAAAAAATTAAACTGCTGGGATATTTTTTTCAATTTATTTGAGTTACATATTTTCCTTTAAAAATTGCTACAAATTGTGCAAGTGCTTTTACAGCATAATGTTTAAAATTACTTTTGCAGACATACATTCATGTGAATACATTTGCAGACATATTTTATACAATATTCCACAATTTTGCAAGTGTATCTTCCTAACATATTAAATGTTTTTCCCTCCTTTTTTGGTGTTTTCTTTATTTATTTTTATTTTTTTTAAAAACAGTTAAAATTTCTATAAACAAGTCCTTGTAGACTTTTATTTGACTTACAAACATTTTGCAGCTTTAAAGTTCATAGAGTAATGTTAAGTGGTTTTTCTGGTCAATGTTCTTTAGTTTCGGTTTTATTTCTGGATGTATATTGTTTTGTCTTTATTTGTTGCTTACTTTTTGTTGTAAATGTCATTATTGTTGTTACTATTATGGTTACAATTGTTGCTACTGTTGTTGTGTTTGCCATTAACGTGTATTTAGTTATGTTTTGTAAATTGTAATTGCAAACCGAAAGAATTTAAATTTGTGTGCTCAGAAGATGATGTCCTTATGAAAACAAAAACAAAAATTGAAATGGAAACGGAAACATCTTTGTATGTTTATGAATGTGTGAGTGTGTGTGTTTGAGTAAAGTGTGTGTTTTGGGTATCTCAGTATACTTTGTATGTATTTGTAGCCAAATGAATGTGCCTGAATATACTGTACAAATGGGTTTCAGAGCGTATTGTGTTGGGTATTCATTATACCTAGGATATTTTGCGTCCCTCTCTTTGTAAACGTATCAGAAGCCTGCATGTGTTTGCTTATTTGTGAATGTCTCTGTTTTGTTTTACGACTGTATGGTTTTTGTGTATTAGTCCTTAGAAACGTGTGTATGAATGTCTGTATGTGCATACATACATACATGCAACAAATACAAACATATCCATAATGTAATGTGATTGTTATTATACTGACCTGACCAGAATCTGTGTCGAACTTGTATAAACGCATGGCTGGATTGTTCGAGCCAACACTCATTTTCCTTGGTGTAACTGATGGTGAAATCATCATCCATGAAACTGGTTTGCCTGTAATGCATTTAAATTGAATAGATTTAGTAAATAATACAATAAGAACAACAACAAAAACACTATAACAAATAACACATACAAATGAAAGAAAACCCCCAACAGAAGATGCCCCCAAGAATAACAAAATGGAATACATAGAAGGCAACAAAAACTAAATTTTGGCCAAATGGAAAAAGCTGCAATACAAATTTGAAATTGAAAAATATATGTACGTATATACCTATACATATGTAAATTGTGATAATAAGATACATAACAATATGCATTCTAATATAATCTCCCTATGTCTTGTTGATTTCTTTTTTCTGTGTTCAATTCTCCCTGGCTGGAATTGTGTCTTTTGTTTTGTGTGCAAAATGCTTGAGCTGAAAATGCTGTCCATTGTTTAAATTTCTAAATTTTCTCTAATGTCATTAGCTATGCAAATAAAATGTCTAAAAATTGGTAAACATTTTCGACAATACTGTTTTGTTGTTTTTAAAATTAATTTCTTTTAAACTCATTTAATGCTTCTTTAACTCTATTCTAAATATTGAAAAAGTTCTCCAAACTATGACATTTTTCTAATTATATTTACCTAAAGTTAGTAAAATAAAATTGAAATTCAGGGAATTATAATCACGATTGCAGATTGCATTTTTGTTAGAGTTCATTGTAGTAGAAAAATTTGACAAACAAGTAATACATTTTAATAGATAACTGATTTAAAATTATCTACAGTTATTGACAAAAGATCTGTAATTGCAAGTAAGTCAACAAGGAATGTTGCGTTTTATGTGATAAATTATAAGGTACAAGGCAACAAAATCGAAAAAATGTTAAAGGCTTTTTAAACCACAAATATGTTCCAAATTTTAAATTCTTGGAGAGGTTGGCTGACTTCATAAACGCCGTTTGGACTGCAAAACAATACTTTATGGCGACACACAGTGGGGGAAATGAAAAAAAAAGTGGAAATAAATCTGTAACCTCTAAACCAAGGGTGCCCAAGCCCTATACTCTTGGTGCTCATTTGTTTTTTTAAATGCTCTTAGCTATAGGCTGTGTGTTTATATACTCAATACAGCACTCAGCACTAGCACTATTAAATATACAAACAACTTTGTCTTGTTAGTTTTTTTGTCGTTCTTCCTTGTATACACGCAAGTGCAAAGCAACAACACTTTCGTATGCTTTGCTGGTAAACATTGTCGACAGCGATCATCAATGTAGATTTTGTTTTTGTTTATCGTATGGTATCGTTTAAAAAAGTGTGTATTTTTTTCATTGTTCTTTGTATGTTGTGGTTTTTACAACAAAAAATATTGAATAAAAATTAGTTTTTCTTTAAATGTATTGGTGTTTGCTCTTCCATAAGGAACTTTTGGGCACCCCTGCTCTAAACGAATTTCCCACGGCTTTAGAGGAGGTGTTGATATGTTTTAGTTTTGAAATTAGGATTATGACACCAATGGTGGACCGAGCCACAGTGCCGCAAAGCGGGGCTCCTCGGGTATATCAAAAATTAAAAATGATGCCAAATTTTTTTTCAGTCCGATTTGAAAAATCGATGATATATACAAAAAACATAGCTTTAGCCATACATTATCTGTCATAGTTTACGGGTTATTTTATTTTTTAACCCACCTTTGTCTGCTTTTTTGCTAATAACGGATCCAATTCTTTCTCGATTTTCTTGAAATATCTTTTTTTGAATTAACAATAAATTTGTTAATAATACTAAGAAAAATTTATTTAAAAACCTTTACTGACTCAAAAGATGTGCATTAAAAATTTAAAAAAAAGTCAGATTTTCTCAATTTTTTTTTTCGAAAAAAGAACTTACAACAATTTTAAATCATACCGAAAATAAAAAAAAGATTATTAATGTATTTATTAGAGTATCCAAAACCGAAACCGAAAACCGGTCAACCGGTTTTTTCATCTTTGTAAAACCGACCGGTTTCGGTTTTCTGTAACTATTCGGTTTTTTGACAAACCGGTTTTTTTAAGACGGTTAACCGGTTTTAACGAAATACTTTGTAAAGCTTATTTGAACATATAACTTAAAAATATTTTGATAACATTTTTAAAAATATTCATTTATTTTTTAGAAAAAACCGGTTAACCGGTTTTTAGAATGACAAACCCGAACCCGGTTTTTTTAGAATGAGAAAACCGAAACCGGTTTTTTTATATAACACTGTTTTCGGTTAAACCGGAAACCGGTTTTTTGAATTTGCCGGTTTTTTGGACACTCTAGTATTTATAGTTTTCTGCAAGATAACATTACGGGAAGTATTACAAATGCAAAATAATATCAAAATTGATATTATTGCAGAGCCTTCCGAAGTAGATCTATTTTTTATGTAAATTTAAAATTTATACAACATTTTCTCAAATCGTATAGCTGCTTTCAAAAAACTGAGATCAGCCTTGTATGTCCCAATATGTTCCTCAATATTGTGCAAAGGGATTTCATAGCCCCGAGCTTGGTGCCATCAATAGATGCAAAAATCAAAAAAATTAGAATTTTGGGATTTTTTAAAAGTCTTTTAGGAATTGTGGGATTGTCAAAAACAATTCACTTAATTCTATTTCACTTTTGTATTTCGATCAAAAGTTTCTATATAAGTGTAAACGTTCATTAAAAACGATTCATAAACAAAACTTTTATTGGATTTTAAAAATTAAAATTTTCCAGAAAAATCAGCTACCATATTTTATCCCATGTTTTTTAAAAAAGTCTTCTATAATTTTTTTAATTCTTTAAAATGTTGTACATTTTTAAAAAGAGGACATAATTTCCTACACGATGATATATATTATGTATATCTTTTTATCTCCACTAGTAAAATTTATGGATTCAAAATCAACAACGTACAGAAAATTATAAAGTCTTGCCGTTTTGTAATATATTTTTTGCACTGCCTTGCCGACATTTGCATAATTACTGTGAGTTATGTGTTTTGAAGCCATTACTGAGACTAGCGGAAAATAAATTATTACATATTATATATCAACGTGTATCAATCATATATATGGTTACTGTAAAGAAATTTATGTTTGTGACAAAAATGTTTGCTCATAATTTGAGAACAATAATGTGAATCGTAACTTAACAACTTTATGGTTACCACAATCATGTAAATAGTTACTGTGACTATAATGTTATTAAAAAACTTTTAAAAATGTGAAAATTGTTACTGTAAACATGCACAACTATATTTTTTCTCTGCATGTAGGTAGCAATAATTTCAGCAAATTTTTCGGGATATTCTATAGCCGCATCTATATAAGCAGCTTGTTCACCTTTTAATTTTAGATTATGTAAGGAATGTCTTTGCCTTGCCGAAAACAATGTTGCTTTAGCAGTTGATGATGGTATTATTAAGTTTATTATTAAGTTTTTTATATATCCTCAATTCTTTATTACAAGCATTGATATCAATTGGTATTCGCTTTTGGTTTTGATCTTCTTTTCTATATTTGCAATTATAATGTCCGGATCGTAATGAGTTGTACTCAGGCTCGTTTTAATTCCAGCTGCTACACTTTTCCTGATTATGTTTTAATTTTTTTTATAGATAACTATTTTTGATAATCCTGCAGGATATATTTTGTGACAAAAAGAATACCCTCAACTATTGTTGGATTTAAAAACTATTGTAGGGTTTAAAAACAGTTTTTGCTCATATACTCGGTGTTGGGTATTATAATTTCTTACTACTTTTGCTTAGTAAAGAGCATGCTTTTTTATAACCTTTAATGAAATGAAAATGTTTGGAAAATCAATTTAACTGTCTAACCCCCATTTGTTTTAACTTAAAGTTCAACTGACAGTTTTTATACAAACATTATTTTAACCGACAATATAACTATAAGTTAACACATAACCAGACTTTGTGTTCATGGAATATGTTTAGTACTTACTTAACCATAACATCATGTTAAATCAGCAACACTAATATATATATTATTTTGCTAAAATAAAGTTTCCAATGTTTTTAAACTTTTTACTGACTATATACTTAGTATTCATATAAAAAAGCTCTACTTTAAATGACTTTAATTTAAAAATTTCTGTTTGCATTAAAATAAATACAACTATTTGAAATAGTTGCTGGGAATTTTTTTCATCTCAAAATATCAAAAAAAAAAAAAAAAAAACACACACAAACTTGCATTCTGTTGCACTCTAAAGTTTACATCCGTTTTAACTTTATCCACATCCTTTATTTTTTAACAATTTAATTTTTTTTCCATTTCTACAAACAATGTTAATTTGTCGACATGCAAAACTTTTGCTAACAACTCTCACTCCTTCTTTATGTTTTCATTTCCTCTCAACACCCTCTCTCTCATCCTGCCTTATTTAACAAACTCCCCCTCTACTTCGGCAAAAATTACTGTAATGTTAGAATATTTTAGTTTCGTTTTCTTTTTTTTTTGTTGCCTATGTTGTTTGTTCGCAGTATGTGGTAACCAAACCCAAACAAATTGAATTATGGTTTCTAAGTTGGTTTGTCATATTAGGGCGCCTATAAAATACGTGACGAATGACCAGAAAAACAAGAGGCTAACGAATTGCTGAGTAATCTTGAACTGCACAACAACAAAAAAATGAAAAAAAAACAGAATGAGCAAAATTGTAAGTACAAAATAACAGAAGACAAAAAAAAAGAAAACGTACACGAAAGGAAAAGGATATTCAATGTTGAACTCTTAAGTGTCTTTTAACCTTAAATAACACATATAACCACATGCTGATACAGACACAGATACAGATTACACAGAAGTAGAAATAGAAACACACACACGAATACGTTTTAATACAATTGCAATCTATAACATTCATGATGATGATTGTGAACAGCACTTGACTAGACAAATAATAAAATGTTTGTCTGAATATATGTATATATGTATGTAGAGAAGTGTAACTACTCGTATTATTGGTTTTTTGGGCAAGATTTTTTGCTACTTTTCTTTTTGTGTGACCAGGTCAATAGATATAAAATCTCTTAACATTGTTTAAATATGCTCTCATTGCCTTCTTTCTAATATGGTAACCTTAATTTAAGAAATATTTCTATTATGTAGAGATTGTTTTTATTGCAAACTCTATAGAAAATCAATGTAACAAATATTTACAAAAAATACCATGCTCCATATTCCCTTCTTATAAAAAACCATATAAATTATTCAATAGCTTGATTACTACTTTGTATGTGTTTTGAGAAATATATTAGAAAAAAGATTCACAACAAATTTAAACTATTTAAACAATTTCATTTTGAGGTACTGTAAAAATATTTTCTTAAGAATTTGAAAAACGAAGAAAGATAAAGAAAAACTTTTTTACTTTATTTAAGTTTTGGTTTTTTATTAAGCAAATACAAATTTCTGAGAAAGATAAATGTATTTGAAAATAAGTTTATGTTATGTTAATAATGGTAGAGGTAAATACGTTGGTTTACTAGAATAGCAGATTAATGCACAGTGGTATAAAAATCTATTATTTTGGAAATATTTTGGATAGCTGGTAAATGATTGTAGATACACTAAGAGAAAATGCAACAAAATATCAATAAAAACTATAATGAATCAATAAGAAGCATTAACTAGAGTCTAGTAATGTTGAAATTTGTTATTTCAATATGAAAAAATATTAATTAAAGGTAGAAAATTATTGATTTATCGTATGATATACTTTTCCTTGAGTGTATTACATGGGTTCGTAAATAGAATGGATGGTACCTAATAATATAAACACTAAATACATTTATGGGTTATCTCTTTCTGATCAAGCCATTCAGGTAAAATAATTATTGTTTTAAATTGTATATTTTGTATATCCGATATTCAGCATTAGTAATTTTCGAAGAATTATGGTCTAATGCTGCCTCCAGCTCAAAATCCGCACCAGAAGTCATCAAGATGAAAATTTGTTTCACCACTTAGGTTGTTTTCACAGGTCAATAAATAAAGAAAAAAAATATGTTTTTATTATTTTTTTTATATTATTGGAAAGCACTTGGCTAGGTCTTAAAAAATATGCTTACGTGAGCTATTTATCTCTTATAATTTCCGAGTTATAGGCATTTCAAAATTTAAATTTAAAAATTTTGTCACGACGCTTTTTGGTCCGAAAGGACCAAACTAAATAATCACGACTAAATTATCAATAATATACATAATCGACTATGGATCCAAAAATAAACGATTTTCAATTTAATAATTAAAAAAAAATGGTAGATTTTTGGTGTTTTTTGGGCGAAAAGGTAACTTAACTCTTTTTTTATTTAAAAAAAAAACTTTCTTTAACCCATTAATGCCTGACCCCAAATCCGTTGTCCGATTTTGATGAAATTTTATACAGACAGTACTTTATATTGCCGTGAATATTTTTAATTTGTTTTATCTGCCATAGCTGAATCCGCGCATGCTTAGTTATCATATTTTGTGTATTTTTATGGTGAAAAGTTGAAACCACATACATATCTTACTAGTCGTGTTATGTTAACCATTTACCTTCAATAAATCTACATAAGTCTGGCTTTATAAAAAATCTTGTGACATTTTTGATAGAGAAATAGAAAATCGATAATACTTAATTCGGTAAAAATTGACAATGTTATAAATTTTATCGAAAATTCTTCAACATCTTAAAGTTTTAACATTTGTTGGCTAACAATTATAAATAGATGAAGAAAACAATAACGCAAACCACAGATATTTCCCATCAGATAAGGTTGATACTTTTAAAAAATATTATTTATAATATCCGATGAAATTCAATTAACTTATGAATAGACTGGTAAGTCTGAAATTGAGTGTATTTATAACATCTAAAATTGTACCTTGACTGGTCACAATAATGAAAATATTGGTCTCCATAACATACATTATATAGAAAATATATTAGTATATTTTTCACAAATGAATAACAAATTGAGGAGGAATGAAAAATAATGATAAGATATATAACATAAACGTACACAAACAAGCGACAGAAAAGCTTTAACACTCCCCAGCAGTTTGACATGGACTCAATACACCCGTAAAATACAATAAATTATTTGTAGGGTCATTCTTCCCGAATATACTCGTTGTAATGCAGAGTAGAGACAGTTGTTACTTAAACATTTGACAATCTAGTGATGGGGACATTTGAAACTTGTTTTGCATAACAATAAATCGCATGCAGAGTAAATTGTTCATTTGTTCAATCGACAAGCTGTAGTTACTGTCTCCAAAGGCAAAATTCACTTCCTCCTAGGACAAGCATATGTTAAAATAACCAGTCACCTTACTAATTCTGTGGCTAGTGGTAACCCGAAAGTAGGTGAGATTGCTTGTTCCGGACTGCCACCTCGAACTGTGGAGTTTAAAAACTCCTACACACATATAACTATCATTTTGTTTAACTTAAATATTTTAGTTAGGTTGTGTCAACCTTTCACAATTTAAATATTTTATATAATTATGTATTCTTATACCCTTAGAATGTTCTTTATTATGATTTTCTAAAAAAAAAACTAAATTTTTCTTGAAAAATGAAATTCATATTTTGTATGTTTTAGAACCCACATATGCCGAAGTGGGTATTTTTATACCCAATCCAAAAAATTGTACTTGTACCTTAGGAAAGTGAGATTAATCACTTTATTATTATTTTTTTACTGATAAAGGACATCCAAGACTAATAGACACAAGGAGGGCATTGGGGACTTCCACTCCTCCCGTTTTCTAGAGCCACTTATTTTCAAATTTTGTGATTTTGTAAAATTGCTCAACTTTGGCCCACTAGTTCCCCACAAGAAATGACCTAATATTACCGAACAAATTATTTTGTATCGTTCGATTCTTACTTTATCTTTATCCGAAAGAAGATTTTTAATCGCTCTCCCAGAATTTTCGAGAATTTTTCTATAATAGCTCTATTTTTGGGTATTTTTCTACCCATTCGGCGTTACTGGTTTAGGAAGCTATAACAATTTTACATTTTTCTATAAGGTGTCTTTACAGAAAACATTTTATGTATAAAAAACATGTCCCATTTTTTGAATATTTTTGAATTTGACCTATTTTTTATAAAAAAAATTCAATTTTTTTTTTTAAACATTCAACAATCCCAAAGCTGGTATTGGAAAACGGAAATAAGCTTTGCAAACCTTGATGTATTCCGTATTTATACTCAAAGTATTTTTCCAGCCTCGAAGGAAATGTGTACCTTATGATAAAAACTAATATGTTTGGGATTTTCGCCCCAATTTTTAGGAATTACAGTATTTTCTTTGACCTTTTGACTACTGTTTTTACACGTTTTTATCTAGAATAGCAAATTTTAAATTTCATTGAGTTTTGTCAATAAATAAATTTTTTATTACATATTTATTGAGTTTCTAAAACTAAACTTTGTATCGTACTAATAAAAATGGATTAAACATTTTTTGAAATTATTAACATTTGATTTTTGATTATTTAATGATGACGAATGTTACTTGTCAATAATCCAATTAAATATATGCTCCTTTACATAAAGTAAAGTATTATCTGCATCTATACAAATAAATCAAAAAACATTTATTAAATTCTGCTATTAAAACTTTATTTTAAACATTTCTCCTATGATTTAAATACTTTAAAGCTTCCATAAGTATATACGTACGTACATACTATGTATGTCTTTAAGACACTTCTTCAATCAAATATCTTTTACTGATATTATAACTCTTCCATACCTTTGTAAATTTGCAAAACTTTTTACTCAAATTATTCTCAATTAGTGTAAATAAATTGGTAAATCAATCAATCATAATGACACAAATAGGAAACAAATATTCAAGTCAATTCAATTAGATTAAGGAGAGACCCCTTAAATTACTTTTACACAATGTAAAACCAAAAAATATAAATGTGGATCATTAGGCATTTGTTTTGCAGTAAACATACCAACATATAGTATCATATACATTTCATACATACATATAAATGAGATGAACTACATTTATACTTACGTAATATAAGCTCAGATGACAAGATTTCAATAAGGATGTTTATAGATTTGTATTACTTACTGTATATGTATGTTATACTCACACCTAAAGATTTATGCACATTAGGGTGACCCCTAATGTCTTTGTAATTTTTGGCATGAATTTAAAGTGTTTTTAATTTAATGATTTAGTGGTCACTTTTCTAACCACCTTTTCTAGAGTCTTTGAACAATTTTAGTGACATATTTTGGCAAAACTTTGCCGTCAGGCAAACACTCTTACCCTTTTTATTCCCGCATTCAATAAAAAGGGTAAGAGTGTTTATTGTTTATCAAATTCAGTGTTACTTTGTTACTTAGTGTTTGTTGTGTTGGCTTGGGCTAACAAAGTATTATTTTATACTATACTCTTTGATAAATAAAGTTAGTAATAGAGTGGTTAGACTACTAACCACTGTGACTGAAATAGGCTTTATTTAATATGTTTATCTACGCTACTAAAATTAGTATCATAATAATTTTTAATGCCAACCGCCAACTAAACACCTTATTCCATAAAAACCTTTGGCTGTGTTTTTATTTTTTATTATTTTTCATAATATATGAACCATAGTTAAAGTAAAAATGAAATTGTTTTGATTTGATTTTGATTTAAGGGCGTTTTTAGTTTTTGATCCAGCTCAACAAATACTGAGTCCAGGAGACAAATTTTTGATAAACGGTTTCTTGGAATGAATTAAGCTTTTATTTTAGTTGGGAACATCTAGAGCTTATTTTTGGTGGCAGCCTAATACACATACAGACGTATACTTATGAGCGTGTGTATAAAGATGAGAATGTGTTTCTCTGTGTATTATCCTAAAGTTAATAACAACAAAATTCTAGACAGATGACCCTTAAAAAAATTGTGCTTTTTGCTGCTTTTAACAATTTAACAATTCTCTAACATCAGAGTGATTTAGGATATTAGATGACAACAACAAAATGTTAAGAAATCTGTTAAAGTTTACTTTAATAATGTTTCGTCGGTCTCTATGTGTGTTAATCTAAAGTATGTGTTTTTGAGATTACTTATGTTTGTTTGAGCACATTTATATAACTTTATTTTTGTATAGAATTTAGTATTAATTTTGTTAAGACTTTCATTTTGTAACTTCTAAGAGTACACGACATATAAAGCCAATGTAGGCTTAATGAAGACTAAAACAGTCTTGCGGTTTCAGAAGTTATATAATGAAAATATAAAGTAAAACTTTTCTGATTAGAAAACAAACCAGAGTAGAAACCACTACAAATAAACTTAATGCCATATTTTGAAAGTATTGCAAGTTATATGGGAAATTGATTAACGGATATAAGCAGATTTGTTTAATACTATTGCAAAACATGTCAATAGAATATCAATCCAACTTTACTTAGTTTTAAAATACAATCAAACAGAAATCATCGAAAAGACAATTTTTGAATTTATTGATTCGTTATGTAAGTGTACAAATGTGTTAAGTTCCTTTTCAAAAATTTGATAGGAGATACAAAAAGTTTTAAGTTAAGTGTCTTCCAAACTTCGACAGTTGAAACCGGCCACAATGTTGAAGCTACTTTTCTGATATTGACTGTCAATTATTCAGTTTATTTCGCCAAATTACCACGGAGCGTTAATTTAGCGTTCAACAACACGTGCAAAAGATAAAACTGTTTTATCAAAATGTTGGGGTTACAATGGGCTTCGCATATTTTACGTGATGAATTTGGGAAGACACCTCTCTTCGCGAGATCCAATACATCCCGAAAAAGTGTGGATTTTGGGGCTGGTATCAACGGTCCATATTTTTTTGAGAACGACGTTGGTCAGGCCATAAGCGTCAACGGCGAGCTCTATACGTCGATGATTTTCAACCTCTTTTGGACGATATAGACACTACAACAGGCGATTTGCACAGTACGGAGCTATGTGACCCACAGCTCATAATATTCTAAATGAGAGATGTGACGGCATGAAAGAACTACGATTGAAGCTAAACTGTATAAAGAACCACGAATGAAGCTAAACTGAGACTATATAAAGAACCACGTCTGAAGTTCAACTGAGACTATATAAAGAAGCACGATTGAAGCTAAGCTGAGACTATATAAAGGACCACGATTGAAGCCAAACGGAGACTATATAAAGAACCACGATTGGAGCTAAGCTGAGGCTATATAAAGAACCACATCTGAAGTTAAACTGAGACTATATAAAGAACCACGATTGAAGCTAAACTGAGACTATATAAAGAACCACGATTGAAGCTAAACTGAAACTATATAAAGAACCACGAATGAAGCTAAACTGAAACCACATAAAGCACCACGATTGAAGCTAAACTGAGACTTTATAAAGAACCACGATTGAAGTTAAACTGAGACTATATAAAGAACCACGATTGAAGCTAAACTGAGACTATATAAAGAACAACGATTGAAGCTAAACTGAGACTATACTAAGAACAACGATTGAAACTAACCTGAGACTATATAAATAACCGCAATTGTAGCTAAACTGAGACTATATAAATAACCACGATTGAAGCTAAACTGAGACTATATAAAGAACCACGATTGAAGCTAAACCGAGACTATATAAAGAACCACGATTGAAGCTAAACTGAGACTATATAAAGAATCACGATTGAGGCTAAACTGAGACTATATCAAGGACGACGGTTAAAGCTTAACTGAGACTATATAAAGAACCACAATTGAACTAAATTTATACTATATAAAGAACCACGATTGAAGCTAAATTGAGACTATATAAAGGAATACGATTGAGGATAAACTGAGACTATATAAAGAACCACGATTGAAGCTAAACTGAGACTATATAAGGGACCATGATTGAAGCTAAGCTGAGACTATATAAAGAACCACGATTGAAACTAAACTGAGACTATATAAAGAACCACGATTGAAGCTAAACTGAGACTATATAAAGAACCACGATTTAAGCTAAACTGAGACTGTATAAAGGACCACGATTGAAGCTAAGCTGAGACTATATAAAGTACCACGATTGAAGCTAAACTGAGACTGTATAAAGAACCACGATTGAAGCTAATATTAGACTGTATAAAGAACCACGATTGAAGCTAATCTGAGACTATATAAAGAACCACGATTGTAACTAAACTGAGACTATATAAAGAACCACGATTGCAGCTAAACTGAGACTAAATAAAAAAAAACGATTACAGCTAAACTGAGACAATATAAAGAACCACGATTGAAGCTAAACTGAGACTATAAAAAGAGCCACGATTGTAGTTAAACTGAGACTATATAAAGAACCACGATTGAAGCTAGGCTGAGACTATATAAAGAACCACGATTGAAGCTAAACTGAGACTGTATAAAGAACCACGATTGCAGCTAATATTAGACTGTATAAAGGACCACTATTCAAGCTAAACTGAGACTATATAAAAAAAACACGATTGAGGCTAAACTATATAAAGAACCACGATTAAAGCTAAACTGAGACTGTATAAAGGACCACGATTGAAGCTAACCTGAGACTATATAAAGAGCCACGATTGAAGCTAAACTGAGACTGTATAAAGAACCATGATTGAAGCTAATATTAGACTGTATAAAGGACCACGATTGAAGCTAAGCTGAGACTATATAAAGAACCACGATTGAAGCTAAATTGAGACTGTATAAAGGACCACGATTGAAGCTAAGCTGAGACTATATAAAGAACCACGATTGAAGCTAATCTGAGACTATACAAAGAACCACGATTGAAGCTGAACTGAGACTATACTAAGAATAACGATTGAAACTAAACTGAGACTATATAAAGAACCACAATTGTAGCTAAACTGAGACTATATAAAGAACCACGATTGAAGCTAAACTGAGACTATATAAAGAACTACGATTGTAGCTAAACTGAGAAAATATAAAGAACCACGATTGAATCTAAACTGAGACTATATAAGGAACCACGATTGAAGATAAACTGAGACTACATAAAGAACCACGATTGAAGCTAAACTGAGACTTTATAAAGAACAATGATTGAAGCTAAACTGAGACTATACAAAGAACAACGATTGAAACTAAACTGAGGCTATATAAAGAACCACAATTGTAGCTAAACTGAGACTATATAAAGAACCACGATTGAAGCTAAACTGAGACTATATAAAGAACCACGATTGTAACTAAACTGAGACTAAATAAAAAAAAAACGATTACAGCTAAACTGAGACTATATAAAGAACCACGATTGAAGCTAAACTGAGACTGTATAAAGGACCACGATTGAAGCTAAGCTGAGACTATATAAGGAACCACGATTGTAGCTAAACTGAGACTTTATAAAGAACAACGATTGAAGCTAAACTGAGACTATAAAAAGAGCCACGATTGTAGCTAAACTGAGACTATATAAAGAACCACGATTGAAGCTAAACTGAGACTATATAAAGAACCACGATTGTAGCTAAACTGAGACTATATAAAGAACCACGATTGTAGCTAAACTGAGACTATATAAAGAACCACGATTGAAGCTAAACTGAGACTATACAAAGAACAACGATTGAAAATAAACTGAGACTATATAAAGAACTACAATTGTAGCTAATCTGAGACTATATAAAGAACCACTATTGAAGGTAAACTGCTATCTGTCAAATTCAGCATCATATTTAAAATAAGATAATTTTGCCTTTCAAACAGATAAAAAATGTCGATGATATCTCACACACCCTTTGTTATATTATAATTTTATGGTATGAAGCGCTTAATGAAAGACCTTTTACAAACCGTCTGAATTCAGTTTCAATTATTCACCAAAAGTTTTGATTTTCCTCATAAAGATTGAGTCAGAAAAAACTTATACACGCTATTCCAGCCAAAACTTAACCTTGGTCTAACAAATCATTATTTAATTAAGTGCGTTGGCTTTTAAAAATATGTCAGATATTATCTAAATCATTAGTTTTCAGCTGTACGTTAAAAAATAATTAAAAGATTTCCAAAAAATCAAATATGGACTTTCAAAAGCCAAGAAAAATTACAAGGAAGACTTGAACAGTGAAAGAAGCATGGATCAGGAAAACCAAAAGATGTCGAACAACACTTTCTAAAAACTACGAACACTTCTTTTAGAAAAGAAGCTCGTAAAGTTCAATGTTATGATTATTTTTTGCGCAGAGCCAAAGCTAATGCTGGGTTAAAGTTGTATAAAGTACAGAATGTTCCATCACCATAAATACGTTTGCTCGTAATATTATTTTCTTTTACATTCACATGTAATATTATGTAATATTAAGCTTACTAAAATGTATATTTTAATCAATTTAATATTTGGTTTACTGTTAAATGCAGCCTTAGCTTTTACAAATTGTTTGTATAATAAGTAAGTTAAGCACTTAAAATTATTTTCTTGCAAATATGCTTAGATTTTAAAAATAATTGCATAAAATATGTAAATACTTGAATTTGGTAAATGTTTAACTAAACTTGTATTAACTAATAACTCCCTTAAAGTTAATAACCTTTAACAAATACAAATACTACATTGTATTTTTAGTTATTTATTAAACCTACAAACATTATTACATTTTTGATGTGTGTTCCTCAATGTGTCTATTAGGCTAGTCCTAAAAACAAAAGATGTTCTCTACTAAATATCAAATTAGTTTCAAAAGTATTTGTTCTGACGTTGGTCTCAATCGAGCTAGATCGAAAAACAAATATATATACATTAATAAAATTGCTTAAAAATTTTATTTTAAAATAACCTAAGTTTTAAATCTCTACAAATACGGTCATCCTATTTTATATCTATTTCTATCTCTCTTGATGTATGTATATTTCTATGAACTCAGTATGTAAACTTATTTCAAATAATTGTCTTCTACATTCTTTTGAGCAACAAACAACATTGACAACAACAGCATACTTATATGTATATACAACCACAAACAACAATAGATGATAGTATGTATGTATGTGCTTTTCAGCCTGTACATATGCTATAGCTTTGTTAATTCAAAGTGAATACTTAGTTGTAGTAGCAGTGTTGGTGGTGTTGAACATCATCCATCTCTACATGTACTTATCGCAATGTGCGTGAATCTGGTCAATGTCATACCGGCTGTCTGCCTACATTCACAGAAACATGGAGACATGAACACAATGCGAGTATCTAAAGCTCAATAAACAGATTGAATAATACGAAATAAATGATGTTGCTTGCTTGCTTCCTTCCTTCGAACATGTGTATCTATGTTGTATATATGCAAATATCTAATTTGAGTGTATGCATATGTATGTGTTTGCCTGTGTAAAGTAGAATACAAAAATAATTTGTAACGTGGCTAACCAATACATAAACCAATTGCAGTATAAATATTTGTTCGAAGGCATGTAGCAAATAATTTAAATTATTTGTTTCCCTTTTAGTGATGTTTGAATAATAAATCTTATTCACAAATATCTATAGAAACAAAACTCTTTTTGTTATTACATTTAAAATATATTCAAGATAATCCCTTAAAGCTAGTTCCAATAAATTCTTATATGTTAAGTGTTTTGTTATTATTTCTTTACAATTATTGCCTTGACTTTTTGGTACCACCCTCGTTTATTAATGTTAATGCTAATAACAGTTGTGGTGAAAATATGAACTTTTTTATTTATTAGAGAATACGATGACAGTGAAAGATTTTACAGAAATCCAAAAAAGTTCTATTAAACACGAAAGTTCTATTGAGACAATAAAATATTTTTCTGGTATAGTGGTTATATGGGAGTAGCATCAGTTATGGACCGATCCTCTCAAAAGTAGTTAGAAAGATATAGGTTCACATAAAACTTCTTTATGTGTAATTTCATCACCATATGAATTATTATACGACATTTATGAATGTTTAAGTTATTTTCTGAGGTGGACCTTGTATGTGAACTAGGGATAAATGTATAATTTCAGAGTACTTAAAAGTACATTGTGCAAAATTTTATCAGGATTGCCGCATAATCAACATATTTGTGACTGCTCAAAAAGTTTTTTGGGTGGCAATACAGACGGACAGATAGATGGACATATTAGATCATCTTTGAATTTCAGAAGGATCCAGTATATATGTAGTTGTGTGGGACTGCAATAAATATTTCGATGCGTTGTAAACGGAATGACAAGATCAATATACCATTAATCTTTTTTAATGGTATCCAACATTTCTAATTTCGACTAGTACAAAAAGAAAATCGGCCACCAACGACAACGTTTGGAATATGCTCATGAACAACTTGGAGCGTCAATATGTTCCGGGTGGCCTGATAACAGTTGATGTGCAATTGTTTCCGTAACGAGTCCGCACGTGCTTCTCCCAATATATTCCATCAAAACCAAATAAATACGGCATAAAAATCTGGTGGGTGTGTGACTACAACTCCAACTACCCAGTGTAAAGATTAATTTATATTGGAAAATAAGCAAACGAAGCATGTGCTGCACATCTAAGCTAGAACGTTGAACAAACAAAATATGCAGATAATTTTTTTCGGCATATTATTTGATCACGATTTTGATAACAAAACCGTTGAGTTATGTAGGAACCTTGCGAAGAAACCGAAAGAGATATTGGATCCTAAAGATAGGCATTGCGGAGTTTATTCAGTTACCAAAACAATAATGTCGCACTATGCTCTTACGTGCCAAAAAAAATAAAAAAGTAGTGGTTCTTATCTCGACCGAGCATTATAATTCCACCGTAGACTCATCGAAACCAGCGCAGAATGCATTTCATATCTACAAATCCCGAGGGGACACCGTGGATCAGATGATTGGTGGTTACATTCGCAAACGAGCCACAAACCGATGACCGTTAGCCTTGTATTTCAACATGTTAAAAGTTGCGGTATTGGCTGCATTTCTCATTCATGACAAGTTGGAGCATATCATGCGAAAAGATAGAAGATGTGTCTTTCTTATGAAACTGACAGAACAATAGATTATCTCTGATATGAAACAAAGGGCAACGAATCCCATTGTATGAGGCAAAAAACACGTCAAAAAACCAATAGCGTTATTCGGTGTAGAGGTAACATTTCATTTGTTCATTAAATTTAAATTCTAAATCAATTTTTCAACTTTTTTTTTTGGTATCTGCTCGCTGATAGGTGAGCAATCAGCCCATGCCCATTGTGCTCACTTTGTTATAAACTGGACAAAAAGCTGCAAAAAAACACGGTTTCATTGTATGTATTGTAAAAAATCAGTTTGTTTACAGAATTCACATGCCAGGTATTCGTGCCTTGAATGCCGTACATTATATTTGTTTTGTTACTTTTAAAAGAAAATGTATATTTAGCTAACTAAGATGTATTAATATGTGATTTTGTTGTTCATATTTTATTTTTCCTAGCGTAAAACAAATTTACACACACTTTTAGAACATCTGACTATACATACAAATCCCATATAGGTCCGCACAGATTTTGTTATACCGTTTAGCGCCAAGAAACCCCTATACCTCCGAGGGTTAAATAGAAATTTTAGTTTGTCAACTGTGGTCTGTTTATCTTCTTATGAAAAATCGTCATAAAATAAGTAGAAAACATTTAAAGAAAACAAAAGTAGCTGAAATTTACATTTTTATTAATCCCCACTGATTCGGTTTAAAAGGGCAATTACACAGTGATGCAAAAATGAACGATAAAGATATGCAGGGGTTCTCATATAGCAATTATGTTTTGTTGGAGTCCATATAATACGGAAATAACCATATTCTTAAAGTTATAAATTTAAAAAATCATAAATATGTACTTTATATACTAATTTCTTTTGTTCGAGAGATATGAGTTTTACCATTTAAGAAGAAAGAGATTTATAAAAATCGTTTGGAAAATAGACGACTTACTGTGGTTTAAAGCCAGGATGTAGTCCAACTAAAGCGGAATACTGTCAGCTAAAGAGATTTATAAAAGTCGCTTGGAAAATAGCTGAGTTACTGCAGTTTAAAATCAGAATGTACCCCTACTAAAGCAGAATACTGTCAGATATGCTTTTTTTAAATATAACATGCAAGTATTTCTATGAAAAAACCGAAAACGTGGAAAAAAAATTTATCACAAAAACTCAATATTTACTTGTTTTGGAAAGTTACTTTAGTATGCTTTTTCACTAAGATACAAATATTTTACTGTCTCACAATCAACTTAGAAAATTTGTTGATGGAAGTGCGTTTTTTGAAATTTCACCGACAGCAATTTTCCAACCGATTTTCAAAAGGCTTCTTCTGTTTGAATGGTAAAACATATACCTTTGAATTGAAAGAAATTATTTTAAAAAGAATACGCTTAGGCGCACCTTGACACTGCTAACATAAACAGGGTTTACTATGGCTATTATTATATAGGAAGTAAGATTGGAAGCTATCCATAAATGCCATATGCTGCAGTATGATGATCGATGATAAAGAAAGTCAGAGTCGAATTGATACGAGATCTTTAACGGTTGGGTTGATCATGCATGGAAAATAGTCTCTCAAAAAAGCATGAACTAAGTATTTATTTCGAACTGCCTTTTCATCAAATATGTGCTATGTGTAAGAATCGTGAGATTAGATGAACTTCAGAGGAATTAATTAAACATACTGTTTGCTTTTGTGAATTGGTTACCATTAGATATTACACTAATGCAAATTGCAGCAAATATTACGATGTTACTTGACATAGAAGAGTATCGACATGTTCTGATTGACAAAATACAAAATTCTGGTTTCTATGGATCCATATCGATCCTGGTTTTCGAGTATGACTAACGTGGTTAAAGATTTCACATTAATGCAACATTATGGCTACTAAAGTTGCCGATAAACATATTTAACATCCAGATATCCAGATTTTTCACTGATGGCAAAGTGACCATATGTTTCTGGACTGCTAATATATACCTAATTTTCTCAGAGTAGTGGCTGTCTCTAAATAATATAACAAGATATTTATCGGAAACTCTCTGGTTAGGTTGAGTATAGAGGTGGAAAATTGTTTATATCCGTTTTTGACTGATTTCAATTTAAATTCCTAATGTATTGCAAGTTAGGCATAGTGTCCATATGAAAGTGTCGGTATCTAATTCAAAAAATACCAGGCTGAGACAAATTCAGCGTTTCATTTCATTCTCCTCTTCACATGTTCTACTGATCGTATCGTTGGATATAGCCATATGAACCAGATGTGTATCCAGTTAACAAACTATCTAGTTTTCTAGTTTTATTTGCCTGGTTTAGGTTTCCCTATTGAATGATGGTTATTCTCAAGACTGTACAGCTCTGCAAGTTTCTGACATGTTTATATATTACCCTTTCATTTTCAAACTGTGGAACATGATAACCATGTAAGATCCCATTCCGAATTGTTTGTCTACCCTTTCATTCCCGATAATGCAGTGATGGGCTACTTAATGTCTGGGGCCCTTAGAACAAAAAATTTGTATTCTCGAGACAAAAACATTGATATATATTACTATTAGGGGGTGAACGGAGATTTTTATCTTGAGGTACACTTTTGTTAAAGTTTTTGAACCACAAAGAGTCTCGAACCAAAAGTTTATGATCTCGTAAACACTTGCAATACATAACACCAGCGGAAAATTGCATTAATATCGATGAACTCCAACTACTGTCTTCTTTGGAATGGATTTTTACTCTTTTTCAGATAACAAAAAATTTTGTATGTATTTTTAGATGTAGTGGTACTACTTGCATCCGCTCTTTATGATTTTAATCTATACACATAAGAATTTCTAAAACTTCCCTTTTTAACCATTTGGCTTATATGATGACGAATCAGTTATTCACTCCACAACGTAAATCCTTATATATATATTTGAGAATACTGCTATTATTTCACTCCCATATACAACAATCTCTATTCATATATTCCAAATTTGCATGCATGTAATCTGTTCAGGGTTCATTATTGTAATGTCCAGTTGTGTAAGTGTGTTTTTAATACAAATATATTATATGTATGTAGTTGATTTGAGGGCGGACACTTTAACTAAAACACATACAAACCATTATAACCTGTAGGCATTTTATTGTGCCACATACTAATGTATTATACCATATATTGTCTTGTTTATGATAATTTTGTAAAGAATCTGCCTGTTTATAGATGTTAAAATAAAATGCATACATTAAAACATAAAAAAAATATATAAAAAAATTGATTCGAAAGTTGACTACTTTTTCATATACCTATTTATGTAAAAACATAATACAGAAATTTACAGCCCTAGGCTGGGTCGTTGTGTATCTTTACATATAATTTAAATTAATAAATATTTGTGATTTTCCATAAATATTTGCATGTATATTGGTTATTGTTTGCATGTAGAACAGAGGACTTGCAAATAATTGAAATTGTTGTTTTACATTTTATTATACTTTTATGTTAATCGTTCATGTTTAGTTTTAGTAAAATTTATTGTTATTATTATTGTTCATAAAATGTGTGGTAAATTTACAATGAAAATAACAAGAGGGAGTTAGAAATCACGGGCATATTTGTGCAGGCTTCACCTAAAGGTTGTGGTATATTTACACTATGTTCAACATTAGATGAGGTGTTTTGGCTGAGGTAAATTAAATAGTTTTCTAAAATACTAAAATAAAATTTAAACTATTTAGTTATCTTTATTTATGCCCGTAATTTTAATAAATAGATGTCCTATCAGTGCTTAGTTACTTATGTAATACTAACAAATTTAACTTTTACCTAAATTTACCTGCTGGGTATTTTAATAATATAAAGTTTTCTTCGTTCTTCTTCTGCCAAATAAACATATCACTAATGCATTGTTTAAACTTTCAATTGGTTTTACCTTAACTATGTAACAAAGGCCAACCTTTTGCTCTACATACCTTTGTCATCATAGATTATACGAAATGAATCCGAATGCAAATGACCAAAAAATTGACCCTGAATAATTGATGAATATTTGCGCACTAATTCCAAATAACGTTTATTGTTGGACTCTGTAAACGTTGTATGACCATTTTGCTGCAAACCAATGTGTCTTTCATCCGAACCGGGCGGTATGTGACCCACAATATACACCTGCAAAGAAAGATAAAAATAAAACTAAATTAAAGTTGTTGTTTAATTTTGGTTAAGAAAAAGAGATGAAGCTGCAACAAAAATACATAAAAACAATTGATTTTCAATTATCATTATTTTAGCAATAAACTGTGTTTTTTTTTTTTGGAAGTTTTTCTCTGTTGTTTTAAGTTTAATTTTTTTTTTTTTTTTTGTGTATATTTGTCTGTTACAAAACTTTCTCTCCCAGACTCTGTGTGGCACGTCTTCTATTACCACTTTGTTAAGTAATACAAACATTTTTGGAAGATGATGGTAATGATGATGATAATGTTGGTAAGGATGCTTATCGTACAGCTAGTAAAATAAGTTTGAAGTTTAAGTTATCTTCCAGTTGAATAGGCTCAAATTCTGCATTTAAACAACTTTAGAAACTTAACTTACAATAACAGTGAGTTGTAAAACTTTAACCAACTTGTTCAACTCAAGTTTACTTTTTCGTCTTTATGGCTTTTACTACATAGCTATATAAAACTACAGCATGCATACATATATTTCGTCATATTCATTGTAATATATGTATACATTTTATATGTCTATAATGTCCTTTTTTTCCTAAACAAAATTATTTAAAACTTGTGCAAAAAAAAAAATAACCTAGAATTTATATGCATAAGTGTGTTCTTATTTCGGTGAGAAGAATAAATATTTACAAGATTAGACATATAAAATTGGAAACTTAAATTTTCAAGAAATATTAACAAGGTGTTTTTGCAAAAAATTGCATTTCTAAGTGGCAGTTGTTGGGAAACTTGGCGTATACTTAATTTTTTTTTTTTTTTTGCATACAAATATAATTCATACGCTTAGGTGGGTGCGAATACTGTTGGATATTGAACATGGGATTAGGTTTTTAATATATTTTGAATGTTTTTTTCCTTTTTAAATAGTTTATCTTTTAATATTAATTTAAAATGTTGTCTGCAAATATTGCTTTTTTCATTAAAAATAGTTTTAAATATTTTTTACAACATTTGTCATTAAGAGTTACATACTTATGAAAAAGGATTCCAAATTTCGACAAAAATTGTATTCTCAGACCTCAAGTAATATTTTTTATAAGTTTTATCAAAAGATGCTAATAAACAAAAAGGGTACCAAAACTCACGTTATATTTGACTTTAAGGCCATTTGTGCAGTTAAAGTGTTACAAAATATAAAGTTTGGTGACCACAGTTCGAGCGAGCTCATCCTAATCAATGAAAATCATTTTTACTTTGATGACTTTGTTAATCGTCAAAATTGCAGCATTTGGGGTTCAGAAGACCAGCATTTAAATATCGAAAACAAAAACATGTTCTTGTTTTATACGGCTTTTTTGGTTGAAGGCATTATTGGACCATACTTCTGTGAAAGGGCAAGCATTGTTACTGATAGTAAGATATAGTAAGATAGTAATGTTCCTTCTGCCAAAATTGGATGATATTGAAGTGAACTACATGTGATTTCAGCAAGACGCTGCCACATGTCTTAAAACCCCTGACACTAGGCAATTAATGCATCAAATATATGATTTAACAAAATTGTAGGTATCTATACCCACTAGCCTACAACCATGGAAAACAGCTGTGTTATATCTTTAATTAAAATCTTGGTGAAATTTTAATACAGTCTTTACAATGTAAATTGTTTCTACTTTAGGAAAAAACTATAAATATTCAAAAAAATTACATTTGTCCCAGGTTAATGTATTCCGATTCCCATAAAATATTTAGTGTATATTTGGTTTATTAAACCTGAGACCATTACTCAGTAATTTACCAAATCTATATATATATATATATATATATATATATATATATATATATATATATATATATATATATATATATATATATATATATATATATATATATATATATATATATACAAATGGTATAAAAAACTTATAGAAATTCATAAGATGAGAACGGCTAAGCCGATTTCTGTCAGTTGTTCGTATTTTCGAGGAGACGGAAAGGTTGTATGAAGGCTTAAAATTGGGGCGAGGCGAAGTTTGTCAGGTCCGCTAGTTATTACTAAAAATTACCTTTATCCCGAAATTATTTAGGATCAAATCGCAGGTACTACAAAATTATCAGTGTTATTGGCCAAACTTATTTTTGCTTTAGTTTTTTTGGTTTTCGTAAATTATCCGAAGAAGGGAAAGAGTGAAAGTTATCCTAGTTAAGTAGGGATTTCAAACATCTTAAAAATTTTGGGAAGGTATAAATAGTCTTGAATTAAAACATTTACCAAAACGCACAACAATTTCTTGCATTTTATGTTCAATGTGAATTTTAAGTAATTTGAACGTTCACCAACAGTTTATTTACTTCCATTTAGGGTGCGTTTAAGATAAAATGTCAATTAATTATCAAATTTGTTAATCTTAAATTAAAAGAAATGATAGTCGACGACCCAAAAACTACATAGATTAAAGTTAATTTATTCTCCATTCTTCAATTTAAAAACCTTCACTTAGTACCATACTTCTATATGGATTATCACTTCTAATTCTCCCACTGTAAACACATATATAATAAAAAGACTATTGCGTCAAGTATCAGAATAATAACCGCCACTGCATGTTAAAAGAGGACATATCGCTTAACTGATCTTAGCATTTTAATATGTTTTATAAGGTGTATGACCTAAAGCAGTGGTATGCGTTCATATTACTCAGGTTACAAAGATTTTCGTCAATTTACACGTACACAACCCGAACGTAAACAATAGGGCGTAAAAATACAAATATTTCGTTCAGTTGCTTGAAGTTGTTAAAGATATTTTATTTTTTACCCATACTTGCCCAAAAATTAAATGCCGTTACTTGCTTACTATTGACTTAAAGGCATTACTCCATGGAGATTGTTGAAAAACTCAACAAGAGTTTGCAAAATCATTGGAAGCTACACAAGCAGCAATTTAGAAACACTTGTAAGAGAAGGATTCATCCAAAGGCAGAGAAATTTGATACCATACCAATTGAATACCCAAAATGATGCATGAACTCTATAAAAGAAAATCATTTATGCACCAAATCATTACTTGCCATGAAAAATGGATCCACTACAATAAAAGCCAAATATCCATGGGGCTAAGATAATTATCTGTATTTGGTGGGATTAGCATAAAGCAAATATTGCCCGAAAAACGCCCAGAATATGCGGCCAGACATGAAACCGTAATACTCATGACAACGCTCGGACACATGTAGAAACACCGGTTAAAAAGTATCAGAATGAAGTGGTTGGGGAGGTTTTCCTCCCTATCTTTAAAGCCCAGACAGTGCCCCATCCGACTTTTGTTTGTTTCGATCGATTCAGAATGCTCTCTCTGGGATACGCTTCACTTTGGAACAGAGTATCCGATATTGGCTTGATTCGATCTTGGCCTCAAAAGATGAGCACATCTTTTGGCTTGAAATCTTTATTTTTCCGGAAGGATGGAAAATGGCCAATACTTTGAATACATTTATATTGTAAAAAAGTTTCAAAATTAAACATAAAAATTTGAAAAAAAAAATACAGCATTTTTAAGTCATGCACCCAATAGATTTATATATTTTAGCAGTTTAGTTGAAAAATCAATTAATTTTATATAATGTCTAAATCAAATGGGCTGCCCTTCTAGGATACCGTCTTTTGCGTATGAAGTATTAGTGAAAGAAAATATGTTACTTTGTGATTAGATTGAGTTATAGATAGGATAGTATAGTAAGATGTAAATTTATTGATAAACCCTTCTCCGATCACAGTTGTACGGTTTTATACCTCTATAAAGCTGTATTTACTAATTTCATATTAGGCTTATATACAGTCAATATGGATAATGTATTTAATATCATTAGGAAGATATTTAACTTAGCAAGAGATTGATACTAAAAGCAACTTATTCGGTGAATAAGCTACTTATCGTATTAAATAAACAAGAATAAGCCTATTTCTTAGAACAGAGAGTTACGAATTTGTCTATACTTCCCATAGATAATTTAAACTGAGCCGTTCCCAAATATAATTATCTTTACCTAAACTGCAGTTTTTATTCCATATTTTTTTGTAGATTATTGTTTGATGATCTGGTCTGTATGAGCATAATAATTTAATTTGGTATGCTCATATCAAGAGTTTACTAAAGCCCTTTATATTCTCTATAATAAGCTAGAAGACTCCTAAATATGTTTCAAATCTTTTCAGTGTGTGACCAAAATATAAAAAATTTATATTTTATCTAACGAAATATTATTTGTTCTTTAAGCAGTAGGGAAGAACCGATTTCAGTAAAATTTACCACATACATAATATATACAATATTTTCCTCATATCTGTGACTTTTTCAATGGAAGCTCATTCCGATGTAAAAATATTGCGATTTGAATATTGAAAAATTGCCCATAACTTTGAAACTATTCAAAGACCAGCACTGTCCTGAAAATGGTGTGAATAAAAATTGTTTACTTCCAAAAGGTCAATTTTGGGAGTATATATTTCAATGTAAAAAATATCACAGATCGCGGTGTTAAAAATTAACAAAGAACACTGTATGAGGACACCTAAACTCTATACTATATTTGTGCAATAATCGATGAAGAAAAACGTTAATAAAAGTACGTTTTTTCATATAAATTCATATACAAATTTAAGCACCTGTGTGTTACCATATAAATTAAAATTGATTCAACTGTCTTCTGTTTTCAATTTGCTTAAATTTGTATATGACTTTATATGAAAAAACATACTTTTAATAACGCTTTTCTTTATAACTTCTGAACTAATCGAGTATCCATCGAAATTTGTTTGCAGAACTTTTGTGTCCATCCGGGACTGTTCCATTAGTCCTTCTAGTAGCACAACCACATTCTAGAGAACATGTTACTTATGTTAAAAACATCTGAGTTGGTGCTATTTGGTTCTTTTACTCAGTTGTTTCTTTCCAAATCCACGATTCATCTGACTAGATGAATATATTCTGGCTGTAGGAAATTATAGTCACACATAAAAATTATTTAAAATGATTCATAGTCTTTAAATATTCTCAAACAAACATTTTATATAACAAACTTATACTGCAAACAATTCAATATTTCAAATCTCTCCTTTTAATATGACAAATTTCTAACAATAACATCTATGCTCCCAATCTATATCCATTTCAAATTGACAAATGAACATCATTTCAAATCATTCATCATCTCCGATAACTACATTAAAATAATTAAAGACAAATAAATTTTCACACAAAATTTTACTACTTTATCACAAATTATTTAATATTATTTCTCTCTACATTTTCGTTAGACATTTAAACTAAAAATCAATAATAGCCTGATAAAACATTCTACACAATAAATAAAAGACCAATAATGGAGAGCAACAAGAACAACAAAAATAGAAATAAATCCTACCAAATTCAATCAGAAGCCACTCAAATTGATTGTTTTGTTTTATAAACAATAGAATTGAAAAGAAATGGAAGAAAATACATATATTTTTTTTATGTTATTACTCAAAGTAGTCGTACAAACAATTCCACCCAGAAATGAATTTTAAATTTTAGGGACAGACGAACAATCATTAAATATTTAAGGAAATATACCAAAGTATATGAAAATGAATATGTAGGTGTGCTTGAAGATTTAGGTAGCCGTAGTAAATAGTTTTTGTATTTCCGTAAGATTAAGTTAAGGAAATGTAATAGTAAAACAAGAAGGTATCAAAGCTGAAATGTTATAAAGACTAACAGTTTTTTTTTTCTGGTAAAATATATGACATATTTCTAAATTGAAATTTACTTTTTGTTAAGTTAGTTTTTATTCATAAAAAATTTGATTCTACAGTGTCAAATATAAATATTGCATCTATTTAGCTACCCCCATATTCATAATAAATTTTAAAATTTATGAAAGGTTTATTAAAAGTTTATTTTCTAAACGTTTGATAAATTTAAAAATTAATTATGAACAAGGTCTATTTGTAATAGGCTAAATTAAATTTGGTGATTAGACTCGGCTTTCTTACACTTGTTTACTAGCCTAAAATAGTAAACATATGCTAGAATAATACAGAAAGTCATTTAAATGAAACGCCTACAAAATAATATCTTTTGAAAAAAGTAGGTAACACTTAATTTGATTTACTTCTGTGTCAAGTATTTATAAATATATACTTATTTATAGAGGGAACCTCTAGAGACTCAAGTGAAAAAACACATATACAAAATGTAATAGACAACTTAACAAGACAATGGGTAATTTATGACAATGATAGTATTAAAACAAATGATATTTGTGTCAATTATTTTGAAGCATTTATTTAATTAGGAATAGAGTGACATTATTTATTAAACACTATTAGTGTTTTAAATGATATTGCTTTAACATAAACAAGACGTTCCACAAATTTTTAATTGATTTGTTCTCTAAACCCTAAACAACTTTAAACATGATATACTAATTTCAGCATTTGTATTGTACAACAGTAGTTATATATGGATATTATATATATACTATCACTTAAGGGATTAATTACGAAAGCGATTTTACCAACAAAGTGCCAGACCTCCATATTATATGTAAATTTACTTCTCTTTCTTCTCTCTTTAAATTAAACCATTTGCTCCTCAGTAACTAAAGTTCATTACTAATTCTTAACACATTGACTGCCAAGGAACTTTCAGCAAATAAGATACTTGGGGCCACAGCGTTTTATTTGCGTAATCTCTTCGAAAACGTCCATATTGGAATTCAGGCTACTAGCAGTAATATTTACTGCTTAGAAACAGAGAGTTTATTATAAATAAGAGTGTCTTGGGAAATGGCGAAATGTAAATTTTTGTCGAATACTCACTTAGAAAAAATACTCGAAAGTACAGAAAGTGATGAAGCAAGGATACTATATGTAATCCTACTCCAAATTCTTCCGAAAAGAAACTTGCAAAAAATATAGAAAACATTTTTGAAACTCTAGTGCTAGAGTTGTGTGACATGGCTAGAAAGAAACAAAGCCACATAGTGCAGTGTCACACATATGTGTTCGACGTGACACTCAATGTGTTAATTATTATTTACAAAGAATAGAAACAACTTAAAATGCACACTAATTCAAAATAGAAAAATTATACACACAACTCTCTCCAACATACTGAGTAACACTCTCTCAGTCCGGAATATGTATTTTATAGCCGTGTTCACATTCCGTTTTGTTGCCATTCTTTCTGACCGAATCCAATCTCTTTATTTACTGTTCATATTATGCCAAATCAAGCGATCGTCGATAGTCACTATCTCCTTCTCTTTACTCCTATCATACGTCTTGTACTGTCCCGTTCGTACATATGTGTTCCAATATAATATGGCGGAAATTATTTTAACCACAACTCCTCCTTAAATGTTGTTTGGATTTTGAAACAACGTTTTAATAAATAGTACCTACTTGGAAGAGTTATTGCTAGACTGTTCGACGTTGGTCTTATAAATCTATATTGCGACAATACCTGACCAATAGTTTAGAAAGGAAACATAATCAGTTCATCCTTCAAGCAGGGTCCTTAAATTTTTCCTCTTTATATTGTTCAGTTTTGCTTTCAGTTGTACGTCCAGTTTTTGGCTATAACTCTCATTACAGCTCTAGGTTACACGTTGCTGACTCTTCTTAGTAGCCGTTGCGATCATGACCCAAATGAGTGACGATAACTTAGTACATATCTGAATTTTCATATCCATCCCTGACTGTGGGGTTATACCATTTGGGTGATACCATTTGGTTCTATTATTCTTTATCAAAAATTCAGAGCATTCATGTGGAGTCCACATTTTTGAGTGCCACTGGAGTATCAAAATCGAACAAGTCTTTGAAGAGGCAGGATCTGTTTCACTCTGACTCTCGACGATCTCACAATTTATATACAAATTAATATATATGAGAAGAAAACATTCGGAAGGTTTGCCTTTTGTGATTCCTCTGACGGACATAAGATCCATGACACCAAAAGCACTGACACGAAAAAATAATATTTGACAAACATGGAACAGACACCTTCATGTACCTTCATCTCGAGTTCCTGCAAGACTTATCAAAGATAATGCAAGTAGACCTACTATTGAGCGATGACATTAAGTAAAACTGAGGTATATGAGGCCAAGCGAGTGAAATCTTTAATTACATATCTTTTCATTAGCATTTGACCTACAAATGGTCATAATTTATCATAGTAAGCCAGTAGTTATAGTGACTTCGGCCGTTGATTGAAGATCACTGGTAATTGGCATATTCATTAAAAAGTTAATTTGTTTAGAATTTTTAAAAATTTAATCTTGATAATGTTAGAATTTTTGTTTGACGATCTCTAAATATTTCCTCTATTTTGTAGATATCTTAGAGCACAATATAAAAAGAATCAAGTCAATAAAGAAAAAAACAGAAAAATTAACATATGCACGAAATAATTTTAAAATTACACATGTTAACAAAATTAATATTTTTAATAAATTTAAAAACAAATTGTTAAGCGATGTTCAAGAAATTTCTTGACTTTTCCTGTCGCGTCATTTTAGCATAGAAAATGCATTGATTAAAAAACTATTTGTTAGCGACGTATTTAAGAAGTGACGTTTATTCACCCCGTTGTGTGGTTTTCCACAAATGTAATTTCTTCCAAATTGCACTAGGAAAAGCATTTTTTGTTATCAAAAAATGTGTTTTATATATATATTATACAGCTTAGCTACATTTGTATATAAATAGATATATTTAACCTATAAGAAATCTCACTCTGTAAAATATTAAATATAAACTCCTTTATTTCAATTAAACCAACCACTTAAAGGCTTCCTTATTATTTTGTTTATTTTTATCTCTCTTTTGTTCACTTTGACGTGGCTTAATAAAAGTACATTATTTTGTCACCATATATACACTCTGTTTAGATGACAAACAAATAACAGAAAACAACAAAACAATTGTTTAGAAAACCAACATGTTGATGAGTTACTGATGATCCAATGGATATATAAAGTCAGTTAGTCAGTCACTCACTCAAACTGACAAACTAACAAAGGTGTTTTTAGGTTCATTTTATTTATTTTTGTTTTTTTATTTATTTTTTGTATTAGAATTTTATACATCTAAACATTAAAACTCAAACTATCCAAAGGTTAAACTTTTATTATACTTAATGAAAACTGACAGCTAACAAAGAAACTTCATATATTTTTCCCTAAAGGATACTAAAAATGCTATACCCAACACAATTTTTCCCCTCATACACTATAACTAACTAAAACTTGGACAAAGTTTTGTTTTTTTTATTTCCACTCTCGTAAATAAAATAAATATAACGCCTACAAGCATACAAGTTTCTTAGGAGTGTTAAGGGGTTGGGATAAACGAGGAAATTTTAACTGTCATTAGCTATGACATTAGAGAAAATAATGAATGATTATTTGAATTCTATGAAAACTATATATATTTGAAGCAGGAATGAATAGCGAAGGAACTTGGTATCAGTAATGTTGTTATACTAAATCCGTGTTTATCAGTTGTTGGGAACTGTAGAAGTTTTGAGTAATAGGTAGCGTAAATCAGAAAGCATTATTAAATTCACCTATGCTTATACTTGCTAGATAGAAGATCATAATATGAAGCTCCCTTTATATATTGTTCTACAGATCTGCTTATATCCTCAGATAAAATCCATTTTAGAAAGCGCCTATCCTATGTAACCCAACTTATTTATATTTTATTTCAAATGTCTGTGAGTTTGGTTTCCCCTTAGTATATTACATAAATTTTTCCATCTAAATATACACTGCCACACTTTGTTGATGAAGGCTGTTTTTAGTGGCTTTTTGTCAGTCGGTTTGTTGAAAAAGAAAAACTGTAATTAAAAAGTACTAAACTTAACTTTGTTGTGTCTGCTTTAACAAACTACCATTTTTTTCTGTATAGTAAATATTGCCATTAGTTTCATTTAAATTAGTGTTGGGAAAAAGTTTTTACTCAGCAGCAAAGAAAAAAAAATACTTTTACTATTTTACTTATGTTGTAAAATCACTTGTCTGAAACTACAGTGGTAATAGAAAAAAGGTTTTAAGGACAAGAAGTTTAGAGGGAATTATTTTCACATTCAAATGTCTTAGAAGTTTATATAAAAAATAGGTTTTTTTAAACAATGTTTATTCCCATATATGAATGTGCTGAAAAGGAAAAAGTATTTCAATTAATGAGGAAACCAATCTGATGAGCATCGACTCATACTTAACTGTAGCCACCATACAAAAATCTCCCGAAAATTATTTTAAATCATAGGTTGTCACATATTTTTTTTTCTGGACTGTTTTCCATAGAAAATTGTCTTGTCTTGACTGTTTTCTATAGAAAATTGTCTTGTATGGACTGTTTTGTATAGAAAATTTTCTTGTCTGAACTGTTTTCTATAGAAAATTTTCTTGTCTGGACAGTTTTCAATGGAAAATTGTCTTGTCTGGGCTATTTTCTATAGAAATTTGTCTTGTCTGGGCTACTTTCTATAGAAACTTGTCTTGTCTGGACTGTTTTCTATAGAAAATTGTCATGTCTGGGCTATTTTCTATAGAAAATTGTCTTGTCTGGACTGTCTTCTATAGAAATTTGTCTTGTATGGACTGTTTTCTATAGATAATTGTCTTGTCTGGACTGTTTTCTATAGAAAATTGTCTTGTCTGGACTATTTTCTATAGAAAATTGTCTTGTCTGGACTGTTTTCTATACAAAATTGTCTTGTCTGGACTGTTTTCAATAGAAAATTGTCTTGTCTGGACTGTTTTCTATAGAAAATTATCTTGTCTAGACTGTTTTCTATAGAAAAATGTTTTGTCTGGACTGTTTTGTATAGAAAATTGTCTTATCTGGACTGTTTTGTATAGAAAATTGTTTTGTCTGAACTGTTTTCTATAGAAGCTTGTCTTATCTGGACTGTTTTCTTTAGAAAATTGTCTTGTCTGGACTGTTTTCTATAGAAAATTGTCTTGTCTGGACTATTTTCTATAGAAAATTGTCTTGTCTGGACTGTTTTCTATACAAAATTGTCTTGTCTGGACTGTTTTCAATAGAAAATTGTCTGGAATGTTTTTTATAGAAAATTATCTTGTCTAGACTGTTTTCTATAGAAAATTGTTTAGTCTGGACTGTTTTCTATAGAAAATTGTATTGTCTGGACTGTTTTCTATAGAAAATTTTCTTGTCTGGACTGTCTTCTACAGAGAATTGTCTTGTCTGGACTGTTTTCTATAGAAAATTGTCTTGTCTGGACTGTTTTCTATAGAAAATTGTCTTGTCTGGACTGTTTTCTATAGAAAATTGTCTTGTCTGGACTATTTTCTATAGAAAATTGTCTTGTCTGGACTGTTTTCTATAGAAAATTGTCTTGTCTGGACTATTTTCTATAGAAAATTGTCTTGTCTGGACTGTTTTCTATAGAAAATTGTCTTGTCTGGACTGTTTTCTATAGAAAATTGTCTTGTCTGGACTGTTTTCTATAGAAAATTGTCTTGTCTGGACCGTTTTCTATAGATACTTGTCTTGTATGGACTGTTTTCTATAGATAATTGTCTTGTCTGGACTGTTTTCTATAGAAAATTGTCTTGTCTGGACTGTTTTCTACAGAAAATTGTTTTGTATGGACTGTTTTCTATAGAAAATTGTCTTGTCTGAACTGTTTTCTATAGAAAATTGTCTTGTCTGGACTGTTTTCTACAGAAAATTGTATTGTCTGGACTGTTTTCTATAGAAAATTGTATTGTCTGGACTGTTTTCTATAAAAAATGTCTTGCCTGTACTGTTTTCTATAGAAAATTGTATTGTCTGGACTGTTTTCTATAGATACTTGTCTTGGCTGGAATGTTTTCTATAGAAAATTGTCTTGTCTGGACTGTTTTCTATAGAAAATTGTCTTGAAATGCTGGCGTATACGCTGGTTTTAAGCTTGACTTTAGGTTAATTATGTTTCAATTAGCAGCCGCCTGAAACATAGCTAACTTGTGTCCGAGTCTAGATTCCCACTCTCGGATAATGACAGAGAAAAGGTTTAGTTGCCTCCACTACTTCCGCGTCATTGCAACTTCTACAAAACTCATTGTAAGGTAATCTATGCCTTCCAACAAATGAACAGAAGCAATTTCCAATTTTCACAAAGCCTCAATAACCGATTTTGACTTGAGATTGTTGAAGGCACACTCTATATCAACTAATGCTAAGGCTGGTTTCATTTATAATTTTCATTTCTTCAAGGATTGACTGTAGTTTTCTGTTTAATTTCTTGTGATTTCGAATGAGCTGCAGTTGTATTCTCGTTTGAAGAGTGACTTGAACTAAAACGAGTGTTATTTATACATCTCAGCTCTCTAATTATCATCACAATATTTAAAAAAACCATAAAATTAAAATATGA
Organism: Calliphora vomitoria; assembly: GCA_942486065.2. Lineage (NCBI taxonomy): Eukaryota > Metazoa > Arthropoda > Insecta > Diptera > Calliphoridae > Calliphora > Calliphora vomitoria. The sequence continues at coordinate 62,676,130 of OW818031.2, forward strand.
AACAGATCTAATTTTTAGATTTGAAATGTTTGAGCAGAATATGAATTTTATAAAATAAACACAGTAAAAATGGTGGTTGTAAAATTACTACAAATTAATAAAACTACTTTCGAAACCGCGAGCCTTATCATGTTTATTCACTAAGATCTTATTATATTGCACATAATTATCCTATTTTTGCAATAGCTTCACTTCGATCAATAATTTCGTTGCATAGGAAATTCATCCCTCACTTAACCAACAGCTAACTGAAAATGTGGTTGAATAAATCCCTTTTAATAAAGTCGTTAAATTATTTTCATTTATTTAAATATATATAGAAATATTCAGGGGAAAAAAATTTTGAACAAATAAAAAAAAAAAATAAACTTTTGTAATTATCATACCGCTTTAAATATTCACATTGTACCAGCTTAAAGTGAACATTTGTTCACAACTTTGTTAAGTATAAATTAATATTTAAGTAGAAACATATAAATGTTCTGTATTTCATATGTGCTAAATTGTACACTGTATATCACGAATACATTGTTTGCAGTAATATTTCCATTAGTTACTTAGTGTGTTTTGCGATTTTATTTAATTCTAGCCTGACAACTTTATTTTTGGTCTAATGATATATTGAAATTGGCATTATGGCGTTTTTGCAAACTAAAGCTATTAAAGTTTTATTTAATCTAAAAATAATAAGGGAGTTATTTGTAATTTTGTTAATTGAAATCGCGTCAAAAGTAATCATGAAAACAAATATGTGTTTACATTTCAAAGAAACAAACAAATAAATATATTAGAATGGAATTTTAATAATTTTAATAATTATACTGAGTTTCTATTTATACCCTACACCGCCATCGGTAAATATCAGCATAATTTATGCACTCTGGAGAACTGGATATTTCAGCTGCTCGCCACCCACACACAATTTGTTTTATTGAATTTTAAAGATAGGAAGCCCTTAATGAAAGGCCCTTTATATATCTTCATAGGTATTTCTGTAATTAGATGTGCATATGTTTTATTTTGAAACTAGCAATTCATTTTAATACCATAAACCGCTTAAGAAATACTTCTACCGTTAGTAGGTGTAAAATTTAATTTACTTTCAAATGTTGTTTTTCTAAGTGCTACATAAGATCAAATAGTTTAAAACCTGTGTACATATTTAGTTACAAAGACTGATTAGAAAAGAAAACGAGTTAAAACTCATGCTAAAGTAGCCAACATAAATTCAATTATACGACAGTTGTAATTTAAATGGGATTTATGGCAATATACCTTCTTATTTTAAAGCAAGTACTTAGTATGTATTTCACTCACACAAGGATTTGCTTATATTTAAGCCATACATCTACAGTAAAAATATTTTGTTGAAAAATATATCCAGATGTTTTTTCTGCAAACATTTTTTATCTTTTAAATTCCATATAATTGTTTTTATAAATACAGACTACATTCACATTCAATATGTTTACAGAATCACATTCATATACAAGTCCTTACATAAATACACATATTTTTTTAATAGTTTTTAGCCTTTAAAAACAACGACTTTTAGTTTCTGGTCAACATGTTTTTGAAAGCCAAAGTAGTTGTAATAACATAATCTGCTTTAAAAATGTTTGTACCAAATGGTATATGAAATGCCATATGAAATAGGAAACAATGAAATAAAGAAACTTTTACATACATAGTTCATATCTAAAATATATAATATACAAATGTATAAGGGTGGCCCTTAATTAAGACTTTGTAAATTTTCTATGCTTCTAAGGTTTAAAAATGGTCTCCGTAGAGGTCTATCATTGTTGTCTTGCACAATGCCTGCGATGTCAGAAAACATATATTATATATCTATTATAGCTTTTAAATGGTAGAGAATAATTTTATAACTTAAGAAACGAAATTACAACGTAAGCGCCATCCTAATACATATGTAAAGGGTGCTCCAAAAGAGACTTCTGCAATTTGGCATTTGATAGCCATCATATTGTTGAAGCTACATCTGTCAAGTTGCTTGTCATTTATTCAGATTGTTTTGCTAAATCACCATGGATATATCGTTCAACAACACGTGCAAATTAAAAAGTATGGTCGGTCAAGTCCGTCCATACAATACCCTACAGTAGGTAAATGAGCAAACATTTTTTTCTTTTAAAATGTCTATAATTTATATTCATGAGTGATTTTCCGAAGCGGATTTACATGGAAGCTATGACCAATTATGGATAAAACTTGTATGGAGTGAAACTTTTGTAGATACCTATATAGATTAAACATATGCGACCAATAAATTCCAATTTCGGGAGGACATTTGTATGGAGGCTAGGTGAAACAATAGACCGATTACAGTCAGTTTCAATAGGCTTGATCCTTGGGCCATTATAAGTACCAAATCTTATTGATATATCTTCAAAATTGCGAACTGTGCTTTGCGCACAAGGTTTACATTTATAGACAGCCAGCCAGACGGACGGTTATCGTTTAATCGACTCAAAAACTAATTCTGAGTCAATCGGTATACTTTAAGGTGGGTGTTAGACTAATATTTGGGCGTTACAAACATCTGCACAAATCCAATACACCCCCTCCCACCACTATGGAGGTGTAGGGTATAAATATTGTTTTAGCAAAATGTGTGTTCTGTTCGGGCGACCCACAGGTGTAGGGTATAAATATTGTTTTATCAAAATATGTGTTCTGTTCGGGCGACGCACAGTGGCGACTTTTTAGTTTTTTCGTTGCAAAACTTATAACTTTTGAAACAAATTAGATAATCCAAAAATTTAAAAAGCATATGATAGAGATTGTTCAGGCTATGAAATAAGTGTTTGAAAAAGGTTCTACACCTTTCAGGTGCCTACTTATGGGTTAGCAAAGTTGAAGTTTGTGGACAAATCAAATTTAGGGGAAGTAAAATAAAATAAATGAATAGTTGGTAAATATCCATTAACCTGGACAAATACAAAGCAAACAATACAATTTGTTCTTATTTTTTTCTGAATAAATAGATCTAGCAACATAATCAAAAAGAATGACGATCCATTTACCTAGTTTTCGAGATACTGTATCTGAAAGCGAACCAAATTGGTCTGTTTTTTTGAACCAGTCAACTTTAAAGGGCTATATGTTCTGAACCAAAATCTGATTGTAATTAGAGTAACATATTTGAAATTGTTTGACAATTTCCTGTAAAATAGGTGTATTCATTATTTTGTAGGGGCAGGGACAGACGCCACTGTGCAATATTCCGTGCGCATCGCCCATTTTACGGTGAGACCCATTTCTGTTTGAATGGTTATCAACGACATCTGGTTTCAACAGGACGGTGGCCAGTCCATCACCGTCAATGATTAGCGCTATAGCTCGATGACTGCCAAATGTTTTTGGACTGAATTGGATGATATGAGCACCAACCACACGTTGTTTTAACAGGACGTTGATATTTGACCCCGTTAGAGTTTTTTTTGTAGGGTTTTCTTAAGTGCAGGTCTTTGCAAATAAGCTGCAAACCACAGCGGCCCTCATAGCCAACATAACACATATCATCGGTAATATTCAGCCTAATTTATACGTCAGAGCCATGGAAAATTCGATATTTAGGATGCGCGCTACTCAGAGAAGACGAAGCTGACATTGGCACTACGTTATATACAATACATAATGGCATCGATAGACCTTTTGGAACTAATCAAAAATGTCTAACACACATTTTGTTTTATTTGAATTTAGAGATGAGAGCCGCTTAACAAAAGACCCTTTAAACAAGTATATCTATATGAATTTATTATATAAGTAAGAAATAACTATCACACATACATATGTAGTCAAATATATATATCAACTTTATATATGCAGCAGTTATAACAGTATATGATATGATATAATCATATTCTAAGTATGTATGTGTTCTACATATACCCGTATAACGGTGCTAGTTGCTACGTTTAAAACACTGAATTTTGTTGGGAACACTTTAATCCTATTTTAAGCTTTTTGAAAATATTATGTTACTTGTGTGTGTGTATCTGACTGAAAAAAAAGAAAAAAAACAAATTCGGCCGGTCAAAGCCTTTGAAAAAATACTCTACCGTAATAAAAAAAACATATTTCATATGAAAGCTATTTTCATAGCACTTTTAGAAAAGTACTCAGATCTTTTTATTAACTCAGCGAATAAGGTAGTTCGAAAGCCCTCTCGATGCCATTATGTATGGAATATAACATCGTAAAAATGTCCGCAGCGGCTTGCTGTGTAACATGCAGGACTTTGGGAAGAAAACAGGCTGAATTCGAAATATAGCATGAGCTTTATTGGTTTTGAGGGCCGCTGTAGTTCGTGGCTTATTCCAATACATATTCCCTACAATACAAATTCCAAAGTTGTCAAATCGCACAATCTCAATGGTCAGTTAATATCATCTCCAGGCAAAGACTTGACCATACCATGCTCCTATAGACCAATAAGCTTACTTCCTTGCTTATAAAAGCTATTTGAAAAAGTATTCCAAAAGAAAATCATACCATTTTAAAATGAAAAAAATATTATCCCAGTTCATCAATTTGGTTTCCGAGAACGCCACGGAACAATCGAACAGGTAAATCGTATAACTGTAGAGAAAAGAAAATCTTTTGAATTAAAGAAATACTATTTAGCTATATTTTTGGATGTCCCTCAAGCCTTTGATAAAGTATGGCACGAAGGTCTGGTATATAAAATAAAATGTTTGCTGCCACCAAGTACCCATAAACTATTGGAATCTTATCTATTGCACCATTTATTTAGAGTTAAGTACAACGATTACGTGACAAGAGAATATAAAATTAGAGCAGGAGTACCACAAGGAAGTGTTCTTGGACCTACCCTCCATTTTATTTACACCTCTGACTTGCCTACGAATGATATATTAACTATTTCTACATTTGTTGATGACACCGCCATTACTAGATCGCATGAAAATCCGTAAATAGCATCTAGTATACTAGATAGCTACCTAGGATTTGTGGAGACATGGTTAAACAAATGGAGAATACGAGTAAATGAGTTATAAAGCAAATAGTTACGTTCACACTGAGGAGGGGCTGTTTTCCACCTGTCACACTTAACAACGTTAATATACCACAGTCTGATTATGTCACATACCTTGGTATTCACTTAGATAAAACACTTACTTGGCGCATTCATATAGAATCTAAGAGACTTTACATAAAGTTAAAACCATCTAGTCTTCAGTGGTTAATCAGTGACCAATCAAAGCTAAGCCTTGACTGTATAAAACCAATTTAGACATATGGAATCCAATTGAGGGGAACTGCCAGTAATACCAGTATTGATCTTATACAGAGGGCCCAATCAAAAATTCTTAGGAGCATGAATGGCGCACCATGGTATATAAGAATTGAAAACATCCACAAAGATCTAGAAGTATCAGTAGTAAAGGATGAGTTCAAAAAAGTCCATGAGAAATACTAGCCACCCGAACCCGCTTGCTAGACTTCTAGCACACAGCCAAACGCAGTCGAGGCTTCGTAGAGCTTATCAGCCAATTGCCAATTAATATGCTCCTGTGAGGGAGTAATCTGATATAATTTTAGTTATAAGATACTTATTGTTAGGCCTAAGGAAATAGGCAGATTCAATAAATAGACTTCGCTCATGCTGAAGTCTATTGGGGTAAGGTCTGGACTATAAAGCGGATGAGGCAAATCCTCCCAACCACTTCATTTATATAGTTTTTAACAGGTACTGCAACATGATGTTATGATGTAATATTACAGTTTCATGTCTGGCCGTATGTTCTGTGCATTTTTCGGCAAAAGCTCGATTCAACCGAACCAGTTATGCTCGGTACAGTTTCCTTGTTCTAGTCTGTACAATGTGTCCGCAATCACCTATCAAAGTTCGAAAGTTCTCATATATTTCTTTTGAGAGGGTTCTATGCAGTGATAGTTTTAGATTAGAATATCTCTTTCCATATTTAATTTAAAATAGAAAAAGGGGTTTAAATAGGCTATAACTTGAATAAAAATTGTTTGTGTGTTTTTTAACTGCGGAAATCGCTTTTTAATTTCATATCAATCAGAACAGTCTTTGTAAAAATACCTACTAATTTTTAAGATATTTTAGTTCTGCTTCTAAACTTAAAAAATTGCACCCAGGCATTGTATGTATTATGGATTTTAAATTATTCATTTTATATATCTAAGGTCAAAATTATCAAAATTCTGATTTGTGAACACTTTGCAACCAATAACGTTAAAAAGTTAATTTCCGTTTTTTTTCTTTCATCTATATTCATCGTTTGAATAACATTTCTACAGCAAATGCTCAAAAACTCTGTTCCTTGGAACACCCTAATGTTTACCCTTTGTTTGCATAGTTGAACTGCATAATATGGAATAGGTTTCCTTCTATATTTACTAAGACAGCCACTAAAAAACAAACAGTAGCAGCAATGGTAATGACCTAAACTGCAGACATCTCATGCTGTGCTAAGCAATATTGCTCCACATTTCTTTTATTTTTTCTTTGGTTAATTCCTTTTAAATACATACTGCAAAAAAAAAAAAAAAAAAACTTAATAAAAACAAACAACAGGGGAATATAAAAACCACTTATATATTTTTTTATACGTTACCTATTTAAAATATGGCAAGTTATAAAGATTTATAAAATGGTCAAATTTTAAAGTGTTGAGGTTGTAATAAGAAAATATAATCCTCGTCCTTTTAAATTTGTCCGAAGTTATGTACGAGTAATAATGATATATAAAAGATAATTCTTGAATACCAAAATTATTCTCAGTCGATTGATAATGGCTGGCATTTGATTGTTCTATGGTAGTGAAGGGTATAAAAACATAGGCACAATTGGCATATAAAACCTAAGCGAGTTATTCTACTATTTCAATAATAGAAATGTATTTTAAGTAACTTGCAAATAAATATATTAACTGTTCTTAAAACCTCAAAATAAACTTTTTAATTCTACATATTTAAAACTTCACTAGACTTAAAAGACAATCCTTTTAATTACATTTACATAAAACAAATACATGTGATCTTTTATGCTGTGGATGTATGCCTGTACTTGTTTTGCAATTAGTAACACACTTAAATTAGTGTAACTAATTTAAATTTTAATACCCAACTCCTTAGCCAACATTTTGAAATAGACAATATAAAAATAGGCCAATTTGCAGCAGAGCACAAAAACAGTTACTGTAAATTTAATTCAAAATGCGTGCACAACAGAAAGAAATAAGAAACCAACAAGTGAGAATAAAAGGAAAGATTCTGCTACAAATATTAAAAAAAAGGAAAAAGTAAAGTAACGAGAAATTAAAGCGATTTAATGTAATACAAGATAATATAAGCCTGCAAATGTTCATGGATTTTCTAGGACAAGTGATGGAATTTCATTATTGCGGTATTGTGGTTTTTATGCTTGAATCATTTTGAATTATTATCACTAAGATAAACTTTAAATTAAAACCTTAGATTTCTTGGGTCGTTTTTCTCTGATTTTTTTGTTTTGTTTTGTTTCGTCTTGCCTTGTTTCTCCTTTATTACATTTACACTTTAGCAGCCATCATTTCCCAGCAGTTTTACAAATAGTCAATGAATCCCTTACAGTTTATATAATTTTAGTTCATTGAATTGTGTATGCTTTGTAATACAAAGAGAAGTTACTTTTGGTTACTTTATATATCCCAGGTAATCTATCATGAGGTAAGTTATCACTTTAGTACCTCAAAGTAATCTTGAGATACTAAAACGTTTTTTTGTACTCCAACTAAGAAAGTAATTATTTTATAAGTTGTTATACTATGTAATCTGAAGCTGCCACATTTCACTCACTACAAAGTATTTAGTGCTGTATTTTACTGTCTCTTGTTAGACCAATCTGTAGTAATTTCTAAATTCTAATAATATTTCTATTTTTAGAATTCAGCCAGCTACCTCAATCCCCACTAATATTATTTGACAAAATTCAGTTCACATATTACTGTCCCCTAAAACTTATTTGTTTATATTATAATTTATAGACTAGTTACTTTACTTACGCCAAGTAATCTAGAGTAGGTCAATATTAATTGATTAACCCTCAGTAGGCAAATATAAAGTCGATTACGAATGTTTTTGTATTTCATGTTTAACTTACAACTAAATTGTGTTTAGAACTCAAAATGTGAACTGCGTTTCACTGTTCTATCAATACTACAATGGAATGTGTTCTGATAAAATTAGGGAACTTGTTCCTGATACCTGTAGCTTTTAACGTAATACACGTTTTTCATCACTAACACATCCCTTTGTGGTCGATGGGCCAGTGGACCGCACAACACACTACAGGGAAAATTCGTCTTTAACCATACTGTACGTATGTGGATATAAGGTCAATTAACTTCCGCCTGAAACATGCACATGATAAAATAATAAATAATGAACAAAAATTGAAGGCAAAATCACTGAATAAGGACAGTCACCTAAAACTGCTGGGTTATTTACAACAATATATACACAAACACTCATATATACATCGATAGCTACGAAATACTTTTATAATGAAACTCCTGGTTTTATAGCAGATCATGTTCTTAATACTAAAGGCCCAAATGGGCGAAAATGCTTTAACGAAAGCTAATAAGCTTTAACAAAGTATAGAATTTGAAAGTTATTAGACTGCCTCTAAAGGCCAAAATAAGATTAATGCTGGTCAAATGTATAGGTTTTAGTTATGAAATTTTAATAACTACAATTAACCGCAGCTTCAAATGGTTTTGGAAAACTTTACAAAATGGAAATTTTGGCAAACATAAAGTCTTAGTAATAAATGTTTAATTGAAGGAATAATTTAAAATTATTAAAGTCCACAGCATTTATAGTTAAATTTGCATCATTATTAATAAAGAATATAAGTAATACCCACAATAACAGCTTATTTTTTTAACAAAACCTTTTAAGATTTTAGTTATTTAGGCCCAATTAAATACAGTTTATTTTTTTAAACGGTTTTGTTTGCATTTCTTATAGAAATATAAAAATATATCTTATATACTTATAATTAACAAACATTTTTATATTGGCATTTACTTTAACATAAACTTAAGTAGATTTACAAATACAATATATTATGACATCCCTCATTAGACGATAGGTTACACAATAAAAAACGACCCAAAACTTCACAAAGAAAAATATAATTATCTTATATTACATTATTATCAATTCAATCATTTTTTTATTGCCCCAAAACCTACATACAGTTTCATATAAATCCCTTTTTTATTTGAAATTTTATGCAAATTCTTTTATTACTTTGTGCAAAGGATAAAGAAATAAAAAACCATATTCACAATTTGAAAAGAATTACTTTAAAATAAATCTCTTGCAAAACCCGCTCCTTTTTTTTCCCATACAAATAAATGGTAGGGATCTCGTTGGTTTTTTTTGCTCTTCCTACTTACCTACAAACTCTATAATTATTAACTTTATGCCTATTTTTCTATTTCAATAAAAAATTCCTTTACTTTAACTCACTTCTTGTTTATTTTATATTTCGTTTGCAACATTTTGTTGCCACATTTCTGTTGAAAGCTTATTATGTTGTTGTACCTATGGAACGTCACAATTGCACAGAGAGGCAAACCCGCTTATAAACACAGTTGCTGCTTGTTTCTTTGTATTTGTGCGTTAAACCAGACAACCATTCTTTGCCGGATGTTAAAGAATATTTTTTTTTTTTTTTGATTTAGCATTTAGCAGATTTTTGTGTGTTTTGTCAAAAAAAAAAAGGAAAAAACGAAACAAAAAAGAGCGGATGCGAAAGCGAAAGCTGATTTTTATCTAGATTTGTAGTTAAACCACGGAGTTACTCTTTGTATATCGTTAAATTCGAAATGATAAATATGTACAGTGGCTTCAATTGTGTAAAAATAAAAGAGCTTCCGAGTGTTTTATATACAAATTAGGTAAGTTTTGTTAACCCTTATGTGAATAACAAAAATCACAGTGTAACTGCGACAAAAAAAGAGTAAACCAACAAATTGTCTTTGAAATATATTCTGAGGTTATGCTTTATTAATGATTATATTAAAAATATGTTTAGATTTTTTAAACATAAAGATTTTGCAGCTATTCTTAGTTGTTAAATTGAGAAAATTGGCCTGATAACTAAAAAATATATTTGTCCTCGCTCTTAGCTACTTTTAGTTAAATTTTCACTTTACTATTTGTTGTTCATATATTTATTTTATGAATGAACTCATGAAATCTTGCTATCAAAAACAAATAAGTACAAAAAATGCAAATAGCTCGTTTAAGGGTAAACTTTTCATTTGATTTTGTGCATGTTCTAATGTCGCGTTCTTGCAACTAAATCATCATTTGTTATCAGTAAGCTTATTGTGTTGTTTTCCGTACAGAGTGTGTGTCTATTGTAGTCAAAATCATGATCTTTGTTTTTATAGTTTTTTATCTGTTTGACATCAAATTACATTTCTGTTTTGTGTAAATCTCATGAGAGACAGACGTGTTTTAAATCCGCTCCGTTTTAATTCGTGAATGTTTTCATTTATTTACGCAAGAAAAATAAAAATAAAAAACAAAGTTACTTGCGCATGGACGCCTATAATTAAAAAGTGCTAATTAGTGTATCATAAAAGAAAATTCAAAATAATAAGTCATCTAAAATCAAAATAAAATTGCAAAAAAAAAAATAAACAAGTGTTTACTTTTGTTTGTCTTTATTATTCTTCTATAATAAATTATAACAGTTTGTATTAATAGAGCATATGAGTTCTCAAGATGAGACTAGGCTCAGTTTAAACGGTAGAAATGCCTATATATTTCTCAGTGGGGAGAGTATGCACAAAAAAATATAAGTGATCCTAATTATAACAAAAACTATTTAACCACTAAACCAAGTGAGAGAGCTCGCTCTTGTTCCCCCGCTCTACCATCAAACAATAATATCAATCAAACGCAAAAAAAAACCACCGCTCAAACAACAACAATGCCCATACTCAAAACAACAACTACTAAGCATACACAAGCTTTAAATAAACCACAAGAAATAAAATCTAGTGAGAGCTGTAAAGTGTTTAACCCTCTACTAAGCGTAAGTAGCAATAATGGTACATCGAGGGGTGCTATACCAAAAATTGTAGGCGAGAAGGGTAAACCAAAAACACCAGGTATGCTTAGATATTTAAGTATAAATAAAAGAAATTTAAGCCCTCAAAAGGTAGAAAGCTCATTAAAGAAGCAAAAAATGAACGACAATCCCTTGTTAAAAAATCGTTATGCGCTCTTAAGTGAAGATGAAAATAACGATCAGGTCCGTAATGATAATTCTAGCCGAAAATCATTTAAACCACCTCCAATATTCCTTCGCGAACCCAGTTCAAATGATTTAGTGAAAACACTTATTGACCTAATTGGTAAAAATAATTTCCACATTGTTCCCATAAGAAGAGGTGTGCAAGAAACTAAAATCGTTATATACACTGAGGACGATTACAGAAAATTCTCTCAATATCTAAACAATAACAAAAAAAATTTTTACACCTATCAGCTGAAAAGCAGTAAAGGCTTGATAGTGGTATTTAAAGGTATAGAGTCCAGTGTAGAGCCTAACGAAATCAAGGAGGCCTTGGAAGAATTAGGCTATAACATACGAATTGTGGTCAATATCTTCAATAGAGATAAAATTCCCCAACCATTATTCAGAGTTGAGTTGGAGCCTGATGATAGAAAATTAAAAGGGAATGAAATTCATCCAATATACTCCCTACGGTATTTGTTAAATCGCAGGGTAACAGTAGAGGAACCTATTAAACGCAATAATCCTGTACAATGCGGAAATTGTCAGGAATTTGGGCACACAAAGAACTATTGCACTTTACGAACTGTATGTGTAGCATGCGGAGACCTGCATTCTTCAACTGAATGTGATATTATAAAGAAAGGTCTCAATAGAAAATGCGGAAACTGTGGAGGCGATCATTCTGCTAATTATCGCGGATGTCCAGTTTACAAAGCGTTGTTGAAAAGATTAAGAGATAAAAAAAAGGGGTTAAGAGGCGAATTGGTTGAACCAGTGAATCTGAACTGCAGTTCCTATCCGCCAATTTCTGGAGCTCCCACTCCAAATAAAAATAATAAAGATGTTCTAGTTCAGTCTGGTATTTTGTCTAGTATATTTGAAGTCTGTCTAGTATTTTGAAGTCAGAAAATAAACAACCTATTGTCCCCCAGAATTCGGGAGGGTTAGAAAATGTATTAAATACTCTTGCAAGTAACATAACCTCACTTAATCAAAACATGTCTAATTTCATGACATCCATGCAAAATACCATACAAGAGCTTTTAAGAGCCCAGAACCAAATGATACAAATACTCTTAACAAGAAAATGAGTTTTTTAAAAATTTGTTTCTGGAACGCAAATGGCTTGAACCAGCACAAAGCTGAGGTGTCACACTTTATCAACGAAAACAATATAGATGTATTGTTGATCTCGGAGACTCATTTAACAAATAGATATAATTTTAATATTCCAGGTTTTATATTTCATCTCACGAATCATCCTGACGGTAAGGCACACGGTGGTACTGGCATTTTAATTAGAAATAGGATAAAACATTATACCCTAGAAAAATTCTCCAAAAACTATTTGCAAGCAACATCCATTCGCTTAGAATGTGGAGTTGGAGATTTAACTCTAAGCTCAATATATTGCCCCCACGATTTTCTGTGACTAAGGAACATTTTGAAGAATTTTTTAATACACTAGGTGATCGTTTCCTGGCTTGTGGCGACTACAACGCTAAGCATACATATTGGGGTTCCAGATTAATGAATCCAAAAGGCAGACAGCTGTACAGGACTCTAGTTGATCGTAAAAATTGCCTAGATTTTATATCACCTGGTCAGCCCACTTATTGGCCTTCTGATCCTAGAAAAATCCCTGATCTAATAGACTTTGCCATATCAAAGAATTTAAATAGAAACTCTATTACTGCAGAAATATCATATGAACTATCTTCTGACCATTCTCCCGTTATACTAAACTATTACGGACAACATCAATCGTCTCATACCTCATTATTCAAGACTGATTGGTTGAAATATAGAAAATACATCAGCAGCCATATCCACACTGAATAAAACATACAGTGTGAGGAAGATATCAACGATTGTGTCAGAGACTTCAAGTCTCTAATCTTTTCGGCCTTGGATCACTCCAAGTGCCACATTCCTCCTAAACCTAAAATGTGTATTTCTAATGCAGAAATTAATAGACTCCTCCTCGAAAAGAGGAGATGTAGAAGAGATTGGCAACACAACAGATCTCCTGCTGCTAAGCAGAGGCTGTCCACTACAAGTAAGAAACTAAAACGAGCCCTTCAGTCTGAAGAGGATCGCAGAAATCGAAACTATATTGAAAGTTTAACCAGTACTAAGCACACAAACTTCTCCCTTTGGAAAGCAGCTAAGAAGATTAAGCCACCGGTAGAGGGTCAAAGTCCGATAAGAAAATGTGACGGTACCTGGGCACGTAGTGCAAAGGATAAAGCCGTAGTTTTCGCTGAACATTTAAGTAATGTTTTCCAACCAAACCCCCCAACAAATAATTTTGTACTGGGGGATTTACCCGTTCGCATAGAAACGGACTCCGAACTAATCAGTGTTAGTATAGAAGATGTTCAGAAGATCATAAAGGACAATCTTAAACTAAATAAATCTCCAGGTTATGATTTAATTACACCTTCCATGATTGGAAACCTACCAGATGTGGCGATTATTGTGCTCACAGTATTATTCAATGCGATCTTGTCTCTAGGAATTTTTCCGAATGATTGGAAAATCTCCCAAATTATAATGATACCCAAGCCAGGAAAGGATTTGACATTGGCATCATCCTACAGACCTATTAGTTTATTGCCTTGTTTGTCTAAACTATTTGAGAGAATAATCCAAGGGAAAATTCTGACATTCTTAAATAGCCAAAACATTATCCCAGATCATCAATTCGGATTCCGTAAGCAACACGGAACAATTGAGCAAGTTAACCGCCTAACTGGAGAGATACGAAAATCTTTCGAACTAAAAAAGTACTGTTCGGCAATATTTCTAGATGTTGCCCAGGCTTTTGACAAGGTTTGGCATAAAGGTCTAATACACAAGATTAAACGCCTACTGCCTTTTAGTACACACAAAATACTAGAGTCTTACCTATCGGATCGCTTGTTTAGGATAAAATACGGCGATTATGTGACAAGCGACTATGCGATCAATGCTGGTGTGCCCCAGGGAAGTGTTCTAGGACCAACTCTGTACCTATTATACACCTCTGATTTGCCCGAGTCCGAAGAATTAACCATTTCCACCTTTGCAGACGACACTGCAATTCTTAGTTCTCATGTGGCACGTAGAGACGTGGTTAAGAAATTGGAGAATACAAGTAAATGAAATCAAAAGCAAGCACATAACGTTTTCACTTAGGAGAGGAAGTTGTCCACCAGTGACCCTGAACGGTGTGAACATCCCTCAGTCTGATCACGTTACATACCTTGGCATTCATTTAGATAGACGTCTTACTTGGCGTCGGCACATAGAAGCCAAGCGGCTCCACATGAAACTGAAAGCTTCTAACTTACACTGGCTAATCCACCATCAATCGAAATTAAGCCTTAACTGCAAAGTCATCCTATATAAGACAGTCTTAAAACCAATCTGGACATACGGAATCCAACTATGGGGAACAGCAAGCAATACCAGTATAGATCTCATACAGAGGGCACAATCCAAAATTCTTAGAACCATGACGGGAGCTCCATGGTACATAATAAATGAGAACATCCACAGAGACTTAGATGTGCCATTGGTCAAGGACGAATTTAAAAAAACTCGTGAAGCTTATTTGTTAAAATTACATCACCATCCGAACCCGCTCGCAAGACTACTTACAGTAACTCAAGACAGATCAAGGCTGCGTAGAGCTGATTTACCACTTATCTAATATACAAAATATGATTCTCCACTGAGAGAACAATAATTGTTTAGTTATAAGATTTAATTACTTATTGTAAGGCCTAAGTATCTTCCTCTTCTTCATTATGGCAGTATCTTCCTCTTCTTCATTATGGCAGCTTCTACAGTAATCATTGTACCGTAAGCCCATTCTTCTAGCATTTAGAGACAATTAGCCTTATTTGCTCACGACTTTGCTCCATAAGTAGACTCGTCCTGCTGGCATCATATACGGGCCAAGTCGACCTCGCTGTAGCACAGGAAGGTTCATTAGTCCACCTGTTTTGTGCAGTCTCATATAGTTTCTGCTGAACAGCCATCTTACATTTACCAAGGGAAATACCAGAAAAGGGGTCGATCGCCTCCTCATCATCGCACCCCTTTTGGCCAGGTCATCTGCTATACAATTACCCTGATTTCCATCATGTCCAGGGACGCATATAAGCGTTATCCTAGAATGTCTCGCTATCTCATTTAGGGATATGCAGCATTCCACGGTTAACCTAGATATCGTAAAGACACCCACTATTCCGTTTACGGCAGCCTTACTCTCAGTAAATATACATATTTCACCAGATATTCGATAATAACTCAGCCAGTTGGATGCACGTTTAATGGCAGTAATTTCCGCCTGAAGAACAGTACAGAAGTTAGGTAGCCTAAAGTAGGACTTTATCCCAAAGTTTTCAATATAGAAACCTCCACCAACCCTATTACCCCTGTTAGAGCCATCAGTACACATCCTTATGACATCAGTAGGGGGGAAGAATCCGCGTTGCCATAAATCCCTATTCGGGATCATAATATGGAAATGCCTATCGAAAAAAGGTTTTTCGATGCAGTAATCGACATTACCATGTATGTGCCCATAGTAATTCAGTATCCTAGAGTGTCCAAGTCCTTACCAGACCACGAACAACCAGCATTTATTCTCACAGCAGAGTTGAGAGACATTTGTATCACCATCAAATCCACTGGTAACCAGTTTAGAATAATGAAAAGTGTCTTAGAGGAAGTATACCTTATAGCACCTGTAATCAGTATCGCGATAGTCCTTAGAACTCGTTCAACGACCTTCCGGTGAGTAGCATTATCGAAAGCCTGCCACCACACCAATACTCTATATAACAAGATGGGTTTAACGACTGCTTTGAAGATCCAATTGATACCTTTCGGCATAATACCCCAGTTAGTACCAATTGCCTTTTTGCAGGAGTAGATGGCCACATAGGCCTTATTAATCCTGTTCTGAATGTTCAAATTCCAGAACAATCTCTTATCTAGAATGATGCCAAAATACTTTGCATTATCCCTGATCTCAAGACTGATTCCATTCAATCTAGGTGGTCTAAAGTTATCGATCCTATACCTACTAGTGAAGAGAACCAATTCCGATTTTTGGGGATTCACACTAAGTCCGCTTGATATACTTCACTCACTCAGTGTACTTAGTGCCGATTCCATACAAAATATAAATACATATATAAATACTGCAACATCGTCAGCATACGCGACTGTTTTAATCCTTCTGTTATCCATCCTGACCAACAGGGTATTCATAGCCAGATTCCACAGAAGTGGAGATAGTACACCACCCTGTGGGGTTCTACGATTGGCCACTTTTGAAACACATATGCCACCTAAAGTAGCACATATGACTCTATAGCCGAGTATCTTTCCGACTAATCGCCGTACACAAACATCAATCCCATGTTCGTCCATCACAGATAGGGTGGCGTCGGGCCTGACATTGTTAAAAGCCCCTTCAGTATCAAGGAAGGCAACAAGTGAATACTCTTTATGTGATAGTGACTCTTCAATGGAGCCAACTAACGAATGTAGAGCTGTTTCCACAGATCTGCCCTTAGTGTAGGCATGTTGGGATTAAGAGATGAGTTCCGACGGAATGGTCATTCTCAGGTATACGTCAATCACCCTTTCTAGAGTTTTCAGCAAAAAGGATGCAAGACTAATTGGTCTTTAATCCTTTGGTTTAGTGTGAGTCGCCTTTCCTCCTTTAGGAATGAAGACTACTCTACATCTCGTCCACCATGTAGGAATAAAGGTCCATCTGATGCACGTGTATATGTTGATGAGCCAAGGCACAACTGTTTCTTCATTATTCTGAAGATAAGCAGGAATAATGCCATCATGCCCAGGGGATTTAAACGGGTCGAAGCTTTTGATTGCCCACTGAATTCTTTCCCTGTTCACCGGAACAGAGTTATCACACGGAGCAACGGAATCAGCAGCCCCATTCACAGTTTCAGCATCAACTGGGAGGCAGCCTGGGATAAAGAGGATAATATGACAACATTTTCGACTTCACAAAAAAATTAATTGCTGGTGGTTATCAACAGACACTGTACATTTGTCACTCAAGACTCGCGATCATAGTTACTGGTTTCTGAATTGAAAATTACAGAACATTTCTTACTTACTATCGCCATATATACCACATCTCAATTGTCTACCCTTCTTTCACAAAGGGAAAACATGAATGAACCCATCCGTTAATTAAGTAAGACGAAAAAGGAATATTGTTTTAAATCACAGAATCTAGGACTACATTTCAGTTCACCGAAATAAGAGAGTATACGACCAGGATATATCTCATGAGGTAAGTGAATTGTTTCAAATGTTATATAATAGTGGCACCACTTGTCGTCTACATCAATATCATCCAACATAGGCAGAAACCAGTGTTGCCAGTTTAGCCTTTTTGAGGCTAAATTTAGCCTTTTTGTTTACTCTTTAGCCTCGAAATTTTTGTTTTAGCTTCGTGGCTTTTTTTAGCCTTTTTTTAATTTCAAAATAGCCTTTTTTAAAATTAAAAAAGGCTAGAAAAAGAAAACACGAAGCTAAAACCAAAATTTCGAGAATAAGCAGAAAATAAAATTTATATTAGTGAGACATTTTAATTCATTACTGTTTTTCATTTAGCTTTTCAATATACTCAAGAATTGTGCAGTATTAAAAGAATAAATAAGTGTTTCAAAATGAAATAGAGTATTTTACTTATATCTAAAGCTATAATTGTCTAGCAAATTCACTTTCAAGACAAAATTGCTACTACACATTATATTCATTGTTATATAATGGACAAGAGTCCCACAAACTCTTGAAGGTTTGTGATATTCGATGGCTGTCATTTGAAATAGTCGTTAAACGTATTGTAGATCTATGCTCCGAGTTAAAACCAGCAATGCTACAAAGCCTAACATTTAAGTGATTAACATACTGATTATAATTTGGTGTATTATCTGTTTTTTGAAACCAGTATTGCACAAAGTACAAAAAGTAAATAAATCATTTGTAAGCAATTCAGCGGATCCAACAAAGCTGTTTTCTGATTAAAAATTTCTTCTCCTTAGTTTGTGTTTTCAAATGGTAATAATACAAGTTTGAAGAATGAGAGATAAAATAAAGAACTGTTTAATTAGTGAAGATTCTGAAAAAATAATACGGCAAATTAAACAAATTGAGCAAATGCGACAATGATTATCATATGAAAACTCTTCGCTAAATCGATTTTTTATTCGTTGATGATACACTTAAAATAGTACTCGTAAAACCAAAAAAATATATTATGTATGTGAAAAATTAAACTCCTAATGAAATTACGAAGATTAATCCTCAGGGGCAGAATATTTTAAACTACAAATGGAAAAATATAGAACCAACAATCTCCATTTTCTGACATGGTTAATCTAGTATTTTATTTATATTTTTAGTCCTTCCTTCAAGTAATGCAGAGGTTGAACGACTTTTTATTACAAGGAAATTGAAAAATTGCATAAATATTAAGGGTCCTGCAATCTGTGCATTTTTAGACCCTCGCAAATGAACTGTCAAAAATTGTATGGAAATTCGTTTGCACAACTCCGTTAAGTTTGCGCCACAATTTAGGCTCGCAAACTTGAATTCGCATTTGATGAATCAGCTGCTTTTGTTTACTTTTATTTATAAGAAATAAAAATCAAATAAAATATAAATATTGTGTGACTTTGGAACAGAATGCTTGGATTGAATGGCATTGTGTATGGAAATATTAACCAACAGTTAGAACATAAGCTATATCTTTCAAACTATGTTTACCATTGTTTGTTCCAAAGATTTCACTTTCATTAGAGATTTTTAGAATTTAAATTTATACAATTGTTAAAACTTTTTTAAGCATTTGTTGAATTTATTTTTGTTTGATATTCCTTTCAAATAGACATTTTCTGTATAAAATCGCACAAAATGAAACACGTCGCGCAAATTTGCATATTTGCACAAATGGGAAACTTAAGCGTTTAAATGAGTACCCTTATTATTTATTGTATTTTATTTATATTTACCCAAATTCTAGTTCTCATTCTGCCGATTATGATAAAACTATTATACCTGTTTTATAATTATACATGTATCTTTAAAAGACTGAAAATATATTAATGTATATTTTATGTAGTTATTTCGAAACACTAAAATAGTAAATACCTAGTACTTAAATTAAAAAAAAAAAAAAAAAAAACATAAAATTTGAGTTTTGTCTGTATAAAATATATGTGTATATTTATTATTAATGATTATTGTTATTTTTTGTTTTGTTTTGCTGAAGTGTACCTTTTTAATTTTATTTAATTTTATGTACATATCTTCTAATTTTTTATTTAAAAATAAATATAAACCAAAATTCTTAATATATAATATTTTAACTTTTTTTTTGGACTTTTTTTAAAGCAGTTTGACTTTTTCTGGCATTTTTTTGAAGTCAATATAGCTTCTTTTTTTACCAGCTCCTGGCAACACTGGCAGAAACATATCTAATATTATTTCGAAATATTGATTCCCGGTAACAGACTTAAATATATACCACACATAATGATATGTTGGGGATGCATGTGTTTTTCCACAATCACATGTGGAAGACCCTAATTCCTTAATTTTTATAATTAGCAAGATGAAAAGTTTTACAAAATTTTAAATATTGTTCGACAATGAAAACCCATTATTCTCTCTAGTAATACTTCATTTTTACAAACTGCTTAATTTTTTAGATTAGCTGCACACTTTATTGCACAAATTGGGGCAAATTCAATCTTGCTTGAATTTAGAAACACCCTCTATTTCATGGGTAGTTCAGTTGATACATCCATTTTATGTTGACTAAGTAAGTAAAACCAAATGAATTGAATTTTTAGCAAATATGTACATCAAGATAGTATATTTTCTTTTATTGTAACAAAAAACCAAAAATACCACACAAGAATTGTAAGTTCTTTGCTCTTTTACTTTTATGAATGAATGTTAAAACCACTTTAATTTTAGGAATTGTGGAGCATGCCACAGTAACCACAATATATAGTTATGTATACCAACAAGTGCAAATAAACATTAAACCAAAAAATAAATTATAAAAAAAAATCAATATCAAAATAGCGTTTCTAATTCTCTTTTAAAAAGGCTTCTTTTTAAACCATAAACACATTTCTTTTCATTTCCTTTTATTTTTGTAATCAATGAACGTTATACTATACTCCAGGGAACATATTGGAAGTTGAAAACCGCTTGCTGTATTAAGGCCAATAATAGTAGTACTTTTTTCAAATATTATTTTGTATTTTTTGTGTGTTCATTTGTCAAGAGATTGTATTGCAACATGTAGTTATTGACAGTTGAAACATTTATATAAGAGTATTTTCAAATGATTGTCGAATAAAGAACATTTCATTTTTTTTTTTTTAAATTTCATTATTATTTCTTTTTTTGTCAGTTTGTTTTTAAAATCTACTAAAGTGCTTTTCATGTATTAAAAACCTTGAAATATATTACAAAACCTCGCTCGTCATTATTATATGTTTCTTAACAATTTAACTCACTCGAAAATTTAATTTCGAATCAAGTATAATAATTTCTTTTTAACCACAATTTATATGGGCAAAAGGAAAAAAAATAAATAGTAAGTTTGTATGCGAGTCAACAGAAAATGCAATGTGTTAACTTTCATCATCATCGTCGTTCTTATACTTATTATAAAAGTCTTGCTGTCTCGCAATATAAATTTCTGGTAGCACGCTACATTAAAGATGTCGGTATGCTTAAATTTTCTAGCAGGTTAAGTACATAGAGAGATAATTTTATTATTGCAATAAAAATATTGATTTATATAATTTATTTTTCATGGGAATATCGATTTATACCCTCATTACAAATAAGTTTTTATATGTATATCGGTTGGGAATTGAAAAAGCAAGTATATTACGCATATCTGAATGGACTTTCGAGCTAAGTTTTCAAAACATATTGAGCGGCTTGGACTAAAGATAGTCTACTAAAGTTGTTTTAAACAGTATCTTCAAAGAATTATTTGTAGACTGTGAGTATAACAAAATTCATTTCCGAAAGTTTTTTATGACTAAAATATTTAAAAAATTCATAGGGTATATCAAATACCACCCTTGCCCAGTCTCCTCTACCCTTACTAGCTATATACAATACATGGTACCAGTAAGTATTTCAACTATATGAATGCAATGCACGTACAAGTTTTTTGCAATACAAAAAGATTTATTATGAAATCATAATTTTGCTTCCAGTAATATTTCTTTTCGCTTCCTTCATATATATATATATTGTTTTTTTCTTCCACATTCAACACTTGACATACATATAACTTTATATTTGTAAGAATGTATGCGAGTTGAAAGACATGTATTTCTGTGTCATATATATTTATATCTATGTTGCACACACACACATCCATGTGGGCATATGAGGGACATTTGACTCCCTCGATTACCCAACTCTTATGAAAATATAAAATAATGTTGAAATTAATAAAAAAAAATCATTTTATTTTCTTATTCCCCACGAAGAAACTTTATGCTGCCATATTAAAGTTAATCAAAATTTCCTCAGAGTTTTTTTGGTGTCAACAAGTTTAAAGTGATTTTAAGTCAGGGATTTTGTTTCTGTTGCTCTGTAACATAAAATCCGTTTTTATTCACCCCTATTTTATAATTGCAGAAAATTTACTTAAACGGCTTTAAATAGGATTTAAATGAAAGTTGGAAGTAAATACTTGCAAAAAGATGAACAACAAAAGCTAAGAAGATTTGTTATTTATATCTAATCATATTTGATCCTGAGTCCTTAATGCTCACATAATCTAGATGTACACCCATCTACATCTAAGGGGGCTACAGTGATGCCAAAGAGAGTATATGATCAAAACGGGAAAACAAAGTCTAAAGATAAGCGGCTGAAATCATTAACTTAACATAAGCACCTGCGCTACAAGTGACCATCGTTAATCGTGGGTCGGCTAACGTCGCACAGTGGCGCCTGTAGAACAAGTGAGGTGGCAAAAATCAAAAATTTCATGTGCCCCTAAAAAATGTTGAATAAACCTATTTTACAGGAAATTGTTCAACGATTTAAAAATATGCTACAATTATTACAATCAGATTCTTGGTTCAAGAGATATAGACTTAAAAGTTGACTGATTTTAAGTGTTCAGAAAAACAGACCATTTTTAAATAATTTGGTCCGCTTTCAGAAACATAAAAGAAACATAAAATACTTCCCATAAAATTGATTGTTCCACAAATTTCAGCCTTGCTAACCCATAAGAAGGCACCTGAAAGGCGTAAAACACCTTTCAAACACTCATTTCATAGGTAGATCAATTATCCATCATATGGCTTTTATATTTTTTGGTTCAAAAGTTTTAATTTTTGCAACCAAAAAACTCAAATGGCTCCACTGTGCGTCGACTCCATTGTTTATTAGTTAAGGCTAGCTAATAAGTACAATCCGACTAGATAAATGCTTCGGTTCGGTCAGCTAACTACCAATTATGGGTAAATATAGCTATGGATGCTATCCGAGGAGTTAAATTCTCCAGCTCTCGTAGGCGAACTATAATGTGTTAGTTAAGGCTATCTAATGAATCCACACAAGGAGATAAATGCTTCGGCTTTCGGTCGGCTAATGGCTATTTATGGGATAATAAATCTATGGATGAGATATATTTATCAGCTCTAGTCGGCTAACTACATCTTTGACTAGCTAATGAATACAATTCGAGGAGATAAATCAGTCGACTCTGGGTCGGATTTTGGCTACGGTATTAGTACGAACTTAAAATTTTGGCTTCGTCTGGTTATGCATTGTTACCCGGCAGCAAAATGTAACCAGATGGGTACTTTGATTCTTGCTTTTCTTAATTATGTTTTCCTTACATATCTTATATTAAAATTCACATAAGCTGTTTGGAAATTATTAATTTTGTATTAGTATTAAGTATGTTAAGTTGATGGGCTGGCTTTTCACTTAACAATAGGACCAATTAAGGAAATTGTTTTGAACAATCTGTCTGTTATCCTTCATCATATCCTATGCCTAAAATCAACATGGTTATCGTCTACTCCACAGTCAAGAATGCGACATTCATGAACTTATGAAGTGAGCAAAAAACTTGTTTCTTATCTTAATTTTCCGATAGCATTGTCGTCTCCAATATAATAGAAATAAAGATGAGCTCACGAACGCGACAATAAATAGAAACCGTTTTCTACCGCATATTGAAAAATACAATAATTTTCGAATTGCAACATAATTTTTAAAAACGATTTTTATTTAATGTGACATTTGAGATTTTTTTCTTGTTTTATAAAGCAGATTTTTTACGAACGCGACACACTTCGAAATGCATATTAAAATGTTTACCGCGATTACTGTATGTATAAACTGTTTCAGATACCAAAGAGACATTTTGTTTGGCTTATACAGATTGCTTAACATTCCAGTTAAGACAAATATTCACTACCTAAGTTAAGGAACTGGTATTCATAAAGGAAGTATGTCAGTTATTCAAATATTGCTTTAGATTTTTTCGAGTAATTTCTCTTCAATATTATAGATATTAAGGCTGAATAGCTTCCTCAAAATTGTTGCCTATTAGTCAAGTACAAATTCTTAAAATTTAGGCAGGCTGTACTGGCGGATCTATAGATATTAAAAGTGTTCAAGGCGAGCATATAACTAATAACTTCGCTTAGCCGAGGTTCTGTGACCTATAACTGCAACTGGGTTTCCTTAACAGCTCAGGTTTCTTTTAGAATTCCTTGTATTATTTGTCCATCAAAGCATCCTTCAACTACACCGCCCCTGTTGAGTGGTCTGTGCGTTCGACTTTCGAACAATGGAATTTTTACTAAAAATGATTACATCGAATTTTTGGCCGGAGTCCCTCTATCGCAGCAACAATTTCAAGACCCTGTGAATAGAATGCTTTGGACGTAAGTATAAGTTAGATTACTAGAAACACCAGTTCAAAAACTGTGTTGAATCAGTTAACAGAATGAGGATATTTGAAGAAATCGAAGCCATCTGAGTGTCCAAATGATATTAAATTCAAAAGAAATGAGGAATTTCTAAACATCAAACCAAGCACTTCGAAGCTGCCATTTCTTTTACTGAAAAATTATTGAAAAATATGCTGTCGGAACGAAATTAATTATTGTGCAGTTTCACAAATATCTCTATTAGCAAGGTTGTATAAAACAAAAACGAGTCTTGAAAATTTTCTTTATTCATGTCATTAGCTCTCAACTGAACAAAATTATATTTTGTTGCATATAAACGGCAGGGTACAGAGAGTATTTGTAGAAAATTTCAACCAGCTAGCTCCTTTCGTTTGGAGCCTATCGTGTTTTCAACAGACAAACAGGAGGACGGACATTGTATTAGATTGTAATAGAGTGCCGTTAGGACCCAGAATATAATGTAGCATTGCGGAAAATATTGCAGTGTGTTACAATCGGAATGATAATGTCATTATACTCCCCATTTTTTTTAATGGTGGGTATAAAAACTCACGATTTAATTCACGATTTTCGATTTTTCAAAAGGGCCAAAATTCAGAATCAACAAAATCCGACCCCAGCTTTACAAGACATTAATATATAAACTTACACTTGTTTAACTTTTCAAAAATGAAAATTGGTGAATAAACCCCAGAGTTTTTTCAAAAGTTTGAAATTTAAAAATGGAAATGCCGAAATGTCTCCATAAGGTATTTGAGTTTTAAAAATTTATAAAATCTAAAGATCTAAGGTAAATTGTTGTGTAATGTACATTGGAATTAATGCTAGTTATTCTACAAAATGTTGCACCAAATATAAAATAACAAAATTCCTCGAAAAATACAACACAAACTGAATTTCACACTCAACCTGATTCAAATTGTTTTAAAACTTTGCGTTGTTTACGAAAACACTTTTTTAATATTTAATTTTATTTCTTAAGTTAAAACAACAACTAAACTTAAATAAATTTATAGTTGCTCATAATTTATTAAACAAGTAGTAAAAGTATTTTTATTTCGCTAGTATTTTCCAATTCAAGTATTTGTTTTATATTGAAAATACGTGAATTTTCTCGCATGAATACTTCTAAATTATGTAGTGAATTGTGCCAGATCTATTATCTTTATTTTTTTTTAAACTTGTTATCATTATTTATGTTCACTCTTCTTTTCTAGGCGCAAGCACCATTTCTATACTTTTTTGCTTTCATACACACATAGTTTGTTTGTTTTTCTATGTGTTTTGTCTCGAATAAAAAAAAAATATCGATTGGATAGTAAAATAAGTTTAAAAAGAAATTCAATTTAAATTGAATTGAATGAATGTGAATATAAACATACAGGGAATAGATTGATAACCTACATGGCAAAATACCCAAGAAAAATTGTTTAGATGTTTTCAATAGTTGTTTTATTTTTTAAACGATTTGGGTTAAAGATTAACTATAACATACATAGAATGCGTATATGCTTGTCTGTGTGTTAAATAACATCAATGTTAAAACAAGTGTATTTCTAGTTATAATTCTAAGTTGAGGATATTAAGAACAAGAGCCAGTCAAATACTTAAAGCTACCTGATTGATAACGATAAGAATAACCAGACTAAAACTGATTTTAAGTATATTCGATACTCTGATTGTACTGTATACTTATTTTTTCAATGCTGCTTGTAGTTTTCGAGAAACGAAAATAAACTATTTTTAAAATTTTTATTAAATTATTTTATTTTTTTTTAGTTTTCTACGATGGAGGTTCTAGGACACTCCAGTGTGTTACTGTCATATGTAACACACTGTACAGTAATCTGTCATCATATGTTCATGACCTTGGTATGAATTTTAAATCTTAATGGAAACGTTCTCCTAATTCTTCGCTGTACGATCCACGATTTTCAGAAAACTTGTCAAAATGTGTTTACTTTTATGCTCATCCATGATTTTTAAATCTAATTAAAAGGTCTTTAACTAATTCCTAGTAGGGCCATAAACCCTAATATGGGTATTGGTAGGACAAGGAAAGTTGTGTGAAGGGGCACACCACAAGGTGGTGTCATCTATCCACTTCTGTGGAATCTTGTCTTAAATGAAACCATTTTCAAGCTCAGTAGGACAGGCACCAAAGTAGTCGCATATGCTGACGACGTTGTGCTTCTTATGCAAGGGAAGTTTCTTCCCACAATAAGTGAACTCATGGAATCAGCTCTTAGCGTTCTACTATCATGGGCCAGAGAAAACGGTCTAGGTGTCAACCCTGCCAAAACCGAACTGGTTCTTTACACCAGGAAATACAAAATTCCATAATTCAGACCTCCACGACTGCATGGTACTTTTCTAAAGATTTCAAGCGAAGCGTAATGCTGAGGGTCGAATGAAGAAGGCACTATGTGCCTTCTATACTTATATGTAAGAAAACCTTTGGGAAGATATGGGGTCTTAAACCATATATTGTACACTTGATGTACACCGCGGTCATAAGACCTATTTTGACCTATAAGGCTCTTGTTTAATAGAGAGCGGTGGACACCAAGACTCACCTTTCTACTCTAAACAAGGTAAAAATACTAGCATGTCTTGCATTTACTGGCTCTATGAATTCCACCCCTCAGGCCACTCTAGAGACGATGCTAAATATAACTTCCCTTGATATATATATCAAATGCATTTCTGCTAATTCTGCTCTACTACTCAAACAGTCGAGCGGACTGAAGCATGATCGTATTGGTCACGGCACCATCCTACAAAAGATAGGCAGGCCATTCATGGGGCAATAAACGGATTACTTGGTACCTACACCGAATTTTGGTAGGTCGTTTAGGATCAAGATACCGACAAGGGATGACTGTGCCGCGAATACTGCCCTAAGGGACGATGTGATATCAGTCTACATTGATGGTTCAAAGACAGAAAGAGGCACGGGCTCGGGAATTTTCTCCGATGAACTGGATCTTTTGCTGTCTCTTCGATTACCGGATACCTGCACGGTTTTCCAGGCTAAGATATATGCCATCGATACAGCCGCGGGAAGAATCCGGGAACTGAATCTCAAAAATTCGACTATACATATTTACTTGGACAGCCTTGCATCAATCAAGGCTCTTAACTCTAACTTTTTTAAGTTGATATGTCTTCTCAACTGCATCCAATCACTGGCACAACTGACTCAACATCACGTCGAGTTGATATGGGTCCCAGGAAATGAGGCCATACGGGGAAATGAAGTATCCGACAAATGCGCAACGAACGGGTCGTCCCTAGACTCCCTAACTTGCGAGCAACCCACGTAACCTAATTACTCGTAATTTTCAGCCATCTGATTTCCTAAGAATTTTTTACTACGGCATAAAAAATACCAGCTTTTTGTTTTTCTTTACTCAAACTTGAAAATCTTGATGTATAATGTAAACAAAATGATATTATCTTTGGAAACCAACATTTTGTTTTTTGTTTTCTCTCAGAGGCCACTCTTTCTTGATCCAATGGTCTTGTTTTGCTAAGCTGTTCCAGATGAAGAATCGAAATTTTGTGTACTCACTTTTTTGATCGAACAAGAAATTAATAATTTTTTAATCGGCCCATAAACCACATTGGTAATTCGAGTACAGAAGTATTTTTAAAACAAGATATACGTTTTGATACTCCTCCTTTAATTTTGTAGAACGCAACTGCCATAGCAACATGCTTATTACCAATATCTAGTAATAAACATACGCTTAGAGGAGTCCATAAACGTGACTTGAGAGTCCCATTTTCGTTAAAAGGCCACCAATGTCATTATAAAAGACTACATTATTTTGGGTTAAAAATAGACTTATTTGGGACTAGATGCCAGAAGCTCAGATCTCTGTTTTGAAAGGTCAAGGCCACTTATCAAGTCACTTAAGGCATATTGTTAGAAAATGTGACGGCGTTGTTTATCCGCAAAAACTCCATCATGGTACATGGAGATGGTACATCGCCTGGGTACAGTAGAGGCCTTCTATAGGGCGTCATTTTCACCATGTTTTTAAACAACTCAAAAATAATCATCAATGTGGTTTGACCGTTCAGTTTAAGTCATAGCTACACGAAACTTCAAACGACTATGTTTACCGCTTTTCCTCTGTTTCAAGTAATCACTACATAATTTACACACAATGTTTGGAACCCTCGGCTTATTCAAGACCTTAATTTCTATAGTAATTTCAATACACGTTTGTCACTAAGCCTTTTATAAATTTTCTAAAATTTTTGACTATATTCACCCCATTTCGGTTATTGCGACAATTTTTTCGCCATGAGGACATAATGCTATAATCAATTTATTTATGGCAATGTACATATAAGATTAGGAAATTGGCACATGAATTTACGTATGACAGCCAATATTGAAAAATGAAGCTACCAAAATTATTTTTTTTATATGTTGACCTATATAATTAAGGCAAATTCGTTTAGTTTTTCTTTTTTTTTTGCGAAAAGTGTTCGCAAAAATTTGATGGCGAAGGCTTTGGTTAGATGGGTGTACATAAGATGGAAAATTAGGATGGATGTGGAATTTGTTTTGTATGTTGTTATTTATAATGTAGAAATACTGGCATTTGTATGTGTATTTTTTTGTATATATATGTAAGTATTTGTATCTTTAGTTGAGTTATAATATCAAGTACTTAGGTATGTTTTTATACCTAAAGCAACAAAGCGTAGAATAATACTACAAAAAATTTAAATCTATGAGTGTCTGACTGCTAGACACTCTTTATATACATGTGTATGTACAGTAAATGGTAGTAATATTAAGGATAGATAATTCACTGCTTCACATGCTCTTTCATATACAATTCCATGTTGCGATTTCTGCTTAAGGTTCTTATAGATGACCATTCTCTGAATTAAGTTATACTTTTGAAATTTAAAATATTATTCAAATCATTCGGTATGTCAAGAAATCGTTTCGAAAAATACATTACTTGTTTCAATTAATTTCAATGATAAACAAGTAAGAAAGTATGGTCGGTCAAGCCCGACCAGATAATACCCTACACTAAGTAAATGAGCAAAAACATTTTTCTTTCAAAATTTCAATAATTTATGTTCGTGAATGATTTTCGGAAGTGGGCCTTATATGGGAGCTATGACAAATTATGGACCGATCAGCACGAAATTTGGTCACGTGATTAATGTTTATATGAAAGTTATTTATGTTGAATTTTATGTGCATACCAACATTTGTAGGAGATTTATGCTCGTTAAAGTGATTATCGGAAGCAGGTCTTATATGGGAGCTATAACTAATTATGGACCGATCATAACAAAATTTGGTGACATAAATTCGGTATATATAAAACTTATTTGGACAAAAACTTGTGTAGATACCTATATTAATTAAACATTTGTGACGGATAAAATCCACTTTCGGGAGGACATTTGTATGGGGGCTAGGTCAAATAATGAACCTATTTCAGCCAGTTTCAATAGGGATGGGCCTTGGGCAGAAAAAATGATATGTACCAAATTTTATCGAAATATCTTTAAAATTGCGACCTGTACTCTGCGCACAAGCTTTACATGGACAGCCAACCAACCAGCCAGATGGACGGACGGACGGACGGACATCGTTTAATCGACTCAGAAAGTGATTCTGAGTCGATCGGTATACTTTAAGGTGGGTGTTAGACTAATATTTTTGAGCGTTACAAACATCTGCACAAATCCATTATACCCTCCCCACTATGGTGGTGTAGGGTATAAAAAAGGTTTTACTGAATTTCGTAGTGGCCGTACAAGCACGGAGATGCCATAGGCATCTCACATGGCTCAATGGCTTAAATTTTGAATGATCACTCGAAATCGACCGGAAATCCAATCGTGTGACAAATTCGCAGAAGTATTTGGCGTTGTTTAACCGCAATATGGACGAGTTTTTGCTCCGTTTTGTAGCCGTGTATGAAATGTTGATCAACCACAACACACAGACATCAAACAGCAGTCAAAACAGTGGATTTATCGGTGTGAATCGGCTCCAAAAATTGCCAAGGTGGGCTTGTCAGCCCATAAAATCATGGCAAACATTTTTTACGATGCACTCGGATTAATCCATATTAATTACCTTCAAAAGGGTAAGACAATCAATGGCGAATATTTTTCGAACTTAGTTGGTCAATATAATGAGGATTCAATAAAAAAAGTTGTAATATTGATAATAACTAGCTAAAAAAAATTACTAATAATAATATTTAAATCAATATATATTTTTTTAAATTTTAAGTTTATCATTAAATATAAAAATGTAGCATCGAGTTTTTCAAATTTCTTCACAAATTATAATGAACATATTTATTGGAATAGATCTCGACAATGGAGAAGATTTTGTAAAAATAGTAAAATTTTTAGTAGAATTTTTGTCTGTTACATTAAAGTTATACTCAAATTATTTTTTTCATAATTAATAATGACAATGAATACTAATAATTTCAATATACTGTTCTACATTGTACTATCAATTTCAATTCAACGATTTTAACACAGATTTCCGCATACAACAGCATTTGTATACATCGTCATAAGTGGATACAGTATCCGTCAAAGCTGCTAGCATGAAATCTCTAGAAATGGAGCCCTCTACTTTTTTCCTTTAGATAATTCATGTAGCTTCTAGAATAAGGTGTGTAATATAAGTGTACACATTAAAATAAAGTGACTACTTAAATTGTTGTGTAAATTTTAACAAATATAATGTTGTAACAATTTCTTAAACTACTAAACTTCATTTATTTGCAATCAAAAGTATCCGGTTTAGTTAAAGGAAATAAACCACCGTTTTTAAGACGTGAAAACATAACAATACTTATTTTGATTCCTTTAAGAACCATTTTTTAAAGCCAATTATCAGCATCAATATGAAATTTTAAACCTATCTGTTATGAAATTCTCGTTCTTATTACTTTAACCAAATACTGTTGAGACATATTTAAAAATATATATATATTTACATATGTAACACATACCTATTCATGTTTTAAGGATACATAGAATTATATACTTATAGTTTCATATAAATATTGAAGTACTCGGATGAAATTCAACTAAGTATGTGTATAGAAAGATTTTATATGCATGAATGCTTTAAGGTATGATTTCAAATTATACACAAAAAAACATACATAAAACCATATATTCTACTTAGTAATACATACATTTGATGTTTGGTTTTATATCATCAATATACTTGTACTTACGTACAATTGTATGTAAGCTTGTATACATTTAATAAGCTTGTTGTGTGAAACATAAATCAGATCTAATTTAACATTCTTTAACGTAATTCATTTCACATTAATCCCATTTTAGAAAATCACTACCTAGGGTAAAAGACAACATTATGTTTCATAGATACATTTTGTACTTAGTTGTTTAAAGAATTCCAACATGTTAAACAGATTTAAGAAGGAGCTTTAATTGTTGGCATTTTAGGCAAAAAATCGTATAGTATATAGCGAGATAAAAGTAAGAATGACGGTTTAAAGAAATATAATTTTTGGGGAGTTTTATAAATTTGCTGAATTGTTCGTTGCTTTTTACTAAATTCGGAATTTCAAAGACAATTTCGATTTGATTATTTCATACAGTTGTAAATTTGTGTAAAAGTTTACATATATTCTATATATATGGAATAATAAATTCAGAAGTGGAAAAAATATGTACCGATATTCTATAAACATTTGAAAATTATTGTTCACTCCCAAATATATGAACCCTGGATCAAAAAGGGAATTAGTAAATCCCAGAATGATTACAAACTGATGATTATAACACAAAGCTTGGAGTATACACTGAGACAACACCAACCACGAAACGTAAATACTGGAAGCTATTCTGGGAACAGATTGTTAGCATTAACGTCGTGTTGAGAAATTCCTATCAAAGACCTACAACTAACCCGAAATTCTCAAAGATACAAATGGCATTTATAGAAAAAGAAAACACAGAAATATAATATTAATATTAATGATATTTCTATACAGAAATCAAGCCAGTAACTGGCTGTATTTCTATACAGAAATCTAGCCAGTAACTGGCTGTATTTCTATACAGAAATCTAGCCAGTAACTGGCTGTATTTCTAAACAGAAATCTCACTTTTACGATATTGAATGCAGAAGAACCAAACTCTTAGGAAAGTAATGCCACAACTAATATAATCATAGCTATACAAGGATCAGGGACTAATAGTATGTTCCCGGTGCTTCTTCTGAAAAGTATTTACTTTGGCAACCAATCTCTAGGAAAGGAATGCCACATCATACGAAATACATGAAATCAGCTAACACACCAATAGGCAGAAGAGATGTAAAGTTGTTCTAATACCAAAACCATTCTAAAACATAGAAAAATCCAAAAGCATATGGATATGGATATCAACCTTGTTGAAAACATTGAAGCCAAATGTCGATATAATGGTAGAGAAGGAAATACCAGACAAGGCAGTGAAATTTAAACAACATGGCTCTATAAATGGTGTCAGCTTTACAGGAAATTCTAAACAATATTGAAAGCTCTTTAATCTAGGCATAAATGTATTTACTGATATAAAAAGTGCTTTCAATAATGTTCTGACCCCGATGGTTTGATGTTCCTTACGATAATTCCATGTGAATCAGGACATAAGCAATTGGATAGGTAATACTTATGTTGGGAGACAGGTGAATAAATTGCGAGGTAACTGATATAGTCTGCTTTTGCACAGGGCAAGTTTTCTTGCCTCAAGTCTGAGTTTATAGGAGAGAGAGGCAAGAAGAAAGCAGAGGGGTACTGGCAAGTATCTTCAATTCTCTTTTGTTTTTCATTTTCACTATAGCGACTATTAGGTTTAAACATACAAAATTGAACACAGACTTGCTGTGAGTAAACAGACGAGCAAGTTTAAAAGAGAATCGAAGAGACTTGCTTCAAGTAAACTTACTGTGTGTAAATGAATACATAGGAATACGATAAAGAGTATGAAGGGAACCCCAAAATGTGGTATGTATCTCCCCTACTTTGAGCAACTACCATACAAAATCTATAGGAATCTAAGCGATGAAGGTTTCAAACCTGTCTCTTATGCAGATGATTGAAAGTAGTACTCGAGTGAACCATATTGACAGCAGAAGAGCGAAATGAAGAATGAGACCGAATATGACACGATTGTACTACCAATTCTAAAATGTGTTTCATTAGTATGGTGGATAACCTTAAAGAAAAAAAATTGATATTGAACCTCTTAAAAAAGTACAGATACTAGGATGCATGTAACGCAATTAGAACCACATCAACAAAAGCTTTTCTCTCAATACTTAAGATATGAAAACTAGTAAAATAGGAAAGTGCAGCTTGATTGATGGTAATTGCAGAATGGCTAATAAATGTCCATGCAACATTAGCCCAATTCACAATCTTAATACAGTTTCCCTGTTATAGTCTGGATCCGTTTATTCCCACCAAGTGGAGATAATTACCTCTGCACCATTGATATTTGGTTTTGGTGCCGATTCTGCTGGCTGGCCGGGCTTTTATCCATTTTTCATCGAAAGTTATAATTTGGTGCGAGCATGAATTTCTTTTATAGCGTTAAGGCATCATTTAAGACATGCAAAATCGTATTTGAAGTGCTCTCGCCTTCAATTCGTATGGTATCCAATTTCCCAGCTTTTAGATGAATTTTGCTGCTCGCAAACGTTTTGAAATTGCTGCTTGTGTAGCTCTCAATGATATTACAAGCCCTGGTTGAGCTTTACAACAATATTAATGGAGTAATGCCTCTAATTCTTGGTGTTTAAATTGTTTTTACTGACATGGGCGATATTTGTCTTCGGTGTCATAATCACCACTTCCGAACCATACAAACCATCTCTTGCACATTAAAACAGCTGCAGAACATTCACCATAAACTTTGGTGAGCAATCTGTGTGCTCCAGCGGCTAATTTTTCAAATTAAAGAAGTAAAGCAAAACTTCCCGAACATGAAGCTTTGTTGGCACGAAATTCGACATTCTCGAAGCTTAAAAGACTTAGTTGTTTATACTGTAACGTCCAATAACTAAGTGAGAATAAATGAGAGATATGTACCCTTGTTATTAAAAAAATTTTAACCCCGTTGGCCATACCGTGCATTCAACATACCGACAGATGGACAAAGCTAGATCTTTGGGATTCAGAATATTAATGTTTTGTAGATCTGTGACCGATATTTCGATGTGTTACAATCGGAAAGACAAATCTTTATGATGGTGGGCATACATAAGTATCTGGCGTTTAAATATCCCAAAGTAAACTAAATAAACACGCTTCTGAATGGGAAACTATCTGATATTACTTTCAAATTTGCAAGTATAAAGTGTTTTCCATATTTTATAGTAAAATGTAAAATAGTTTTCTCAATTGGGAAAAAATTTACATTTACCTTGATTTTATGTTTTTATTAAACATAAAATAATTGCACAACAAGTTCTTACACATTTTCATAAATAACTTAAAGTAAATAAAAAAACAGAATATATGTATGTATAAAATAACGACGTCAATTTGTTTTAAATAACACAAATTCTTCTTGCAATTCAAAAATAATTGCGTATATAATTAAACTTACTAAAGTATATGAATGTTTCTCATCTGTGAGATATTATTATTTTTTTTTTTTTTTTGAATTTTATTAAAATAATTTTTCATTTCGTTATGCCCGTATTTACAGTATTTTGTTGCTATTATGATGATTTTAAATAATATAAACTAAAAAGTATATTTTTACTGAGTTTTCGTTTTAAACTTGTCATGAAAACGTCATGTTGGGTAACGAGCAAGATTTACCAAGATAAGGGGGTAAATTTTATTTATATAAATAATAATGCTTAGGAAAAAAAAAAAAACTAAGCAAATTCAACAAATTCATAAACAAAAAAAGTCCTTAGAAAATGTGTAAATAACTTCGTAGAAAGAATGAAAGATATGAAATAGTCTATGTAACGCAATGTGACGAAGTAAGCGATGAATCTAAACTATCAGCATTCTCATCATTAGCAACAGCAGTAGCAACAGTATTATCATTATGCTCATAAAAAACATCATCATGATTATCATCGTTACTGTACATAATGTGTATACTAGGGAGGCCCTAATTTTTAATTGTTCTTCGTCAGCTAAAAATGGATTCATAATTTCATATTGTCTCCATACAAATATTCTCCTCAAAATAAGACATATCGGCTTGATTTGTATACATGTACTCAAATTTTTCCACAAATAAGTTTAATATATACATAAATATTGGGTCTATGACTTTAATAACTTATCATTCGAACACCATATTTATTTTTATCTGATCGGATCGTCTATATCATTGGGTAAAGCTTCTAGCATGAAAGAGTCGTATGAAAATATTAATTTTATCTTGAATAAAATTCAATACAACCAACACAACTGGAAAGATAAGGAGTAGATTCGTCTAAGATTCATCCTTGAGAGCTCATCCAAGCATAATAGGAATGGAAATCCGAGGATGCGTTCCCTCAGGTTTGTCAGAGCCGGGCGTTGGCAGAAAAGGCGATACACAGTCTCTTCCTCCTCTTCATTATGGCAGCTTCTACAGTAATCATTATACCGTAGACCTATTATTCTAGCATGTGCTCCAATTAAACAGTGTCCTGTAATAAAGGAGACAATTGGCCTTATTTGCTCACGACGGTAATCTATAAGTAGATTCGTCCTGCTGGTATCATATACGGGCCAAGTCGACCTCGCTGTAACACAGAAAGATTCATTAGTACACCTGTTGTCGTAACCTTTCTGCTGAACAGCCATCTTGCATTTAACAAGGGAAATACCAGAAAAGGGGTCGATCGCCACCTCATTTAGCATCGCACGCCTTTTGGTCAATTCATCTGCTATACAATTACCCTGATTTCCATCGTGTCCAGGTACCCATATAAGCGTTATCCTAGAATGTCTCGCTATCTCATTTAGGGATACTCGGCATTCCTCGGTTAGTCTAGATGTCGTGAGGACACCCGCTATTCCGTTAAAGGCAGCCTTTCCGTCAGTAAATAATACATATATCACCAGATATTCGATAATACTTCAGCCAGTTGGATGTACGTTTAATGGCAGTAATTTCCGCCTGAAGAGCAGTACTGAAGTTAGGTAGCCAAAAATAGGATTTTTTCTTAAAGTTTCAATATAGAAACCTTCAGCGACCCTATTTCAGTATCCTAGAGTGTCCAAAGTCCTTACTAGACCGCGAACATGCAGCATTTAGCTTCACAGCAGAGTTAAGAGCCATTTGTGTCACCATCAGATCCACTGGTAACCAGTTTAAGATAGTAAAAAGTGCCTTAGAGGTTGTAGAACTTATAGCACCTGTAATTAGTATCGCGAGTGTCCAACGGGTACTAGTTGGACGGCCTTCCAGTGAGTAGCATTATCCAAAGCATGCCACCATACCAATACTCCATAGAACAAGATGGGTTTAACAACGGCTTTGAAGATAATATATTCTTACCACATTTACCTATAAAGCTTGAGCTCATGAACATTTTCGTGAAAGCTATAGATAATAGATAATTTTTTATTCGAAAAAAAAATTTCCCAATCTGAGTTGTGCAGAAATTAAAGAAGATATTTTTAAAGAAAAACTTAGTGATTGAGAAAAATCTGCCTAAGAATCCTTAATAAAAGTGACTAAAACTTTCTCGGCAATCATCGACCAAGTGACTATAAAATCATTGTCGCGGAGCTGTTATCTTATTATAAGGATTTAGGCTGTAATCTGTCGTTGAAAATATGTTTCCTACATTCACATTTATTTCCTTATAATTTTGGAGCCGTCAGCGATGAACACGGTAAAAGATTTCTACGAGAGAATATAAGGGCAAGTAATGTCCATAAATGCTGGCGGACTACTGTTGGACATTAAAAAGAAACATTCCATATGCAAAATATAGAAGAATAACCAAAAGATACATTCACGTTTATATTACATTATAACTAAATATCGTAATCTTGTTGATAAAAATTAAGATTTTCTAACATAGAATAAAATCAAATTACGAAAGGACTGATCGTGTTTAAAATATTGCAATTTTATTTTTGTTATCCTTGTTCCAAGTCTAACTATACAAATCGGTCTCCACGCTAACCCTTAATATGTAAATCTATTAAAATTTCCGTTGTTAATAATCGAAAAAAAATTATTAAATTTTAGAATTTGAAATATGAAAGAAATTTTTTCAGTTTTTGTATGAAATTGTATACATTTAATATTTCAACATCTATAGTTAAATGAAAAAATAAATATTTTTAAATGGATTTTGTTTTTCAAAATTCAATTTTTGAAATTTTTTAAAATACTGCTACTTAGACCATAAATTCGAAACTTGAAATAAAGTGTGCGTTTGGTTTTCAGATGGCGATGAACTATTTTAGGACTTCATAGCATCGAAAATCGCAAAAGTGCAAAATAAGGGCCATCCTATTGTATACATGTTGTGTAATTTTTTCATATTTTTATTTATTTTGTTGTAAGTAACAAAAACTACAAAACTCCTACAGTATTTTTTTTTTTTGTAAATTTGTATGAGCGTGTTTGAGTAGATTTTATTAATATGCGGGCAGGTGGAAAAGTTCTTTAACATATTAGTAAACATATTTAGAATATATTATCATAGCAGTTGGTGAATTCTATGCTATATAAAACTGTATAAGTGTGTTTAACAACTTCTAGGCCTATAGAAATATTTAAAGATATATATTTTGTAAAGTAAATGAACGATATAAAGGGCTTTCACATTTCAAATGATCGATTTCTTGGCCTGTTGGGTATATTGCAGTAACATACAACGACTTTTCATTTCACCTTCGCACGCATTTCGTTATCTATGAGATTGTTTATTTTTATAAGTGTCTATTGCAACAATAACGAAACAAAACAGAGAGAAAAAAAAAAAACAGTAAATAAAGAGGAAAGCACTCAAGCTGTTTTAGTATTTGGTTTCTTTTTTTCTCTCTAATTCTCTCTTTCTCTTGTTATATGTATGTGTAATTTTTTATATATATATTTTTTGTCTGTGTATCTTTCTCTATCCGCTTAACCCGGTTGGTATTTTTTTAATTAAATTTCATTCGGTAAAATGTTCATGATGATGGTGATGATGATGTGCTGTAGACATAACAACCAACAAAAACAAATAGAAGAGCAAACAAAAAAATAATAAAATAAAATTAACAAACAACATGCAACTAGAATTTTCAAAAGGATCAAGTTTCTTTTTAAAACAATAACGGACATGGTAAATAAAATAACAGAAATAAAAGCAGTAAAAAATAAATATGAATGAATAAATGAAATTTGTTTATTTGTAATGTTAGTGTGTTTGTTGTGTGTTTTCTCACTGAAATTCTTTTTTAACTTGATATAAAGTGTCAAGGTTAGAAAGAATCTCGTAAAATGAAATATCATTTTTTATTTCCAAGAAATAAATGGAAACAGTAAAAGAATATAAATTCAAAAAAAAAAAAAAAAAAAAAAATGGAAAGTAATTTTAATTAACAGTGTGTTATTTTTGGTAAATTTGCTATATAAAAGTTCTACGTTGAGTATGCTTAATATAGAATATCAATGTATATAAAGTATACGCAACCGTTAGAAGTTAAATGAGTTTATGGTATTAAAGAAGTTATGGGTAACCACTAGGGTATTCAATTAATCGGATTTCTGGTTTAGTCGGGCAAATAATTAATCGAGATTTAGATTTAATCGGTTAATTATAAATTATTCGATTAACCGAATAATTTCTATTTTAATTTTAAATTGAAAATAAAACCACAAATCTTGTTTACTTATTTAAGTTTTTTTACTAATAAAGGAACAAAAACAAACAAAACATAACATTTCAAAATAAAAAATAATTAATATCAAAACATATATGGTATTTGGGATTGTTCCTGAGTTAAGAAATAAAATTATTGTGTAAAATTGTTGACCTTCATCCAATTATGCTTGGAACTAAAGATATGAATTTTTAAATTTTAAGAAAACAAAGTTGTGTTTAACTATAGCAATATATATCAATTTATTATTAAAAATCTAAAAGTTAAGGAAATATTTTAAAAAAATATTATTTATTATTTTTAAACTTTGAAGAGAAACCCTTTTTAGATGTTCATATTAGTTCATATTGTAAGCAATTTCTTAAAAAATATATCAAAATCGATCAATTTTTTTTTTAGTTTTTCTTACTTTTAACACCGTGCCCAGTGTTTTTTTTTAAATTAATATTAGTGGTTATTTTGTCGAACTTTCTTGATTATCATATTATTAATTATTCAGGCTCAAGTTCATTAAATTGATTTCATTAGAAATACAATTTTATTTTATTAAATTTTCATAATTTTAATTATTAATAATATGATAATCAAGAAAGTTCGACAAAATAACCACTAATATTAATTTAAAAAAAACACTGGGCACGGTGTTACATGTTTCATGATCTTCTGTCGAGTTGTGACTGAGAAACAGAATCAACATAGAAGAAACAACAAATAAAACATAATAAAAAAACAACAATTGCTTCATTGTTAGCTGACAGCTGACTAAGGCAAAAACAAAACAAGTAATAATGCTAAAAAGAATACAACGCTGAAAAAGCTCGTAAACTTCGTCTAACTCAATCAAAGTAAAAACAGAAATAAGATTAAAGAAGGCTTTCATAATAAGTCCTTTATTCTATTTCTGTAAAACTGGCGAGTTAAATAGATGATGTTTACAAGTGACACTTACATCGACACAAAAGAATGCTGATGAGGGGGTAATGGCTAACCCCGAAAATGCATTCCATTCTGCCGTGTGTCTAAATATAACTTTTTCAGTATTCTTTAAAATTATGAAAATTTAATAAAATAAAATTGTATTTCTAAGGAAATCAATTTAATGAACTTGAGCCTGAATAATTAATAATATAATAATCAAGAAAGTTCGACAAAATAACCACTAATATTAATTTAAAAAAAACACTGGGCACGGTGTTACATGTTTCATGATCTTCTGTCGAGTTGTGACTGAGAAACAGAATCAACATAGAAGAAACAACAAATAAAACATAATAAAAAAACAACAATTGCTTCATTGTTAGTTGACAGCTGACTAAGGCAAAAACAAAACAAGTAATAATGCTAAAAAGAATACAACGCTGAAAAAGCTCGTAAACTTCGTCTAACTCAATCAAAGTAAAAACAGAAATAAGATTAAAGAAAGCTTTCATAATAAGTCCTTTATTCTATTTCTGTAAAACTGGCGAGTTAAATAGATGATGTTTACAAGTGACACTTACATCGACACAAAAGAAT
The DNA here is from genome assembly GCA_942486065.2 of Calliphora vomitoria. Taxonomy (NCBI): domain Eukaryota; kingdom Metazoa; phylum Arthropoda; class Insecta; order Diptera; family Calliphoridae; genus Calliphora; species Calliphora vomitoria. Next base: position 62,716,869 of record OW818031.2, read on the forward strand.
GCTGATGAGGGGGTAATGGCTAACCCCGAAAATGCATTCCATTCTGCCTTGTGTCTAAATATAACTTTTTCAGTATTCTTTAAAATTATGAAAATTTAATAAAATAAAATTGTATTTCTAAGGAAATCAATTTAATGAACTTGAGCCTGAATAATTAATAATATGATAATCAAGAAAGTTCGACAAAATAACCACTAATATTAATTTAGTTAAGGAAATATTTTAAAAAAATATTATTTATTATTTTTAAACTTTGAGTGGAAACCCTTTTTAGATGTTCTTATTAGTTCATATCGAGCCCTAACCGCAAAAATAACGTAAGCGACATTTTTCCGAATTTGACTTTTTAATGAAAATCGATAGAAAAGTGTCGTGCGCATCAGCACCCGAAATAATGAAAATTAAGTGTTTATATATACAGAGATAACGCAAATTCAATTATATCGTAAGCGACACTCACCTTTTCGCTTTACCGCAAAAATAACGTAAGCGACATAAAACCCAAAGGGGCAACATGAAAGCCGAAGTACTAGAGAGAAAATCAAAAGAAATTTAAATACAATTAACGGGAAAATATATAAATTTAAGTCCCATTTATTGGACAAATTTCAAATCAAGCATTTTTTTCTAATCTATTCAAATTTGCTTACTACCTGGTCATAAAATTATGCCTGTTGATTCCATTCACAGTACAATAGAATCATTTACTCGAAACCGAACTGCATGGGCTCCTAGTGAGTGGCCTACAGTTATTCGAAGTGCAAGAAAAACCCTTTACGGTTATGAATTTATATCGTTAAAGCACTCTAAGGGTACTCATTTATGCTTAAGTTTAAGTTTGGAACAAACAATGGTAAACATAGTTTGGAAGATTTTGCTTATATTCTTGCTGTTGGTTAATATTTCAAAACACAATGCCATTCAATCCAATCATTCGGTTCCAAATTTTCACGTGTATAAAATATTTGTATTTTATTTTTATTTATTATAAATAAAAGTAAACAAAAACAGCTGATTCATCAAATGCACAATATATTTAAGTTTGAGAGCCTAAATTGTCGCGCAAACTTATCGGAGTTGTGCAAACGAATTTACATACAATTTTTGACAGTTCATTTGCGAAAGTGTAAAAATGCACAGATTGCACAGTTTACGAGGCATTTAAGCGTTTACATGAGGACTCCTTCTGATTTTCAAACTGGAAAATGTTTTCTGATTAGCTTGTTCCAAAGAAAATAAAATTAAGCAAGATGCGGTCTTCAAATTTTTATACAACTATGATTACAATTAAATACGGCTATTGTGATAAGAAGTGAGATCGAAAAATTCTTAACTTCAATTTCCATACTCTGTTTTTGGCCTCTAAATTTTTTGCAGCATTCCTGTCAGGAACTTTTTGAGCCTTGTATGTTTTTAAACCTGCATTAGCTTTAACTTTTCGTACCAAATAGTCCGAGCACTGAGCTAACCGGGCTGCTTTCCTTCCGGATGTGTTGGCAGCTCTTTTGAAAATGCTTTCTATTTTTTTGGCTTTAGAAACATAATGTGGACCATTCCTTCTACCTGAACCAGGTTTTTAATCAGATTAACAACAAATGAATATAATTGAAATCAAATAATACTTGGGTTACAAGTTTTAGTGAAAAACGTGTGTTAAGAATTTTACGATATCACTCCTTAATAGCGAGGACAAGACATTGATTTAAATACTTCTACGGTCCGTGGACCTCCTCCGCTATACAACACAGAGTTAAAAATTTTCTCATATAAATTCAATGATTTAAAATGTCCTTGCTATAAAAATAGTATTCCTCAAAGTTTTCATAACGAATATATTGACCTAAAACATTCCCAAAATATTCTAGACGCCTTAAACGAAACAGATGAAGATGATATCCGTTAATTTCCTAAGCACCTACTATATTAGTTTAAAACCTTTTTCTGATTTTAAAAAAAAAAATAAATTTTTTCGAAACTTAAAATAATATTTTTTCTTTATAAAACAGTCATCGTATGCGCCACTTTTTAGTCTCAGCAGATTGTAATAGTGGCGGTAAAAATAACGTAAGCGCCAAAACAAATTTGTTGCTCACAAAATTAACTTAAAAATGCATTTATCTCATATATGAGACCAGTAATAGGCTGCATTTTAACTTTCAAAAAATCCTTCGCACAACTTAAAAAAGAAACGAAAAAAACTCTCTCCGTTAAAATTCGATTTTTGGCGCTTACGTTGTTTTCGCGGTTAGGGCTCAATATTGTAAGCAATTTCTTAAAAAATATATCAAAATCGATGTATTTTATTTTTAATTTTTCCTACTTTTGTAATTTTGGGAAATAGAAGTTTTTAAAAAAATCAAACATTTTAGAAAATCTTAAAATTTTTTTAAAAAAAAATAAATCGCTCGATTCATAATCAAAAAAAAAAAAAAAAATTAAAAAAAGTGCTTGGAGTTCAAGATATAGATTTTTAAATTTTAGGAAAACAAAACTGGCGGGGAAGTTGTGTGTATATATCAATATACACTAATTTATTATTTATATATTAGTTCATATTGTAAGCAATTTTTTAAAAAATATATCAAAATCGATCAATTTTATTTTTACTTTATCTTACTTTTATAATTTTGGGAAATAGAAATTTTTAAAAAAATCAAAAATTTTAGAAAATCTTAAATTTAAAAAAAAAAAATAGCAATAAATCGCACGATTCATAATCAAAAAGAAAATTTTAAAAAAAGTGCTTGTAGTTCAAGATATAGATTTTTAAATTTTAGGAAAACAAAACTGGCGGGGAAGTTGTGTGTATATATCAATATACACCAATTTATTATTCAAAATCTAAAAGTCAAGGAAATATTATAAAAATATTTAATTTATTATTTTGAAAAGAAATCTATTTAAATATTCATATTATTTCATATTGTAAGCAATATCTTAAAAAATATATCAAAATCGATCAATTTAATTTTTACTTTTTCTAACTTTTATAATTTTGGGATTTTAAAAAAATCAAAAATTTTAGAAAATCTTAAAATTTAAAAAAAAAAAAAATAGCAACAAATTGCACGATTCATAGTCAAAAAGAAAATTTTAAAAAAAGTGCTTGGAGTTCAAGATATAGATTTTTAAATTTTAGGAAAACAAAACTGGCAGGGAAGTTGTGTGTATATATCAATATACACCAATTTATTATTAAAAATCTAAAAGTCAAGGAAATATTATAAAAATATTTAATTTATTATTTTGAAAAGAAAATCTATTTAAATATTCATATTAGTTCATATTGTAAGCAATTTCTTAAAAAATATATCAAAATCGATATATTTTATTTTTAATTTTTCCTACTTTTATAATTTTGGGAAATAGAAGTTTTTAAAAAAATCAAAAATTTTAGAAAATCTTAAAATTTAAAAAAAAAATATAGCAATAAATCGCACGATTCATAGTCAAAAAGAAAATTTAAAAAAAAGTGCTTGGAGCTCAAGATATAGATTTTTAAATTTTAGGAAAACAAAACTGGCGGGGAAGTTGTGTGTATATATATATAGACACCAATTTATTATTAAAAATCTAAGAGTCAAGGAAATATAAAAATATTTCATTTATTATTTTGAAATGAAAATCTATTTAAATATTCATTTTAGTTCATATTGTAAGCAATTTCTTAAAAAATATATCAAAATCGATCAATTTTATTTTTACTTTTTTCTTACTTTTATAATTTTGGGAAATAGAAGTTTTTAAAAAAATCAAAAATTTTAGAAAATCTTAAAATTTTTAAGGTATGATCCATTTTCTGAAGATGTTCTTCAATTTAAAGCCTCTGTATTATTAACAACACATTGAATATCCAGACTTAGATCATGAGGGGACCTAAAGATAATAGACATCTAGTAAAAAGAAGGAATATTTTAAAATACTCAAAGAGTGAATCAAAGTAAACTCGTACACAGTGTTCCAGCTAAAACTTTTCCTTGGTCCAAAAAATTATTATTTTTATAATCACCGTTGGCTTTTACAAATACATTAGATAAATCAAAAATTTTCAACTGTTATTTCGGTCAAAATTCACAGCGAAAAACAAGTATGTGAAAGAATAATTAAAACTCTTCAAAAAAATCCAACATGGACTTTCAAAAAATAGCAAAAATATTTGAAGGTTCATCGCCATACGATTTCAAAAGCCACAAGGAAGTATTGAGCATTGACAGAATCAGGAAGAAAAAAGGTCAACAGATATTGATAAGACAAACGAAGTCGAACAACTCTTTCGATGAGCACGGACACTTCAATAAGAAAAACAGCTCGTAAAGTTAAATACTTTACGTGCTGTCGTATAGAGTTCCAGATCGTAATGCATTAGAGAACTTAGAAGCAAAAGAACGACCGAAAAAAAAGTAAAATTTTCTAAAAAAAATACACCTGTTTTATGATGGCAGACATATACTGGCAGACTTTTCACAACTTAAGGATGAAGATCTGTATGTGGCTGATGAACGAGGTAAAACATCAACCGTAATTGGTCATTTACAGTTGACGCATAATTAGTCAATCATTTGTGATATCAGGCAGGACACTCTTGAAAAAAGGCCATCGAGTGGTAGTCAAACCATAATGTCAATTTTGTACATCTGGAGACAAATCCACCGAACTTCACAGAACTTCGGCCTGTAAAAAGGTATTGGAAAAAAATAGACTTGAGAAATGAAAAAAATGTGGATCAGGAAGAGAAAAAGGTCTAACATGTATCAGAAAGTCGAGCAACTCTTTCGAAGAGCACCGATCACTTTATCAGAAAAGAAGCACTTAAAATTAAATGATCTGATACTTTTGTCCGCAGAGCTAAAGCTAATGCTGGGTTGAAATCGTATAAAGCTCCAGATCGCAAAGAACATTGAAGCAATAGCACGAGCGAAAAAACGGAGGTCAAATTAAAAAATAAAAAAAATACACCTGTTGTGTGATAGATGATGAACTTTTCTTAACTTCCGGGTCGAGAGTTTTATTTGGCTGATGGACGAGGTAATGATCAATAACAATACCGGAGAGAAAAACATAAAAATGTTCCAAAGACGTTTCTTGTGTTGCAAGCCATTTGCAGTTATGGCAAAATATATTAATCATATGTGTCAAAGAAATATATATTACGGAGTGTCTACAAAAACGGCTTTTACCTTTCTTAAAACAGCACAGAGTGCCTTCATATTTCTATCCTTATTTGGCATCATGCCAATATGGAAAATGTGTGTGTCAATTGTGTAACACGGGAGACAAATCCACCCAACTTCACAGAACTTCGGTCTGGGTTCTATTAAAAAAAGAATTAAAAAACACATGAAAGGTTTCCCGATTGTAAACGATTTTAACCAACTGTAAAATCTTTAAAGAGATGATTTCCGGAAAAAGTGGATAACTTTATAAATACCAAGAAATATGTCAATATTTTAATAATTAATGAATTTGCACAATGAATTTGTCAATTTACCAAGGACCACAAGCAAATGATAAAATTGTTTTAGCAAAATGATTGTTCTATTCGGGCAACGTTCCGTGTACTTCGCCCATTTTACAACCATCATAATCGTCCTACTTAGGTGACTATTCGCAGTGTGGTGGACGTGAATTATCACAATGTTGTCTTTGCCATCCATAAAATTGAGATTGATTTAAGTACTATGAAAAATTTTACATTTCGGAAGCTGCTACCCAGAGAAGACTTACATACATAATGGCATATGTATAAATGTCGATGATATCTCACACATACCTTGGTTTACTTAAATTTAAAGATTGGAAGCGCATTTTGAATTACCGTTTTATATTGAATATAAAAATATATTTCTTAATTAAACAATTATTAGAAAGTATGTTTGTAAAAATAATTTTATCTTATGATATCATTTAAAGTCAATTTCCAATTTTTGTGAAATGGATTCTCAAAAAAAAACTTTAAAATCAACGATTCAATAACTTTAATATAGAATAAAAATTAATTATATAATCTGACAAACAATGCTATTTAGCACGGCTTTTTACGAAATCCTTAAGTTGTACTTAGCTAAGAACTAGCGAAAACCGGTCCATGTTTTGTTCCTTACAAATAGATAATGTTGTGCTTTAGATGTTGAATACAGCGTCTCCCTTTTCATCCTTTTTTGACGCTCTATGAAGAGGATCAATCTTCTATAAGACTACCCAGCTCTATGGTACCTTAAACTAAAATGTCTTGGTACATATGATTTCCATAATCTGGGTTGTCTTAAAGATGTGTAACTGAAGAATCTTATCGAATTTGTTAGAAGTATCTGATGGGAACACAAGATTTACAAAGAATGTATAATATATAATTCACATGAAATACACTTACGTGAACAATTATTGCTACCATTATGAAACACAAATGTAATATCATGCTGTAAATTCCACTCAACATAAACACAGCAAAATCCGTATACAATCCAAATCACGTATGATTATTTATGAGTGAACCAAATTACATGAAATTCAAACTGACATTAATTTGATTTTCATTCGACACTACGTAACTTGCCACATGTAAACAAAGTCATTTAAATTCATCACCCTCAAAGTTGACACTTTATTACTGAATCATATTACAATTAACCTATTTTTGTAATTTATTTCATTAAAAACTTTTGAGTGGATATTTAGTATAGTATGTAATAAGGAAAGAACTTTATTAAAGAAATTTAATTTAATATTTCTTTGCAAAAATTTTCATCATAATTTAAGCAGTATCCTTAAATTAACATCCTTTAGACGCTTATTTCACGATACTTCAGCCCCTTTGCTGTATTCACATTATTTTTTCTTTATTTTTTTTACTTTTTTTTGGGTAAGTTTGTTTATGTCTAAAGGAAATTTAAGATTGACATTATTTTTTGTCATAATATACAAAATCATTCTATGCCACCACCCGCGGCAAAGATAATGAAGCTTATGAGGGGTATAGAAAAAAAAACGAACAAAAAGGAAATGACACACAAAAATGACAACAACGACTACGACGACAATAATACAGACAAAAAAAATGTCAACATAAAATATGCTAATAAAAAGGATAATCTTACAAGCAGAAATCCTTTCGACATTTTTGAGTGTTACAGTACAAAACAAAAAAGAAACTCACACATATACATATACACTCACACAAGAACCTAAAATAACAACAAAAACAGTATTTTACTACTTATAGACATGAACTAAACAAAAAAAAAAATCTCCTAATAAAAAACAACAACTTTGGAAAGAAAAAAAAAAACTGCCTAATTAATGTTGTAGTTGTATGCTAACAGTTGAGAATTGATGGAAAAAAGGACACAGTTAACAGGAAAATTAAGAAAAAAAAAAACCAACCAACAGCAAACAAGTCAAATGAGGAAAAAATTAAAATTACACAAAAAAGCAGAAAAAAAAAACTAATGAGTATAGGAAAAATTACACAAAAGGGGGTGAAAAATAACCCACCAAATGATACAACAAAAAAATACACAATGCTAAACATTAAAAATCAAGTTGTATTAGAAGAAGATTGAAGATGGAGAACAAAATAAAACAAGAGAAGAGCTTAAAGACTATACAGCCGTTGGCAGTATAATTAATAATTGTAATTAAGCAGCTTTTTGTGGATTTTTTCGTATATTTTGCTTTTACATACACACAGACTCATGTACTTTTGTACAGAGATAACAAAGCAGATTTTAGATGGATATGGGTCATGGATTCATGTTTTGGTTTGTAACTTGTCTGTGAAATTGGTATTTAGGAATAAATTAAAGTTTTAAATTACAAATTTAAGGCTTATTTAAGTGTCAATTATTGTAAATATACATACATACATATATATACGGTAAAATCCCATAATATTTTCACATCAATGATACTGACTTATAAAAGCAAATAATTGCTAAATTAGCGAATTTTACTAAACTATTTCTTTAACGACTTTTTGATCACAAGGCTTTGCCTGTAATTTATTCAGCTGTAATTATATCACCACGGACGGATATATATAGCCAACAACACGTGCTAATGATACAATTGTTTTATCAAAATAGATGTTCTGCTCAGGCAACGTTACGCGCTCTTCGCCCTTTTTATGGTGAGGCTCATTCGTGGCTGAATTGGAACTTAATTGAGATAAAGCCAGTGTTTTGTATGGATTTTGGTCTTTCGGCGTCATTGATCTATATTTCTTTGAGAACGACGATGGATGATGGCCAGCACTATAGGTCGATAATTATCAACTCTATTTAGCCTGGTTTGGTTGATATGGACACAAACGGCATGTAGTTTTAACTCTTTTCGATTTAGTGGTCACTTTTCTAACCACCTTTTCTAGAGCATTTTGTAAAACAATTAAATTTTAAATTGTATACAACTACAGCCGCAACTGAGAGTATGCTGAGAGTAACAATATTTACTCTCTTCACACGTACTTGTGGTATATGAATTCAACATACTTATGAAAGAATTAAACACATCAAAATGCTTTAAGTTTTAACTTTGATTTTCCGACTAAAAACAGAGTGAACCACTTTATTACACTTCTACACAAAATTTTAGTAAATTTTTTGAATACTTTGCTATCTATTTGTGGTAGAATTTAATTTATAGAACAGAGTTTCAATTTTTGGGATTAAAAATAGAAGAAAATTTAAGCATTTTTATCTGGTGAAAAATAATAATGCACAAATACAGCACGACTTAAGTTTTTGACAACAGACGTAGGTTTTTTCCCTCTCAGTAACGACTCTATGGATACATTATTCTATGGTTTAAGTTTTTATCGCAAAACTTTGCCGTCAGGTTGCTCTGGTTAGATTAATATATTAATTTGAAAATATGTTAAACCGCAAGTTTTTCTAAGGGGTTTTCCCGCATTCAATAACAAAAGGTAAGAGTGTTTATTGTTCATCAAATTCACTGTTACTTTGTTATTTAGTGTTTTTTTGTTGGCTGGTGCTAACAAAGTAATATTTTTTATTATACTCTCTGAGAATTAGCGTGAGTGGTTAGATTACTAACCACTGTGACTGAAATTGGTTTTATATAATGTGTTGCTCTACATTATATTATGTTTTTTGTAAACGTGCCGCGTGTACTCAATGAACATTAAATTGAAGATATTTAGTTCGAAAGTATTGAAGATATTTTGAATGAAGAGAATTATTAGGAGCCAGTTGATCTAATGATGGTTCTCAGTGACATACCTTCGGGGCTCCAGTTACGATATGAAGCTAAAATATGATACAATTTGGCTAATACTTCTGTTAGTGACTTATCTACCCAGTCTGCTGTGGTGGGACCCAAATGGTGCACAAATTGTCGATTGGAAGAGCCGGTTGATTACACAGAAGTTGGTTCTAAATGATATAATAGAATTGGAGAATGTCTCACCTACACAGCTATTTCTCTAGGTTTGTTCAGAAAATTTAGTCAAAATGATAAGTTAAATCAAATTTATTTTTATCATAATTATTTTGAATGCCAACCGCCATGGTGGTTAATAAACTAACCTACTAATTACACAGAAGTTGGATACTAAATGATATAATAGAATTGGAGAATGTCTCACCTACACAGCTATTTCTCTAGATTTGTTCAGAAAATTTAGTCAGGTTAGGTTTTTATTCCATAAAAACCTTTAGCTATATTTTTTTTCATAATATGTGAACCCTAGTTAAAGTAAGAATGCAATGTGAACTAGCCACGGAGATCCTGCAAATTGACCCCCTTAGATATTTTATTATGGGGTTTTCTAAAGCCGCAGGTCTATACGAATAAGTTGCACACCATAGCTGCCCTCAAGGCCTAAATAGTTAATATACAGCCTGATTCGAAATTTGGTTGCGCGCTAGCAGCATATCCGCTGCGGACGTTTGCACGATGTTATATATTGTTATAAGCCTTTCAAACCAATAAAAAGTTTCGATAATATCTCACACTCACCATGTTTTATTTAAATTTAAATATATGAAGCGCTTAATGAATTCCCTTTATTTTGATATAGTGTCTTCTAAAATTTTATTTAGTTCAGCGAAGAGAAGCAACCATGAAATAGTTATTTAGTGGCAATTTCATGAATACGATTTTTGAACAAATTGTAAATAATCATTAATGACGCAAATGCAATTTGTTTGAGCTGCAAAGTGCCCGAAGTGAAAATGAAGTACGAGCACCTCAACAATTTATAGAAATAAAGTGAATGGTTTAATAATACTGCCTTTTAGCAGGACATATGCATAGTACTGTTTTTAGTGATCTAGAACATCGTTTTCATTTTTACATCATGCTCAATTAAATCGCTGATACGCATCATGATTCTCTAATTTCCAATTTTTATTTTATTAAATACACAATAAGACAGTATTTTAAATGTTTTTTTCTCAATTTGTTGCTTATTAAAAAAAATGATTTACATTTGGAATACCACCAAATATTTATATTCTTTGAATTCTACTCAATTTAGATATGTGTGTGTAAATCACACTCACGTTTCAAATACTTAACTAAAATTACTATACTTTGGTCCAAATTTGTATCATTGTTTAAAACAGTACTGTATTTAAAATTAGCAAAATTGGTTTTATAGATAAATGGTTATAAACTAAAATAAGAAGTAATCTCTAACAAATTTTATATTTTTAACTAAAACAATATTTAGCTGTTGGTACATTGCAATCCTTTTCTACAAAGACTTGTATGTAAAAATAATGACTACTAAAATTATATTTTCAAGATTTATCACAGTATGATATCACAGTACAATTTGTTCCAGAATATCATTTAAATTCACCCTTACAGAAGACATGATTCTTATATGATGAATTCTTACTTAGACCCAGGTTTCTCTGTGTTTTGATAAGTTTTAATTATAACTTTTATATTATTGCTTTCAATTCAATGATTGAGTACCTCAATCGACTAGACGATAGTATGATGTATTATCAATCTGAGGGTTGCGGGTACGATTCCTAACAGAGACTCTGGGTTTATCCGCAGACAAGCTAAATGCTTAGCAGTTTGTGTCTAATGATGTGTAATCGAAGAGAAACTGAGACAAGTGTGTGAAATTGAAATTCATGTCAGACGTATATAAAATTCTAACTTATCTGAGACAATACATATTTAGAGTTTTGTATTAAGTCCCACACTATTTCCATCCACGCTACTGTATGCTTTACGCAAAATATACCATTATACTTAATTTATTTTCTTAAACAAATAAAAGACTTGCTGCAGTGCGTATTAAATAACCTACAACGTAAGTGTTCTTTAAAAAATGGGAACATTATTTGTATTTCCTAGAGGCTAATTGCAAATTGCAGTACTTTCTTTGTTTACTCATTAAACCATGTATTAATTTAAAAATTCTATAAAGACTTTAAATTAAAATAAATTATTCCCTTACAGTAGCATCCCATTTTTAATAACAAACTGTAAGCGTTAAATGTAATGTAGCAAAAATCCACGTTTTTATTTGTCAAAACTTATTTGCTGGAAACGAAATTATTATTGTCTACATTTAATACCGAAAGATAACAAAATGACCTGACATGGCCTCTTTAATAAAGTAATTTATGCAAATATGTTTTCTTATGATAAATGGCCAGAAAACGTGACCAAATTTTATTTATTGTTGTCCCTTTTTTAAGATTTTTGAGCTGCAAAAAAAGTGGGACGTGAAAATTGTGAGCAAGTTCCAAAGTATGTATATGAAACAAGTGTTTTTATTGAGTGATTGTAAGTTGTTTATGTTGCTATATAGTGTTTGATTGCACGTTTAAATTAAGTAGTAGCCTTAAGAATTTTAGTTCTGCAAATCCCCAGAAATTTTTATAAATAATGAGTCCATAGAAAATTAAGCAATATTGGCTAGTGTCTCATGTTTTTCATATAAAAACGATTTTTTTTAGTAAAATATATACCTTTATTTGTATAAGAAATATTTAACACTTTTATCAAAACAGAACTTAAAATTTTTTAAATTTTCTTTTTTAACCATTTGCCAAATTGGAAATCAATTTAGTTTTATACCCTCTATCAAAAAATATGAGGAATATATTGCTTTTGTCATTGCGTTTGTAACATATCGAAATATTGATCGTAAAACCAAAAAGATTCCAAGACGATCTTGCTATGTGCGTCCGTCTGTCTGTTGAAAACACGATGAGGCCCAAACGAAAAAAACCAAACTGTCTGAAATTTTCCACATATACTCTCTGTTGATAAGGCTAAAAATGGCCAATATCGGTCCATCGGTTTAGCAAAATATAACAGAATATATATATAAATCTAAGTATTTACCATATATTCTAAGAATTATGCCTTAACTTTCTTTTACTATTAACAATTATTCATTGTTTTATCCTTTTATAACCCATAGTTTCATAAATTCAAGAACATTTAAGTCATATACAATTGCTTTTAAATAAAACATCTAAACAACTCTACAATTGGACTATTTAAAATAACACCTCAATACATAAATAACTATTAATACATATGATATTTCAAATATCTATTATGCCACACATAAATAATGGTGACATAAATGTCACCAACAAATATGGTTAGAATACGAAACGTGACACATGACATTATGCAATTAAGAAAAATGTATTCAGACAATGTTAAACATAAATTGGGTTTCCTATAATTACTCAAACACAAAAAAAAGAAAGGAAAATAAAAAGCTACCATAACAATGATAGAAACAAAAATAGAAAAATACTGACCGCAAAGTAACAACTAAAATGTCAATTGGTAAATAAATTAATAGACTTGTGGTAAAGAATATTTTATTACAAAAAATAAAAAAAAAAACAAGAAATTAAAATCAAGCAAAAATAAATGTTAGACAACCAACCACAATTCTATCAACGACTAAATGAATGAATGTTGATGTAACGATAAAAAATTCAACGCACAGCAGCAAAAAAAAATAATAAAGTTGATAAAATGCAAATGTTAAAATAACCATACAAAAAAAAAAAAAAAAAAAAAAAATAAATAAAAAATGCTGAAAAAACCAAAAACAAAGTAAACTGAAAATATAAGCAAATTTTAACTTACAAAATGAACTGACCTAGTGCAGACAGACACTTCAACAGATGGACTCTCTGATACACTCATATTTGTCAAACATCGAACATTGATAAAGATACGAGGGGGAAAACGTTATCATACGAGTGGCCGTAGTAAAATTAAAAAAAATGTACACACATACCAACATATACTTACACTCTATCCTAGGACAAGTGTTACTTGATGATGCAGCTTAACACGCACACATACATGACGTACACACTTATATATATTTATGTATGCAACAAAAGAGAAAACTTTTCTCTAGCATGAGTACATGCCACACTTAACCAAACAGTCAAATACACAATGATTGGTCTTCTGCAGCAGGGATTCTTAATTTTGTGAGATGTCTCTCCTACGTATATTAACTGAACTAGAACTGAACTAGAACTGAACTAGAACTGAACTAGAACTGAACTAGAACTGAACTAGAACTGAACTAGAACTGAACTAGAACTGAACTAGAACTGAACTAGAACTGAACTAGAACTGAACTAGAACTGAACTAGAACTGAACTAGAACTGAACTAGAACTGAACTAGAACTGAACTAGAACTGAACTAGAACTGAACTAGAACTGAACTAGAACTGAACTAGAACTGAACTAGAACTGAACTAGAACTGAACTAGACCTAGAACTAGAACTGAACTAGAACCGAAAAGTGTGTTAAATTTTGTTCTGTTTGAATATGGTTCTTACTTAACATAGATTAAGAATCCTTCCTTTCATCAAAGTACACAAGCGCTCCAACATTACTGTAACTACTACTTTGATGCCATTCAATACCACTTGCACTTGATATCTATAGTTGTGTGGCGACAGTGGTGGTGGTAACGGTGGTGTTAGTGTTAAACTCATGAAAATGTTGACACAGTCTAAATGCATGCATGCAAACTAAAGACTTATAGAAAATATGAAAAATACGATACACACACATTTTTAAACCTTTCTATTTATGTATATACTGAACTAGATACATACATATGTTTAAGGAATACATCTTTATATGTACCCTTAAACTGTTATCTCTTTCGTATAAATTAAACAAACACATTCCCACGTATGTTAATATGTATGTCCTTAGATGACAAAATAAGATCGTGATCAATTTGACCTAAATATTGTAAAATGTCTTATAGTAATTTTGGATACAATCTATTTATTAAAACAAATAATAAAAATACAAGAATATTAAACAGAGATTTAACAGATCATAAATTTAAAAACAGAGAAAAATAATATTAATAGTATATAAGTAATATATTTTTTGAAATATTTGTTTTTTTTTAATTAATTTTAAAGAAAATTTTAAGCGTCATAAATTCTATGCTAAATCTTTCACTTATTTCTTCTTTAGAACAGACATTTCTACCTGGTTTCATATCACTATTCCCTAAGCCACGTTAGTATAAAAAAGATAAGTAAAACTGAGAGAGTAATATTTAATAATGTTTCTTTAATTTAGTCACGTTTTGTCTACACAATTGATTTGTATTATTATCATCATGTGTGTCATGAACCTCTGGCTAAAAAAATATTCATGAATTTAAATTTAAACAATTTGTATGCTTTTTCTAATAAACCAGCAATTTAATGACGTTTTATGTAAAATATATAAAACAAATAACAACAAAAATAAATTAAAAAAAAAAACTATGAACAAATATCATCTAAAATTAAATTAAGAATTATGTCACAACACTTAACGGTCTTAGTTAATAACAATTTTCTAAAAAATAGGCTACCTATATATACATACATAGCCTTGCTCAATAAAATATAGCATTAGTACTAGAACAGAACTAGAACAGAACTAGAACAGAACTAGAACAGAACTAGAACAGAACTAGAACAGAACTAGAACAGAACTAGAACAGAACTAGAACAGAACTAGAACAGAACTAGAACAGAACTAGAACAGAACTAGAACAGAACTAGAACAGAACTAGAACAGAACTAGAACAGAACTAGAACAGAACTAGAACAGAACTAGAACAGAACTAGAACAGAACTAGAACAGAACTAGAACAGAACTAGAACAGAACTAGAACAGAACTAGAACAGAACTAGAACAGAACTAGAACAGAACTAGAACAGAACTAGAACAGAACTAGAACAGAACTAGAACAGAACTAGAACAGAACTAGAACAGAACTAGAACAGAACTAGAACAGAACTAGAACAGAACTAGAACAGAACTAGAACAGAACTAGAACAGAACTAGAACAGAACTAGAACAGAACTAGAACAGAACTAGAACAGAACTAGAACAGAACTAGAACAGAACTAGAACAGAACTAGAACAGAACTAGAACAGAACTAGAACAGAACTAGAACAGAACTAGAACAGAACTAGAACAGAACTAGAACAGAACTAGAACAGAACTAGAACAGAACTAGAACAGAACTAGAACAGAACTAGAACAGAACTAGAACAGAACTAGAACAGAACTAGAACAGAACTAGAACAGAACTAGAACAGAACTAGAACAGAACTAGAACAGAACTAGAACAGAACTAGAACAGAACTAGAACAGAACTAGAACAGAACTAGAACAGAACTAGAACAGAACTAGAACAGAACTAGAACAGAACTAGAACAGAACTAGAACAGAACTAGAACAGAACTAGAACAGAACTAGAACAGAACTAGAACAGAACTAGAACAGAACTAGAACAGAACTAGAACAGAACTAGAACAGAACTAGAACAGAACTAGAACAGAACTAGAACAGAACTAGAACAGAACTAGAACAGAACTAGAACAGAACTAGAACAGAACTAGAACAGAACTAGAACAGAACTAGAACAGAACTAGAACAGAACTAGAACAGAACTAGAACAGAACTAGAACAGAACTAGAACAGAACTAGAACAGAACTAGAACAGAACTAGAACAGAACTAGAACAGAACTAGAACAGAACTAGAACAGAACTAGAACAGAACTAGAACAGAACTAGAACAGAACTAGAACAGAACTAGAACAGAACTAGAACAGAACTAGAACAGAACTAGAACAGAACTAGAACAGAACTAGAACAGAACTAGAACAGAACTAGAACAGAAGTAGAACAGAACTAGAACAGAACTAGAACAGAACTAGAACAGAACTAGAACAGAACTAGAACAGAACTAGAACAGAACTAGAACAGAACTAGAACAGAACTAGAACAGAACTAGAACAGAACTAGAACAGAACTAGAACAGAACTAGAACAGAACTAGAACAGAACTAGAACAGAACTAGAAGGGAACTAGAACTAGAACAGAACATAACTGAGTTTTATGTGCATCATGTTCCACAAACTTAAGTGCATTTTAAATAGAAGAATGAAGTTAAAATCGTTGAAACCATAAAGGAAAAATACTCCTTAGCATTTTTTTTTTTTTGTATTTTGCAATCCTTTCATTCAGCATTTATTTTTTGGTGTGGAGAAGTAAGAGAAAAATAATAAAAGTGAGAAATTCTCACAGACGCATAAAAATGTCACTTATGTATCTTGGTTTAGAAAGCATTCCCAAACTGTATTTTTGTGTATGCAAGGACTGGGATCACTCATTGTTTTTAATTATTTATTATATGACTTTTTACCGCTCAAGAATATTATAAAAAATTAATAATTTATCTTTACTTCTGCTTCATTTTGGTTGAAAAAGAAGTTTTAACTATGTTCGAGATTAAGATAGTTAAAAATTATTATTTATAGATTTTTTATGATTTTGATTTTGTAAAATACGGTACGTTGTTTGCCTTATTTCAGTCCTTACATTTATTTAAAAAGTGTATAAATATTGTTTGTTTGTTTGTGTGAATTAAACTAAGTTTGCTATTTGGGGTTTCCTTAACATGTCTGATGGTTTTTATGCTTCTGTTGTTACTGCTGTTCTTAGTGCGCTGTATAGATGTATGTAGTTGCTGTTAATGTGGCTTTTTAGCAACGCTTAAGGCCAATAACGTGCTTTGTATTATAAATAATATAAATTTATTTGAATTTCTCTTTACTGCGCTCCTCTTTCACTCATTTATCTTTATCTTTTCATATAAATGTATGTGTTAATGTGTTTGTTATTGTTGTGGCAAATGATTACAAAATAAAGATATCAAAAGTCATTGCATTATTGTTATCTTAAGCGTGACTTTAAATCCCCCCTTTGCTGTTTAAAGGAAAAGGAATTTTTGTAATCATTTGTAACAAATTTAAACTGACCCTTGTTGCTATTTTGAAGTTTATTTTCCTTTAGAAGTGAACACTGGTGTGTTTAGTTGTCTGTGGATTTAGTTTTTCTTTGCTTTCGTTTTTTTTTTTTTTTGTCTCATGTTGTTTTCTACTTAGGGCGACAGGTTTCGGTAATGATTTTGTATTATCAAATTTACTTTAAATGTTGTTTATGTGTCAAACATTGTGTTAAATATGATGACATGCTTGGTCATCATTTTCACTTTTAACTTTTGTTGCGCTGCAAATACTTTTTTTACACGTAACTTTCGAAGAGAGAATGAACGTAGTATAAAGAATAAACTTGAAAGTAATTGCTGAGCTAATGTTGACTTCAATTTAGCATGACTCGAAGCAATTTAGCAGAAAATAAATAAAAGAAAACTTAACTATAATAATTTCGTAAAACGAATTGAAGTACATAAATAATACTCGTACATACCAGCATTGTACATATACAATATTTAATTTCGAGCTTTTCAAAAACTTTTTTATTGTATTCAATGATTATGGAGAGTCTTTGGAAAAAAAAACACAATATATTTTAAAGATTTAAGAGGATCTTTAAGTAAACCAAATACATTTCTTGAATTTAAAGAAAAGTTTATTTTTATAGACTAAATTATAACATCTGAAACATTTTTATTTAAACAGAATTATATCGAACTGCATGGGTTCTTTAACTCTTTCAGTACGACACTCAAATTACAAGCTGAATCGTTATTATACCCTACACAACTATAGTGGGGAGGGTATTATGCGTTTGTGCTGATTTTTATAACGCCCAAAAATATTAGTCTAACTCACACCTTAAAGTATACCGATAGGTTTATAATCACTTTCTGAGTCTATTAAACCGTGTCCGTCCGTCCGTATGGCTGTCCATATAAACTTTGTTCGCAAAGTACAAAACATAATTATGAAGATATTTCGATCAAATTTAGCACATTCATTTTTTCGACCCAATGACGAAGTCAAAAGGGTCAAGACAGTCTAAGGACGACAAAAGTTGTTAATCCATTCAGTAAAAGATTGAGGAATGGTTTAAATATTTTTTTACTTTTTTTAAATTTTAAAGACACAAATTTATTTTTATTTGTTACTACAGATTATTCTACCCTGATCCTTTATGGAGTCTTAACTGAACAATTTATTCAATTATTTTTAGCTAAATCAATTTATTTATCCTGCTTCACAACCGAAATTCTTATAAATTTTCCGCATAAATTTCCTTAAATTTATTTTAAAGTAATTATTGCATTTTTTCTTCGCCAATGGATCAAAGGACGTTAATTTTTTTTTATTCTTGTGAAATAAATTGCTGTTTTTCACAGCATTACTTTGTTCCATTATAATAATGAAAAACCATTTTTCTTACAATTTGCTGTTGCATTTCGTTAAGGATTTACTGGTTTGTTAAAATATTTCAAATATCTATAAAATTGCAATTAAAAGAGAAATATGTTCAATTGTGCAATAAAATATCTATGTAAAGTAAAAATAGAAAAATACCACATAAATATGTTTTTTATTGGTGGTATATTCTTGCACAGGTATGTTTGGTAAGGTCATTTAGTGTGTAACATGTTCTATTAATAATAAATTTAAAGCTATAAAAACTTCAAAAACTTTAGAAATATGAGTTTAAAGGCATAATATCATAGTTTAGAAATCATATATGTAGTTCATGGGATGTAAATGGGGTTGGTCACTTGACTAATGACAAGGTAACTAGCGCTGTGACATGTCACTATGAAATCTGACAGTTATCAACATAGATTAACTAAGTGCAGTTATTTTACTATTTCTTCGTTATCAAAAAATCCAATGATCACTTTATATATATCACAGACACGAAAATAAGGACTAAGATAGTAAAATACTTAACGCACGTTTTTAATTAAAACTTTTTACACAAGTATTATTTGATATTTTTTTCAAGTTACCTTTGTAAAGCACGTTTATGTTTAATGTAAATTATGTTCATTTGTTATTAATCTGATTAAAATGAGTGACCAGAAAAAAGTGCGTACTAAAATTATTAAATATTTTCAACAAAACCCAAGCTGGTCCTACAAAAAGTTGGTCAAACACTCAAAGGTCTGCTATCAAACTGTTTCCAATGTTATTAAACAGTACCGGGAGAACTTGTCCGTTGATATAAAACCTGGTTCAGGTAGAAGGAGTGGTCCACATTTTCACAAGAGTTTCCAACACATCCGTTAGGAAAGCAGCCCGGTTAGGTCAGTACTCGGACTATTTGGTAAGAAATGTTAAAGCCAATGAAGGCTTAAACTCATACAAGGCTCAAAAAGTTCCTAACAGGAACTCTGCTAAAAATTTAGAGGCCAAAGACAGAGCAAGGAAATTGAAGTCAAATTGTATACATAAAATATACCTGCTGCATAATGGATGACATGTACGTATGGAAAATTCTTCGCAGCTTCCGGGTCAATATTTTTGTGTTACAGATGCTCGAGAGAATGTTGAAGAAAATTTTTGGACCCAAAACCAGACAAAATTTCCCAAAAAGTTCCTAGCATGGGAAGCAATATTCAATTGAGGCAAAATAAGCCAAACATTTGTTACAAAAGGCTCTAAAATACCGAAATTCACATCAAGGAATGTTTAGAAAAAAGGATGTTTCCATTCGTAAGACTTCTTAATGTGTCCACTTATTTTTGGCCTGATTTGGCATCTGTCACTATGGTAAGATAGGTCTTGAGTGGTACAATACCAATAATGTGGTATTTGTATCAAGAGAGGCAATTCCTTCAAACTGCCTGGAGCTGAGTCCAGTGTAGAGATATTGGGCTCATGATAAAAGAGAATTGAAGAGAACAAAAAAGGTGTCCAAAAGTGTGGTAGATTTTTAACGGAGATAAACAACCTGTTCGAACAAAGTGGCATAAAACACTATAAAAACCATAATGGAAGGGTTTTCGAAAATGGTTCAAAATTTCATCATTAGTGATTAGAACTATAAAAATAATTTTTTTTTTTGTAAATTGTAACAATAATTTCAATCAAGTAAAGAAAGATTCAACACTGTAAGTTTAGTGGTTTCATTTTTATTAACATATATGTATGTTAAAAGATTTTCGATCTCAGTCCTTAGATCTTTGTTAATCTCTCTCCCTCCCTTATTTTTAATACTTTTGTATTTGCATTGCTTCACCATAACAGCTAAAAACCAAAAGATGGCCACATTCAACAAACATTAAATAATGCAGGAGTAATCAGTTAAGTAATATGAATAAGTAAACGTGCGCCAAAGTCACATTACCTAATTAGTACTTGTCTTTCTTTGTGAATTTTGAACGCCCTCTATTGGATGTAGAAACACGTTGTAAATAATATTATGATAACGTTAACTGGTGACTTAACGACTGTGAAGCTTGTTGATTCATTGTGTCATGTAAAATAATCGCAATTTATGGTTCTAGCAAGATATAAAAGACGCGAAATTCATATAAAGGGTGATTTTTTATGAATTAAGTTTTTCGGACTGGCAGCACTGGTTGGTAATTGTGTCAAAACGACATCTGTGAAAGTGAAAAGTGTGCAGTATACTCTGCCATTTCATCATGGAGAAACTCACAAACAAGCAACGACTGCAAATCTTTGAAAATTATTATGAAACTTCCTTACAACAGCTCAATGGAAATCTACTGTTTTATCGAAAAATTGTGTTCAGCGATGAGGCTCCTTTCTGGCTAAATGAATAGCTAAACGAGCAAAACTGTCGCATTTGGGGTGAAGAACAGCCATATCCCCTACAAGAGTTACCGATGCATCCCGAAAAAACGAAATTTTGGTGTGGTTTATAAGCTGATGGCATCATCGGTCCATTTTTGTTCAAAGGCGACCGTGGAAGAAACGCTACCGTCAACGGCGAACGATATCGAGCAATGGTAACCGACTTTTTTTACCCCAATTGACTGAGTTGGACTTGGTTGATATTTGGTTTAAATAGGACGGTGTCACATGGCACACTGCTCGTGAAACTATGGACTTATTGCAGGATGAATTTGGTGAGCAGTTTATCTCTCGAAATGGCCCTGTGAGTTTGTCCGCCAAGATCATGTGATTTACGCATCTTAACTATTTCTTGTGGGGTTATGTGAAGTCGTTGGTATGTGGACAAGCAAAATACGATTTAATCCTTAGAGCATAACATAACAAGTGTTATTCATGTAATACTGGCCGAAATGCTCGAAAAAGTGGTGCAAAATTAGACCTTACGAATGGACCATTTGAATCGGAGCCGCGAGCAACATTTACATGAAGTTATTTTTAAAAAGTAAATGGCAAGGACCAATTTATCGGTTCCAATAAAAATTTTGAATATATGATGCAAATTTGAGTGTTTAATTCGATTTAAAAAAAACTACGCTTAAAAAATCACGATTTATTTATTGAAGATATCTGAGGCAATAAAAATATGCCTTTTCCTTTTCTTGTGATTTGATTTCTAAAGATTTCGGGAGGAACTATTTGTTTTGCAATAATTTGGAGAATAAGAAACTCTCTAAAAATCGTTTCGAGTAAAATATACTCGAAAGTTTTACTAAAATCGAACAATGTGAATCCTTAAATCAAAAAGGCCAAATACCAAATTTTGCAATGTTATGGATTTCTAATACAAACATAGCGAAATATATTTGGGAAGGTCTTTATCACAATATGAGGAGAATATGTCTTAAAGTCCATCATTTGCAATAGCAGTAAAAAAATCTCAGTTAACAAATAAGTAAATAATTCAAAAAAATTTCCAAATTCTTCCTCGGATATATCGGATTTCTGGGACAGATATGCAGTTCTCTTCGTTCCCAAGATAGGGAAAGCCTCACATGCTAGACCAAAAGATGTCCATCAACCTGCCATATTTTCTCTTGACAGCTTTGAAAAGAATAAAAGATGTGTATTTTCTCTCCAGTCTGAATTTCTGCCACCTAACATGCCGATATGAGGAGAAAATCTGTTAATACTATATAAGTCGCTCGTGGAATATATGGAAAAATCTCTCGAGGAAAATACTCTTTTGCCTTTTTATATATATATGGAAGGGGTTGTTTACAATATGAAACCAGAGATATTGTAGAAACTCAGCTATTGTAGTAGTAGTAGTAGAGGTCTTGGCGCCACTCCTTTGAAACCTTGCCAATAACGCAATGCTAATCGAACTCGATTATATGATTTTTTACATTGTTGTGAATGCTACAATTTCACTGTGATATTTTCTGGGACACTTCTCAATCTTCATTCATAGTGCTTACAATTACAAAAGAAGTACCTTTATTTTCCACTATCGAACATAAATGGGCTAATTGCGAATCGTACTACTTTCCAAACTATCATGGAACCAAAACACCTAATCAAGAGAATCATTTATTTTCCACTATCGAACATAAATGGGCTAATTGCGAATCGTACTGCTTTCCAAACTATCATGGAACCAAAACACCTAATCAAATTCCATTACTAGTTACCATATAGAAATTATCTGCATAAGTATAAAACCAAGGAACACGGAATGCTTATCAAGTCCATACTAATGTATAAGGCATTAGTTTGTATGCCTTATATCCCTGTACATACATACACAACATATATGCTGGTTATATGTGCATGACAAGCAGACCAGCTGGTTCGAGTTTCGCTCTTATGTAGAAATTTATCAAAATAACCATAACTTTAAGGGTCTGTTCACACCAGGTTACCCGCCGTGGCAGCGTGGTCGACTTTGAGCCTTATAACCCTTCTGCGACTGCCGAAGAAAGCAAATTTTGGTGCAACTCTCAGGCACGGAAACATAATTTTATAGCTGTGGTGACAAGGCTTTGTCAGTTAATTTTTATGTTAAAGCAAACATACAAATACTTTGCATTTTCCTCTTCGTGCCTATCACTGGTATG
The DNA here is from genome assembly GCA_942486065.2 of Calliphora vomitoria. NCBI lineage: Eukaryota > Metazoa > Arthropoda > Insecta > Diptera > Calliphoridae > Calliphora > Calliphora vomitoria. Next base: position 62,740,121 of record OW818031.2, read on the forward strand.
AAAGCACGAAAGACGAAATACACTTGGAATTGTCTTTGTCAGGAACTGAAATGAAATTTGTTTGGCTTTAAATATGAAATACTCTAGCCATAACCAACTCCAAGTCTGTGTAGAAATCCTAACAGTTAGCTGACCATTGGCTATTTGACAACACAAACTTGTATCTGACGTCTTCCGTAATAGCCAAAAATACAAGGAAGCAACACAACAGCTTTTATTAAAAAAAAAATATTGTAAAAATTAAGAAAATTCCTTTTTCTTTTCAGTAACAACTAAGATCTTTTTATTATATCTTTACAGTTGTACATATAACTATTACTTCACATTTGAAGTAGTATTCTTTTCTCCCTAACAATACCTTTTGTTAACATATTTTTTTTAATACTCTAGCATATATTTTACCCTTGAACTAAATACTTATATTTTGCAACTTAATCAATAACATACTTTTTGTAAAATCAATAAGTACATAACAAAAAGTTCTAAAATAAATCTCAATACAATATTTCTCTAATTGTATCTATTCATAAAGTATCTGTAGCAGAATGTATTGAAATAACAATTGTTGTACTTAATACCCAGGAAGTACCACAATCTATTGTAGAGTGCACTTGCTGAAATAAATATATAAAAGAAACCTTAACAATCATGTTTGAATTGTTCATTAAACTTTTGCTTGTTAGTTTTTCCTTATTTCTTTAAATGGAAACATTTTTCACAACATTATTTCCTTTTTCTTTCATTTTTGTGATTTTGTTATATTTTCTTTAATTTTTCCTAGTTTTTTTTCGGGGGGTTTTGTGTTAAATGCCACTAACAACAGATGAAATCAAGTGTAATGGCCAAGAAAAGCAACCTCCAAACTACAGATAGAAACAAGTAAAAATAAAAAAAAACGAAGTACAATTTGTTAAAGCAACTATGTAAGTTTTTACAACTGCAAACAAAATGCTGTTAAAATTCAAAATATAAAAAAAGGATTAAAAAAAAAAATAATATTAGTGAAAAAAAGCAACTATATGTAAGTATGTAGTTAGCGAAAAAGAAAAATTAAGCAATAAGTGGAAGAAATTAAAAGTTTACTTTAAGCATTACTATTGCTGAAGGAGGATGCAAAAAAAAAACTCTGCACGTTTTTTTATCTTTCATTAAAATTGTAAATTTGTTAGATTTTTTTTTTAGAGTTTTGTGTTGGTAGTTTAACAAGTGCAAGTTAAAATATCACTGCAGACTAGTAAATAAAATTGTCCGGAAGTTTTGATGGTAGTTTTCCTGTGTTTTTTTTATATTTTATTTTTTGTTTGAAGTTTTTCTAGCTGCTGCTACTGCTGTTTTAGGACCAATTGCTGCTTTTGCAATTAATGAATTATATGATTTAATAAAGTAATTAAAATAAAGTATAGTAAAGAGGATTAGTATACAAGTTTTCTAAAATTTGTGGAAATGACCAACATAGTTTTAGAGAAGAGAGTTTCAATATCTTTATATGGAAGTGAAATACATACATTGTAACAACAAATAAAAGTTGATAATTATTTTTACAGAGTTTTATTGTTGTTCAAAAGTTTTTAATGGGAGATTGTTTGTGCAAGGATTTCAGCGATATTTCTATATATAGGTTTTAAAAGCTAAGTGTTTGCTGGTTAAAAAATGTTAAGTAGATAAGAGTGCCCCCAAAGAGAAAGCTGTTAATGGTGCTAACTAACATTAAAGTTTATATTTTTATACCATCGATCACTTAAAGTGGTGAATGGTGATATGTGTAAGTTTAAAATTTGGTGTATAACACCGTGGCGTATTTATCCGACTGAGTTCTACAAATGGCAGAAAGAGTAATACTTTTTGAGGAAAACCAAACCTAAAGAGGACAAAGGAATACTCAGGAGACTGGTTAATTTTTAAACTGGACAGAAAGAGTTTAAGGCTAATATAGCTCATTATTGTTTATCTGATAGTACGAACTTCACCTGTGTCACTGTTTTTTTTTTTTTTTTTTGCTTGAACCAGCGCTCAGGGTACGACCCCTATTCATGTAATGCATTGTGTTGGAACTAGCAAAATAGATTATTGGAAAGAGGACAGAGGGAGTAGTGTTTGTGAATATTTGATTTGAATTTTCCTACATTGAAAGGGACAGGAAATAGTTCGAAAGAAAGCTTATTCCACATACGGACGGTACGGCTAAAAAACAAATTTTCTATGTAGTGTGTTGTGCGATCCACTAACCTATCGACCACGAATGGATGAATCCACGATGATGAACGCGTATTTCGTAAGATACTACGGGTTTCGGGAACGAGTTCCCCAATTTTATCAGAACATATTTCATTGTAGTATCGATAGAACAGTGAAACACAACCCACATTGCGACGATGCTCCAGAGAATCAATAGAGCTGGACACCCTACTATTACCGATAAAGACCTTCGCCCTCTCCTGTACGCGGTCAATTAACTCCAAAATAGACTCCGAAACACCGACTAATATATGAGAGTTGTATTCAATTTTGGGTGGGATATAAGTGGTGTAAATAGTAAGGAGATCAGATGAAGTGAAGTATATCTTACACCGTCTTAGAAAACTGAGGCACTTAAATGCTTCTTTCGACACTTAAAAAATGTGTTTTGTCCAGCGAACATCACACTGAATTCTCATGCCTAGAATACTGAGAGCTTCTGATTCCTTAATATTTACACCACCCATAGAAACAGATGAAGCAACACGATCTGTCGTGCATTTATGTGTTAACATACAACATTGAGTCTTACGTGCATTAAAATCGACTCTGTTCGCATAACCTCATTCAGAGGTTGTCACAAGATCTTGGTTAAGTGTATCATTCAAGTTTTGTCTCATTGCCTCAATCTCCGAAAGGGTTGGCCTGAGTCCTGGACTCATTTGATGAGATTCCATCTGCAACAACTCGTATAGTGGGTTCTCTGAGAAAGCTCGATATAAATCGAGAGAAGTCATTACCGACACCAAAAGCAATAAGTTTCGATAAGACCACACCATGCCACACCCTATCGAACGCATTAGAAATATAGAAATACTTTCGCCAAAACGGTGAATGGAACGGCATTATTTCTCCGATATTAAGGCAAGCAATTCCCCCGTAGAGCGTCATCTACGAAAGCCATACTGCCGGTCGTTAAGTAAATTGTTCAACTCTAGATATTTCACAAGATGGTGGTTAAACATACTCTCCATAACTTTGGAAAGTTTTGAACAAATTGCTATTGGGCGATAATTTTCAGGGTTGTTAGCTTCTCCTTTTTTTGGAATTGGCGTTAAATTAGCAACGTTCCAACATATAGGAAATTCTCCGGCACGGTATAATATGCTGAAAATATTTGCTAATGGACGGGCTAGCGTTGAAGAACATTGCTTCAAGACCAGTGCTGGTATACCATCCGGCCCTGGAGACTTGTTTGTATTGAGATCCGCTGAAACCTTCTTAACTGCGCAAGCGCGAAAGAATATATTTTATATGAAAACTTTTCGGTTTTGGAAGAGTAAACTCCTATGTCACCCCCTCTGAATCCACGCCTAAATTAGATATATACACACATGATTAAACTTTAATATCACTGAGAAATTATATTGAATATTGAAAAGGAACCCAGCCGTCAATGGTATTTAAAAATGGTTGTTTGCTAAAAAGCCTTAAATTTCTTTCAATTATAAATCTTTATATGGTTCTACATTGACTCCAATCGTTGTTCCTTATATGGTATTAAATTGGCTTAATTCATTGGTCTTCTATGGTCTTACATTGCCTTGAATCGTAGTTCTTTATATTGTATCAAACTTCCTTAAATCATTGGTATTTTATGGTCTTACATTGTCTTTAATCGTAGGTTTTTATATGGTATTAAAATTTCTTAATCATAACAATTTTATGGTCTCACATTGTCTTCAAACCCAGGTCTTTATATGCCCTTGTCCAGGTCTTTATATGATCTTGTATTGTTTTATATGGTCTTTCCCTCAATCAAAGGGTTTATATGGTCCTACATTGCTTTCAATTTTCCGTATAAATATGGTATTAAATTTTCTTCAACCACTGGTATTTTATGGCCTTACATTTTCTTCAATCGTAGGGGTTCCATTGTCTTCAAACCTAGGTCTTTAAATGACCTTGGATTGTCTTTAATATAAGGTCTTAAATTTCCTTGAATAAATAGTATTTTATGTTCTTACATTGTCTTCAATCGTAGGTCTTAAATTGCTTTTATAACTCTAAGAAAAGTCGTGATAGATAAGTATGATTTATATAATATAAATCTATAAACATCATTAACATTGAAAAAAAACCAAAGAAGATTAAACAAATTTAAGTCAGATTTGAATTTTTCCAAGAAATCTAAAATTTTTTTCAATTCAAAACAACATTACTATATCATAAAACCCATTATTAATAATTACAATAAATTGCATTCTTTTAAATCTACCTCTTCTAAAATATCAATTGGTATAAAGCAATCAATTGTCTTAAAATTCATATATATCAAATTCATAAAATATTGCTAACTAATAATATTAATTAAAAATCACTTACCGTTTCTTTGTTGGTTTTTGATTTAGACAAAACATCTTCTAGCCATATCCATTGTTTTTCAGTATCTTGATTTTCAAATTCAGACAATGCACTGACACGTCCACCACCATCCAAACCATTTGTGTTGTAATGCATTCCCCCCGGCATAACATTTATACCACGATGATGACTATTATAGCCATAACCATGGCCGGATGATGACCAATCACTAGCATGTCCATGATGTTGATGCATATTGTTATGGTGGTAATAATAGTTTTTGTATTCTGTTGAATCAGAGCCCATGCCACCACTACCACCAGCACCACCACCTCCGCTCATGCTGCCGCCCGAGTTCATTGTGTTTGAAGGCATACGTTGTCGTACGGCTGCCAAATGACTTTGGGAATATTTTGGATCATGCCGCATGAAATTTGTATTCAATGCTATAATACGAAGACGACTTTTTGTTTGCTCAATGGAATAGTAGCCACCTGCAAAATATTGCAAAAACAATACAAACATTATAGTACATGTGAGAATAAAGAACAATATGATGATGAAGACACAGATGTTTTGGGCAAAGAATGAGATTTTTAAGGCGGTAGGTAAGTAGGAGGAAAGAAAATAGAAAAGAAAACAAATAAGTAAACAAACTGAACAAATAAGATTGAATTTGAAATTGAAAATGAAATTTACAGAAAACAATACAGTTTATGTGTTGTGTTGTGTTGTGTTATTGTATTATTGTGTTTTTTGGTAAATTTTTATGTATTTGTTAGTAGTAGATTTGTATTACTAAGTCTACCCAAGTTGCTCCTGTGTAAGCAGTATGTTCAAATTGTTTTCTTTATTTCCTTAATTTTTCTTTTTTTGTTATTTTAGCAACAGTAAACTTTGTTTTTCAGTTCTTTTTTTTTCTTTGCTCACACGTGAATTTTGTTTACAATTTTTGATTATTGTTTTCGTTTTATTATTGCTGCTACTAGTGTTGTTATTTGCCAGAGAATGAAGCATTTATTATTTATGGTCATTTTCTTATTATATCAATATGTTTGCGTTGCTTTGTTTATTTTGAAAAGAAAACATCATATTGGAATTACGACTTAAGTTGCCTACATAAAATATGAGAGTTTTATAAAAGTCTAGCATATTTGCTATGTATTGCAGAGTTCAAAGTCTCTAGACAATCTCAAGTAATCAATAACATGATGTAAGTAAACTTGGTAAGGTAAACGGACACAAAACAATATTGAAAATAATTAAGGAAGCAGGTACAGAAGAACAAATTGGAACACATATTATAGTACACTAATAACGACTATAGCTTATATTATATTAAGTTAAATTTATCTGTCTTACACTAGCTTTAATTTAAAGTATTTTTATAGTATTACATTGGCTTCAATAGCAGATCACCTTGTAGGTCTACAATTGCTGAAATTTTATGTTTTTAGTTAATCGTGGTAACAACCGAATTTGTAACCAAACGAATGATTCTGTCTTTGTGAACTTGCTTTACAGTTGTAGATACAACATTTTAGAAGGAGCAAAAAAAGTTTTGTTGCTTCATCGGAAATTCTTCTTTATCAACTGATTTTCTGTTGATATAACCGAAATATTCTAATTGTGTAACCGAATCATTCGATTGGCAACAAATTCGGTTGCTACTACGAATCCGTTTCCTCTGTGTAGGTATTTTTATAGCCTTACTATAGCTTAAATCGCCAGCCTTTATATGTTATTATTGTCTAAAATTGTACATCTTTATTTGATCTTATATTTTAACCAGTCGTAAGGCATTGTATTGTAGGTCCTCAAATGACCTAACACTGCTTTTAGTTGTAGGTATTTTCTTTGCCTTCTATCGTAGGTCTCTATTTGGTATTAGTTTGTCTTTAACCACAGATCTCTATATTGTCTGACATTAATTGTATTACCATCAATCATATACTTAGCTATATTTGTTCTTACACTGCCTTCAATCGTAGCTCTTTTTATGATATAGCATTCTACTGAATCACAAGTATTTATATGGTCTTACATTGCCCTTAATCGTAGGTCCTTTTATGGTATTGCATAGGATTTTATACGGTCATTTATTACCTTCAATCGCAGCTTTTTATATGGTCTTACATTGCCTGCCTTTGTAGATCTTTACTTAGTATTATATTATATCAATCGCAAGGTTTTATATGGTCTGACATTGCCTTTAGTCGTATGTCTTAATATTGACATTTCTAGGTGCTCATATAGTCTTACATTGCCTCGTAGGTCGTCATATGGTCCTTTAATACTTCCAATCGTATGGTATTACATTGCCTTCAAATATAAGTTTTAGCATGGTCTCAGATGGTACTTAATCGTTATTATTATTATGGTCTTACCCTGCTTCTAATTGTATTGTTTTAAATCATAGGTATTTATTTCAAAGCTTTCAATATAGAAAATTCCACCGACCCTATTACCCCTGTTAGAGGCATCAGTGTATATCCGTATGACGTCAACAGGGATGAAGAGTTCGCTTTGCCATAAATCCCTCTTAGGGATCGTAATATAGTAATGCCTATCGAAAAAAAGCTTTTGCGATGCAGTAATCGACATTAACATGTATGTGCCCATAATAATTCAGTATCCTTAAGTGTCCAAGTTCCTTACCAGACCACGAGCAATCAGCATTTAGTCTCACTGCAGAGTAGAAAGCCATTTGTATCACAATCAAATCCACTGGTAACCAGTTTAGAATAGTAAAAAGTGCCTTAGAGGAAGTAGAACTTATAACGCCTGTAATCAGTATCGCAATAGTCCTTAGAACTCGTTCAAAGACCTTCCGCTGAGTAGCATTATCCAAAGCCTGCCACCACACCAATACTACATAGAACAAGATGGGTTTAACGACTGCTTTGTAGATCCAATTGATACCTTTCGGCATAATACCCCAGGCCTTATTAATCCTGTTCTGAATGTTCAAATTCCAGGACAATCTTTTATCTAGAATGATGCCTTACATTGTCTTCAATATTTATATAAACTTACAATTATTTTAATCGTTGGTCTTTATATTGTCTCACATTAGCTTCAGCTGTAGATCCTTAACACATATTTTTCATCCTACTGCATAATGGATAACGAAACGTACGTATGGAAAATTTTTCACAGCTTCCGGGTTTATGTTGCTGATGCTTGAGGGAATGTTGTAGAAAAGTTACGACCTAAAAGCAGAACAATTTCCCAATATGCAGTTGCGGCAAAAGAATCCAAACATTTGTTACAAATGGCTCTATAAATACCGAAATTTACATCAAGGAAAGTTTATAAAAGAGGATGCTTCCATTCATAAGACTTCTTAATGTGTCCACTTATTTTTGGCCTGATTTGACATCCTGTCACTATGGTAAGCAAGAACTCTAGAGAGGAAAATCCTCAAAACTGCCTGGAGCTAAGGCCAGTGTAGAGATATTGGGCTTTTGTTAAAGTAGAATTGAAGAGCACAAAAAAGGTGTCCAAAACTGTGGTAGATTTTAAACGGAGATGGATAACGTGTTCGAACAAAGTGACAGAAAGCTCTATAAAAACCTTAATGGTAGGGTTTCCGAAAAAGGTTCAAAATTGCATGACTAGTGATTAGAATTATAAAAATTTTTTGTTTTTGTAAATTGTAATAATAATTTCAATCAAATAAAAAAGAAATCAAAACTGTAAGTTTAGTGGTTTCATTTTTATTAACATATATGTATGTTAAGAATTTTTCGATGCCAGTCCTTATGTATTTATATGCTCTTACGTTGCTTTCAATCGTAGGTATTGCTATTGTCTTATATTGCCTTCAATCATAAGACTTTGTATGGTCTTACATTGCATTCGATAATACTTTTGGTTTCCATTGTCCTCAATAGTAGGTCTTTGTATGGTCTGATATTGCTCTTGAATGTAGATCTTTATACGTTTTTTCATTGCCATCAATTATTGGACTTTACGTGGTCTTACGTTGCCTACTATCGTAGGTCTTTATATTATCTTATATTGCCATATATTTTAGCGATGTACATGCCGTTAATAGAAGGTCATTGTATGGTCTTACATTACCTTCAATTGCAAGTCGTTATACGTTCTTACATTGACTTCAATCGTAGGTCTTTATACAGTCTTAATGCCCGTAATCTCAACAAATAGATATCCATCAGTACGTAGTTGCTTACGGAGTAAAAATATTTGGTAATTTTTACCCATAGATATTGATTTGAAATTAATGTCAAGTAACCTTTTAGGAAAATTTAACTACTGGATATTTTATACCGTAGATATCTATTTGTTCAAAATTACGGGCATAAATCGCCTTCAATCATAGGCTTGTTATGGTTCTACATTGCCTTTAATCGTCGGTCTATTATGTTCTTATAATATATTTATAATTATTTGCTTTGCGAACTATTGTGTGTAAATATCTTCATTTATCAAATTCACTGTTATTTTGTATTTTTAAATTTTTAAAATTTTTAATTATAAACCCTCTACTTTAGTTTTGTTCCACACAATTTTTTATTCAAAATTTGCCATGCAACTTAAAGTAAATTTAATTCGTGCCACATTTAAAAGTTGCATTCTGTTCACTTGTTATCAAATTTACCAAATCTTTGAAATTTTCTTAAGAACGTTTTTTCTCTTAAATTTTTCTATTTTTTTTTTTTTTGGAGTATGTAAGTTGACTGAGTGTGTGTGTGTACGTAGTATATGATGCATACAATACACAAAATCAATTTCCGTTAAAGGCACTTTGCAATTGAATACCTTTTAACCGTAGATGCTGACTTCAACACTCAACAACAAAAACACACACAGCAACAACAGCAGCAAGGACAGCAGCAGCAAAATAAATATAAAAAAAATGCAATGCAAACGACAACACCAGCAAAAATGTAAACTTCATTCACAGTGTATATGTATATGTTTACATGTATGTATCTATACAAAATAACTTTAACATACAAATATTTTGTATATATACGAGTGCAGCATAGAAAGTTTATTGAAATAAAGTAAAATTGGAGCAAAATGGTTCAATGAATTCGATTTGACATTGAGATATATGACGAAGAAGTCTAAAGCGCACCTTAGTACTGCTTTATCGATACTCAAGCAATTCTTATGTTAACCAATTTTAAACTACTGGCTCTGTCTAGACTGGGACGTTCACCTGTCACTACCTTGGTAGGTATTCCTTCGGATAGTAACCACTATATCAATGAGCCATCTAAAGAGCTATTCAGAATTATATATAAGACCAATACTGTTCTGTTGCAAAGAAAACGTGACCAGAATACGTAAAATGAAAAACCATTTGTATATATGTATTATGAAATGTAACTGGAGAGACATTTGGAGGTTGATTGCAGAATTGAGGAGTTATTGGACCATTGGTAAACTGAAGACGGATTCCCACCTTATCTGTGATTGTCTGACTAACCATGTTACAGGATATCGATTTTTCTTATTAAAATAGAGTTAATAACTCTGTTTAATTGCCTTTATGTATCGCGATAGTAGAACAGTCAGCCAACTGCACAGCTCAACAGACAAAGTTTTAGGACCTTAATCCAATTAAGTTACTTTATTTTAAAGTTCCTACATTTAAAAAGAAGCTTTTCAGATGACCTTTAAATATAAATGTTTGTATATATTAGTAGTTTAACTTTAACCACCAATATACATACATACATATATACATATGTATACATTCATTGTTTAAGTGAATTTTGCATGTAACAAAAAATATTTACCTTACGGAATAATAAAAAAAATGAAAACTATATATAAAACTAAACTAACAACTAACAATTTTTTGTACAAATTAATATATAGAATTTCGTTACCTTTTTCAAATGTATGCAATGCTTCAGTTGGCAGCCAATGTCGCCACAGTTCGCCCATGTGCCGGAAATTCGTTGTTGTACCATCCTCATGTCCTAATACCGGAAATACAAATTGCGATGAAAATGTTCGACCAAGCAAATCAGTAATGTTGCGCATGATTTCCAATTTTTTCATTTCAGACATTGGATGTGCTGAGTGAGATAAACCATCTCTAAAATTGAAAAAAAGAAAAAAAAAATTCATAAAATACATAGAAAACAGTAGAACAACATGAAATAAGTAATACAAAATATGGTAACTATATTGTGTGGACATTGTATAAAATAAAAGTAAATTTTTTTTTTCTATAAGAAAAAAAATGGAAAATAATGACTATGACACCAGATGTAGAGAAAATGAAGTAAATATAAACAATTTTTAAAATTTATTTACCATTGATACAAAATGTTTTGTTTACTATTACTGGTTTTGTTGAATACTTTTTAGTTTTGGAGTTTATTTTTTTAATAACAATTAATCCAGTTTCACCACAAATAGATATTTCTGTAAAAAAGAAAAATTTCTGCTTGTTTACCCTAGAAAACTATTGATCGTCGAACGGTTGAATTGATCCCAGTCTAATTTCATTCTACACATAAAAACATATTTGTATGGAAGACTTTATATCGAACTTCCCTGAACTAGTGATATTACCAATAATTTAGGGTGACAACTAAAGGGTGATTTTTTATGAATTAAGTTTTTCGGGCTGGCAACACTGGTTGGTAATTATGTCCAAACGACAAATGTGAAAGTGAAAAGTGTTCAGTATACTCTGCCATTTCATCACAGAGAAACTCACAAGCAAGCAACGACTGCAAATAGTTGAAATGGGCCTTACAACAGCTCAATGGAAATCCACTGTTTTATCGAAATATTGTGTTCAGAACTGCAGAACTGTCACATCTGGGGTGAAGAACAGCCACATGCAGTACAAGAGTTACCGATGCATGCCGATAAAATGACAATTTGGTGTGGTTTATGGGCTGGTGGTATCATCGGTCCATTTTTCTTCAAGGACGACCATGAGAGAAACGTTACCGTCAACAGCAAACGATACCGAGCCATGATATGCGATTTTTTTGGCCCCAATTGGCTGAGTTGACTTGGTTGATATATGGTTTCAACAAGACGGTGCCACGTGCCACACAGCTCGTGAAACAATGGACATATTGAAGGATGAATTTGGTGAGCATTTTATCTCTCAAAATGGCACTGTGAGTTGGCCACCATGATCATTTGATTTGAGCCTCTTGACTATTTCTTGTGGGTATGTGAAGTCGTTGGTTTATTTGGACAAGCCAAATATGATTTAGGCCTTAGAGCATAACATAACACGTGTTATTCATGTAAAAAAGGCCGAAATGCTCGAAAAAGTAGTGCAAAACTGCACCTTACGAATGGACCATTTGAACCGGAACCGCGGGCAACATTTACATGAAGTTATTTTTAGAAAGTAAATGGCAAGGACCAATTTATTGCTTCCAATAACAATTTTGAATATATGATGCAAATTTGTGTGTTTTATTAGATTTTTTTAAAAAAAAACTACGCTTAAAAAATCACGGTTTAGTTACATAACTAGCTACGGACTAGCTATTTTAAATCGTTGTTCTATTAAGCCTTTTGGATTACAATGAGACTGTCTGATAGTCCAAAGAAGTCAGCGCACTGTAATTACATAACGGTTGCATAGAATTACCTTACTAGCTGACAAACTGATTAATTGATCAGCTACATAACTGCTTATGTTAACATGTACGAGGGCTAATTTCCTCTAATGGTTAGCCAAGATTTTTTATTCGATTCACGTATAAATGGGCCAAATTTAACCGATGGCATATGCTATTTTGGCTTTGAGGGACTGCGACTTCAGAAAACCCCACTACAAAAAGTCAAACGGGATCAAATCGCACGATCTCTGTGCCTAGTTCACATCAACTCCACGTGAGATGACCATGCCTTCAAATCGCTCGTGCAGATTGATTAATTTGGCATGAGCTGTGTGTCACGTAATGCCATCCTGTTGAATCCATATCATCCAATTTAGGCCAAAAGAAATTCGTAATCATTAACTTATGGTGTTCGCCGTTGACAGATTGGCCAACGTCGTTCTTAAGGAAATATTGACCGATCGAAATGCCAGTCGAAAGTAAACATTAAACAGTGACATTTTCGGTATGCATTGGATGCTCTTGGATCTCGTGTGGTTTAGTATCGTTCCAAATACGACAATTTTGTTTGTTGACGTAACCATTTATGCAGAAATGGGCCTCTCCGTGAAATGTATTGTATACTGTATAATTTTCCACCAAGAAGTATTATCGTAATTATTTTTTGACTATAAAATTGTCCAAAATCTAGTGACTCTAATTTAGTTCGCTTTAATCTTTAAGTTAGAAACTTCTAGTACAGATATCAAATTAATGAAAAAGCTCTTGTAAGTTTCAAATCATATTTTTAAGTTTTTAAATTTTAAATGATCATGACATTAAGAGGTGAAAGCTTTTTTGTGATCTACCGATATCTGCATAGACTTTTTTTGATTTTAAAAGAAATAGTTACCATCTGAATTCAATTTCAAAATTCTTCAAAATATTAGATATCCCTCATATATAAAAATCAATTATTTAACAATAAACAGTTTTTTTTTAAATAGACACATTCGCATTGAATTTCCATTTCAATTAATTAGGCTTATAAAAATTTCATTTACTATATCGTCACTCCAGATACAATAAAATCAATACATACTTTGTTTAACGGCTGTATAAACCGTAATTTAATACAATTACTATCATAGTGACCACACGAAGGTTGGTTTTAATTATTAATAAAGATTAACATAACTGTTAATATTCATGTTACCTATTGAAGTGAATTAACAAGTAGGTGGCTACTTGGTTCAAACGTTTTAATTTTATTTTTTTTTTGGTTTTACTGAAAATTTGCTTGAATATATTTCTGCAAAAACTATAATTCCAGAATAATATTTCGTTAACTTAGTGTGCAAGAGTTTTACATAATTTACAGCAGACACTAAAAACGTCCTTAAATTCTTTGTTTTATTATACCCACCATCCAAAAAAAAGTTTATTGATTTTGTCATTCCGTTTGTTACACATCTGAATCCAGCTGTGTCCATCCGTCTGTCTATGACATCACCTAGTCCCCATACAAATGTCCCCCGGAATACTGTATGGTCATTAATAAATATATTGAATATCTGATGATCCTGATACAATTTTGGATAAATTAGTTTTAAGTACTCTGATTTTATACTGTAACATATGGCGAAACTTTGTCTCTAGTCCCCGTATAAGGACCCCTTCAGAAAATGACTTGAACAATTGCAATTGCCTTATAATAATTTATATCATGATGAAATTGGACGTAAGAAGTTTTAAATTAACCAACATCTTTCTACAAATTTTTGTGAGAATCGGCCAATAATTGACCCTACTACCCTACTATCCTCCATATAACTGATATATCAGAAAAATATTTTATATTCACATATTGATGGTGTCTATATAAGATTCGGCACAGCCGAATATAACACCCTGTATTGATATAGTATAAGCAGCAAGTACATCAATATTTGAGCACATATTTGAATTAGAAAATGGCTTAAACTATAGAAAATAAAACTCAACAAGCTAGCTCCCCTATTCTTACTAATAACCTAGCAATAATTCAACAATCGGAAGCTAAATATCTCAGATAGATATACAGATAGATGCAAAGTTTACATTGGTAGATAGATGCAAAGTTGACTGAGGCAGAATATAATACTCTTACTTGTTTTTATGCCCTTCACCTTTGTGAGAAGGGTATATATTTGTCATTCCGTTTGTAATTTCCATAATATAATTTTCCGACCCTATAAAGTATATATATTCTGGAACCTTATAGATAGCTTAGTCGATTAAGCCATGTCCGTCTGTCTGTCTGTTGAAATCAATTTTCTGAAGACCCCAGATATCTTCGGAATCCAAATCTTCAATAATTCTGTCAGACATGCTTACGAGAAGTTTGCTATTTAAAATCGGCAAAATCCGTCCATAAATAACTGAGATATGAGCAAAAATCCGAGACAACCTCTGAAAATTTCATCTAAAAAATACAATTTTATTTATTTGACAAATAGGCAACAAAACGTACATATATTTGGATGTGTGTTGGCTTCATTGCTTTGCGTATTTTGTTTTTTTTTTTTTTGGTGTTTGACAAAAAAGGAAAAAAACGTACATATGGTTGGATGTGTGTTGGATTCATTGTTTTGCGTATTTTGTTTTTGTTTTTTTTTTTTTGGTGTTTCGTTTACGTTGTTGTTTTTATACTCTTCACCCTCGTGAGAAGGGTATATATAAGATTGTTATATCGTTTGTAACTTCTACAATATGATCTGTTCGTCAGCAATGAGATGTAAAATTTTTAAAAGTTTTCTTGATATATTTACGATGCTATACTCGAAAGTGAGCAATTAATGCATCCACAACAAAGGTGAATGGTATATAAGATTCGAATATTGCACTCTTACTTGTTTTTATTCAATTATTGCAGTTGGTACGATTGGTATGATTTTTAATAATTTTGGTGCCGCCAAAAGTAAAACTAATTTTAAGTATATTCTAATTTCATTACTATTTTTAGTAGTTTTCGTAGGTTTCGAGAAATTGCAAGGGTAAAAAAACAAAAATAAACGATTTTGTTACATTTCATTAAAATATTTTACAGATTATAAGCCTAGGACACTCCCGTGTGATACTCCAACAGTATTCAGCAATCACATGCTCATTCCAGGACCTCGTTATCTATCTTCAATCAATTTTAAAGCTTAATGGAAACGTTCTACTTGTTCCTCGCTATACGATCCAAGATTTCCAGGAAATTTGTCTAAATAACTGTGCGATAATGTACTTTTAAGCTCATAATACATCCAATTCCTCGTAATTTTCAGCCTTCTGATTTCCTAAGAAATAATTCACAACGGCAATAAAATATTTCTAAGCTGATACTTCTAAATGATTCATTGAATATATGAAATCTTTGTCTTTCATTTATAGTTTTATTTGTGGGCCATCAAAAATAGCACATTTTAGTTTTTCTGTACTCATTAATGGAAACTTTAGGGTGGTTTATAACATTTTGATTTACAACCGTCATGATTTCTCTCAGAGACCAATCGGTTTGATTTAATGCTTATATTTTGTTCTGCTGTCCCATAAATAGATGAACCATTAAATTAAGTGTAACCACTTTGTTGACCTAAGAAGAAATTAACCACTTTTAAATCGACTCATACACTACATTGGTGATCCAAGTACTGAAGTTTTTTTAAAACAAGATATGATACTCCTGCTTTAATTTCGTAGAATGAGTAACAGAGATAGCTACATGCTTATTACCAATATCTAGTAAAACACATTTTAAACTTAGCCTGGAGCTGTCCATAAACAATCTCCATTGATAAGCTTTGTAATTTGAGAGCATTATTTTCGTTAAAAGACCACCAGTGTCATTACAAAATACTACATCGCCATAGAAAGAAACATTCATACCTTAAGTTAGAAGACTTATTTGAGTCTAGATACTAGCAGCTGAGATCTCTTTTTCGGAAGGTCAAGGTCTCTTATCAAGCAATGCAGGCATCTTGTGAAAAAAGACAAGCAGTCGTTTATCCGAAAAAACTCTTCTTGTATCCAACAAATATGATAGATGTTGATTCATAGGAGATGGTTTGTCGTCTGAGTATAGTAGTGGCCTTTTCGCAGAAGGTAAATCAGGATATGTAAAATAATTTTCCTTCTATTAATAATCATAGGTACACCAAACTTCATATGAATATGCATAACGCTTTTCCACTGACTAAAATGTTCACTACATACAATGCTTGGAACCCACGATCCAAGCCTTAATCTTAATCTGAAAGTGATTAAAATATGTGTTTCTAGTAATTTTCAATTTTTAAAGAATAGACTTAGCTCGTTTGAATACCATAAAATGGGGTTTTTTAAGCAAACGTATATTTTTACATATTCCATCGTTTAGTATTAAAATCTAAATTAAGCTAACGATTTGATTATATCATTTGTATATTAAGCTTAAAAATTATTTTAGAAATATTCTATTATGTTTATATTATGTATTGTTTATATTGTTAAATCCATATACAATATGCTTTTAAATAAAACTATCTCTATTGTTATCTAATTACCATAAAATATTAATGATACACAATTTTGCTTTAATACAATTTTAGTTTATGTTACACTTACGGCCAAACGTTAAATGCCACCACAAAGTAATCATATTCAATTGTACAACTATTTAAAAATATGTAAATTAATAATGCTTAAAATTGCTTAATTGAATAGAATAGTTCGTTAAAGCATACATTAGTGCTGTCCCTGAAATTAGGAGAATATATTTACATACATAAGAGTTATATGCAGTGATGGATAAAATGTGTAGTTTTGTATGGAATGAAGAGGTAATCACAATTGGCCACCAAGATCTTGTGATTTAGCACCTTGCGACTTCCTTCTTTGTAGCCACGTGAAAGATAAGGTCTACGCCAACAGCCCAGCGTCGATTCAAGACCTCAAAGATAGAATTCGTGAGGCTATCGAGGCATAGGGCAGCCAATATGCGATTTGGTGATGGGAAATTTCATGAAAAGGATATGGTCCTGTAAGCGTGGTCGTGGTGGCTATGTGGCTGATGTTGTTTTTCAGTATTAACGGCATACCTTCCTCTTTATTATAAAATAAGCATCCGATCATTTATCTCAAAAAATGCCATTTTTCTTTGAATTTATTTTTTGATTATCCAATTAATTTCAGATACTAAAGTACATAACAAGATCCATACAAGGATCTTTAGTTCAGTTTTTAAATATTGAAGAGAAGCTCAGTGGCTCAGAAATTAATTTCATTGACCAAAAGTCTAATATTTTATTAACACCAATTTCGAAAATTTTAACCCCGATTTCCAAAATTTTAACTGTACCTTCTAAACCCTTAGTCTGAATTGAATGAAATTTGACATGCGCAAAGAAGAACTGCTGTCGAGTTGAAGTTTTGAATTTCGACCGCATGGGCCCACCAGGGGTCCCCTAAGTTCAACATTTTCAAAATTTTTTCCCACCCTACTCCAGTTTTTTGGTAACATTTCCCGATTTCATTTTTATTTTATTGGACTAACAACAAATGTATATGTTAAACATTTCGCTAGTTTTTTGAAAAAAGTACTTTTTTTCTTACTAAGTTATCTAAAAAATTACTAAGAAGCTGTATTAGGCATTTATGCTTTTTGAAAGGCTATCTTCACAGTAAATATTTTAAATGGAAACAAGTTTTAAAAAAAATGCCAATTTTGTATGTAAAGTTCAATTTTAGGGAAAAAATTCCCTAATCGCATAGTCGATATGAAAATATAGTAACCTATTTGGGATGGCAAAATATGCTGCAAATTACTTTGGAAAGCGTTCCTCTAGTATGGATGTTATAGCCAAAAATCCCATTTTTGAGATTTTTCAGCACTTTTTCAGGAATTGCGGGATTCGTCAAGCATTTTTTGTGCTCTAATTGCAAATGGAGATGTGGTGGTTCTTCTGGACAAAAACAAAAAAAGCAATATGTATGTGAAAATACTTCAGACACAGATATGTTGAGGGTGTCATTTGTACCATTGCGATTGATATAGAATTATAAAAACTTCGATGCTTCGACGATATTTGGAAAAATCAAACACTATCTTTTACGAAATACTGCAGAACAATTAAATAAGAATTTAAAAAGGAGACTCATGATGCCATTAAAACAAGTAAGAGTGCTATATTCGGATATGCCGAATTTTATATACCCTTCACCTTTGTTGTGGATGCATTAATTGCCCATTTGCAGCGTATAGCATTCTAAATATATTAAGAAAACTTTTAAAAATTTTGCATTTAAATGCTGACGAAAAGATTATATTGTAGAAGTTACAAACGCAATGACAATTTTATATATACCCTTCTCACGAAGGTGAAGGGTATAAAAAGGTGTCAGTGATATTAGAGCCCGAATTGCAATTATGGATCAACCAAAACAAGGATCAGGTAATACAAAAGAATATCTGTAGAATATCTCTATCATTTCAAAAGTTACAAAGTTTTGGCCGATGAACTGCTACTTCAGAATCCAAGAGTCTTCTACACGTATGGCCGGGTCTTCCTCTACTTCTGTTACCCTGTGGGTTCCACTCAATGGCTGCCCGCGTTAGGTCATCTGCGGGTTTCCGTAGTGTGTGAACTATCCAGTTCCACTTACGCCTCAATATTTCGGTGCGCAGAGGGACATGATTTATGGTTGTCTACAGGTCGCAGTTGGATATAACATTTGGCCAAAATATTCTTAAACTTCTCCTCAGATATCTATTGGCAAATACTTGGAGTACATTTATGTCGCGTGCAGCTGCATTCGAAGTCTCGCATTCATACAATAATGTTGACTTCACGTTGGAATTGAATATGCTGATTTTCATTTCTCTGGCTTAAAAAATCAAATGACCGTCGAGCACACTTGATGCGGTTCTCGATATCAGCACTAAATCCTCCAATGTTGTTGATAATACTGCCGAGATAGCAGAAGCTGTTAACATTTTCAACCATGGTGTCACTCAACTGAAGGGGTCGTGTGTTGCCGGTGTTCACGCGCATGTATTAAGTCTTGTCTAAGTTTATTTTTACACCTGCTTTCACTGTCGCTGACTCTAGGAGTCTTAATTTCATGTCGTTGAACATGCGTGCAGGACGCAAATGTCATCGGCGTAATCTAAGTCACCTAGCCGCTTGTATAGGCCCACTGAATGCCGTTGGAGTCTTCTGTTGCGGTTCTCATCACAACATCAAGAACAATGTTAAACAACAGAGGAGGTACCCCTGCCTACAAGTAGGGCCATTGTATAGGCTTGTTATAAGAGAAATTAGTTTGGCGTGGTGCCTTTGCATTCAAATGCCTTCCAGATGGTGTTATGAGCGAGCTTATCAAATGCCTTCTCAAAGTCTATAAATACGAGATATAAGGGAGATCTTCACTCAACGATTACCCTTAGGGTATTTATTTGATCCACACAGGATTTTCGTTGTCGAAAGCCAGCTGTCTCCGAGGGCGGAGTTCAGGATCCAAGGCGGATGTGAGTCGGCTTATGATTATATACGCTACCACATTGTTCACCATACTCAAAAGAGTAACTCCCTTCCAGTTCGTACACTCCCACAAATTCCCCTTTTTTGGTATTTTAAGAACAATACCCTCTTTTAGCTCATCGTGACTGCAATCCGTTCTCCAAAATTCTTCGATTATGGGGAGGATTAGTCACGCACTGACGTTGGGATCAGCTTTTAGCATTTCTGGAGATATGTTGTCAGTTCCAGGGGCCTTGATAGCGTTGGTGACTTCCAGCACTGAAGCACTGCTAATGGATATATCTGGCCTTACCTTATGCTCAGCACAGTTGCATAGATTTGCATTGGGCTGTCTTGGTGTTTCAAGCAGTTCCATGTAGTGGTTTGTCCATATCTCCAGCTGTTAATTTTTTAAGGCTGTGAGTTCGCCAGCGCTGTTCTTTAGTGGTCTCGAGGAAACGAAGGAATTTGTCGTAAGTTTCTTCGTTATGCGGTACAGGTCTCTAGTGCGGTTTGTAGCAGCTGCAACTAGAGCTTCCCTTGCCAGATCATCTGTGTACGCTCTTTTGTCTCGCCGTGCATTTCGTATGACTTGCTTGTCAATATCAATAAGTGCTCTTGCAAACTCACATTTCTGTCTGCGAGTTTTTGCACTATTTAGTAAACCCTTAGCTGACTTTCTGTCTCCAATCAGCTGTCGCGTTAATTCGGACATCCAGGGTTTCCTTTTAAGCAGCGTCCAGGAAAGTATGTTTAACGTTATCCCAGTCGTTCATAATTTCTGCGTTAGTGTTATCGAGTGTAGTTTTAAGAGTAGCGACATATTGCGCTGGGACAGGAGCATGTGCTAGTTTAGCCACATCAAACTTACGTGTGGTGGTCTAGCTAGATTTTTTGATAGCTGCAAGCTTAATGCGCATTGTGCACAAGGACATGATGATTACTGCTGATGGCTGCACCTCTTTTGTTTCGCACGTCCAAAAAAGATCCCCTCCACTTTTTACTGATGGCCATGAGGTCTATTTGCTTTTCAGTTACGTGATCTGGGGATACCCACTTGACTTTATGTATGGTTCTGTGTGGAAACAATGTACCACCGACAACCAAGTTATATTTAGCGCACATCTCAATATATGACTTGATTAAAATTTTTAGAGGTGTTCTATTATATCAAGTGTTACAACAATACAGTCTGCCGTTTCCAAAAAAATAAAATACACAAAAGCAAACCACCAAACATACATACAAACATTAAATAGTTAAGCATAAAATTAAGTAATGAAGTCCATATTAGACATAAAATAGTAACGAGGTGAGATTTTCGTTCGGTTTAACCACCTAAAAAAGTATATTTTATCCCAAAAAGATAATTCATAAAAATAATTCAAACATTTTTTAAAAAATTATTAAAGCTATTACTTATATGACAATTTAGCTCAAAAAAGTTGTACATTATCCTGAGCACAGAAAACTTAAAGCAAATCTTTTAAAAATCAAAGGAAATTGTCCTGTAACTCAGTAAAAACTTTAATACGACAAGTGATAAACTTCAACACTCAGTTATTATACCGTTGGGGTGGTTGGTGTAGATTGTAAAAATGTATGTTTCTCTTTTTGGAAAAGTAGCATTTTTTATAAACAAAAAGTAAAAAAAAAAAATACAACAAAAAATATGAACCTATTTAATGCAGAGAAAATAAAAAAAAAATGTAAGAAAAAGTTAATTTCCGTTTTTCTGTGTGTAAGCACTTTATTGTTAATGAAAATCCCAAGTGTACACACATACAGATACAACCTTGTAAAGGTAAAAAATATAAAAAAAATACTTTCTAGATTTTGTTAAATGAAACTGAAACGCCTCAGATTTGTACAGGTATTAATAGTAAGCGATTTTCGGACAGGGTAAGGTACAGTAAATGTATCCTATAAAACGAAATATTTCGAGTTATCAGGCCTGTCACAGAACTCCATTGCAATCGAAAGTGGAAATTAATTCGGTATTTTTCTTGTTCATTCTTTCGGAATGAAACCGCTTTCAGTTTTCAAAGTGGAATTGCTACTTCATTGTAATTATTTTTTTTCCAAAATTTCTAATCAATTTCTGTAACAAAAACTTAAAATCAGAATTATAGTTAGGATTATTAAATATTTTTGAAATTAATGAATTACAGGGAATCCGAAAAACCTAAAACGAAATCGTTCAGAATAAAAACTATGGAATTGAAATCATTGCGAAAAAAAAGGTGTCACAGGCATATCTAAATTACTCTATTGAAACTCCTGACTTTGCTGTCGTTTCTCTAAATCTTTATTCAGTGTGCAGTCAGATTTATCAAAAAATCATACCATTTTTATTAAATTTTTATTCCAACCTTACTCCGATATCCCAAAGTGTTTTTTGCGTACCTTTCGTCATGCCATAGAAAGAAAAATTACAATAAGCAAGCAGGTGAAAAAAAAAAAAATGGAATCACACAAACGGAATAAATGCCAGCTCTGGTCGAAAGCACATTGTCATTGAAATATGCGCTGCGGTAATAGAGATATTGAGCTTAATGTTTATGTTTTTTCTTTTTTTATACCCTTCATCATGACGGGCAAGGGTACATAAGCATGTCACTCTGTTTGCAATGTTCCATAAAATATATATTGTCGATATAGCCATGTTCATCTATATGTTGAATCAATTTTCCGAAGCCTCCACATAACATGCATATAGTATTAATACATCGATTTATCCGCTATAGTTTTATGAACTTAGATTGCTATTTAAAATCGAGAAAACTGTCACACAAATGGCTGACATATAAGCTCAAAACCACGACTACCTTTACTTGTTCACCGAAGTTTTTTAACTTATTATTTTTTCAGCAAAAATGGTTTGAAATATTTTTCTTAAAGTCTACTTTGGTGAAGGGTATATAATATTTGGCTCAGCCGAATATAGCACACCTACTTGTTTTATTTTGTTTTTTTCTTCGTAATTTACTAAACGGAAAATCTTATAAAATCCCGGCAAAATCTTAAGAAAAAAAAAAAAATAAAATTGTCTCCCCATAAAAAAGAGTGTGTATTATATGTGGTTTTGTTTAGTTTCGCAAATACTGATAAGATTTTAAAATTTTCTAAACTTGTAAATGCAGCTTCAATAGCTAAGTCTTTGTCTATGGAAACTGAATGACACATCTTGTCTACCAAATTATAATGAATACTGTGTTTTTTATTTCGTTTTTCCTTTTTCTTGTTTGTTGACCACTCTCAGTGTCTAAATGTAATTTTCAAATTGTGGCAAATCTGCTCAAATATTTAGAATATATATAAATATGTGGTTATATAAGAACATTTTGATTTGTATATGCAAGAAATTTTCTTTTATGGGCAAAAGTTTTCATACACCAATGTTGAAATTCTCAATTGCATTTATTTGGATAAAAAATTCGAAAAATGGGAAAGGGAATATTTCGTACCAAAATATTTCCAAAAAACTGCAAAAGAAATCTGTATTTCACACTAGATCTTCAGAACCGGTGAGTTTGAATTAACACAAGTAAGAGAGCTATATTCGGCTGTGCCGAATCTTATATACCCTTCACCAATTTATACTTTAAAATAAAAATTTTAAATATTTTTTAGGTAAACAAAATTAATTTTTTTTTTTTAAATTAAAAAAAAAACATTTTCTAAATTGTTTTTCAAAATTAATAATTTTTTTTTTTTTTCAAAATTGTTTTCAAATTTTTTTTTTCGATATTATTTTTTAAAATATTTTTTTTTTAATTTTCTACAATTTTTTTTTTTTTAAATTTATTAGTGGAAAAAAATTTATTTGGTTAAAAAAAATTCGGGTCAACAAATATTTTTACCGATTTTGACCAATTGTAGGTCCAAATTATTATAGCCTTATATACATCGATGCAATGGACTTTGAAATATCTATCATTAGATATCCATATTGTCTATATTAATGACTTACTAATCGAGATATAGAACAAAAAAAGACCAGAAATCGAGGTAGTCCCGGTTTTTTCCTCATATATCACAGCCATATGCGGGCCGATTTTTTAAATAGCGACCGAGCCGGAAGAATTCCCGATATATTGATGTATCAATTATGTTTGTAAGTTATTTGGGGGCTACGAAAAGTTGATTTCAACATACAGACGGACAGACGAACATGGCTATATCGACTTCGGTATCTATAACGATCCAGAATATATATACTTTATGGGGTCGCAAATGAAAAATGTAGAAATTACAAAGGGAATGACAAACTTATATATACCCTTGCCACTCATCGTGAAGGGTATAAAAAGTGAAAAAATATGTACTATAAATACGTATGTGTAGTATTTAGTTTGCCATAATTAAATATTAATCATACGTACATCATACAAATCACAGGCACACAGTGGGGAAACTGAAAAAAAAGTGGAAATAAGTCTGTAACTTTCAAACGAATAGCCCGATTTTAATAAAATTTCCCATGGCTATAGAGGAACTATTGATAAGTTTAAGTTTTAAATTTGAGCTTAAAACACTAAGGGGGTACCGAGCCACAATATCAAAAATTCAAAATGATGCCAAATTTTTGTTCTCGATTCGATTCGATTTGAACGATTTTTATATATGTAGAATCTACTAGAAGAGATCTACGAAAAACAATGCTATGGCGATATATCATCTCTTATAGTTTAAGAGTTATTGGCATTTGAAAATTAAAATTTTAGTTTCTTTAGACTAAGGTCTATTTTTTTGGAATTGTGGGATTCTCAAAAATAATTCATTAATTTGTTTATCACTTTTGAAATTTGATAAAAAATATCTATATAAGTTTAAAATTTCATTAAAAACGATTCATAAACAAAACTTTTATTGTATTTTAAATATTTAAATTTCCTAAAAAAAATCAGGTAAAATTTTTAATTACCATATTTTTGGAAAAGTATTCTATCAATTTTTCAATTCCTTAAAATTGTATCCATTTTTGAAAAGAAAACACAATTTTCTTTACGTTGATATATATAAAGGGTTTTCCAACAAGAGGTGGTATTTTGGCATTCAAAGAAAAATTAAATTTTTTGAGATAAATGATCGGATGTTTATTTCATAATAAAGATAAGGTATGCCGTTAATAATGAAAAACAACATCAGCCAAATGGCCACCACGACCACGCTTACAGAACATGAAATTTTCCACTACCAAATCGTAAAGTGGCTGTACTATAGCCTCGATGGCCTAACGAATTCTCTTTTTGAGGTCTTGAATCGACACCCCAGTTGGCGTAGAACTTATTTTTCACGTGGCCCCATAGGAAGAAGTCGCATGGTGGCAAATCACCTCTTCGAGAGATAACACGGTCCGGAAACTTTCCCCGTAAAAGAACAATGGTTTCGTTGCTTGTGAGGCACGTAGCGCCGTCTTATTGAAAGTAAACGTTGTCCAGATCAATATCATCCAAGTCCAACCATAAGATACGGTGTAGTGACGTTTGTGGAAAGTGCAATTCCAAAGAACGACGAGGAATGGACAAATCTGGGTTTTCTTCAACACTTTGGGCTGCAGCAGCAATGACCTCAGTTGTTCTTGAGCGAAGTGCTTGGGTTTAATTCTTCACATCAGTAACCTGTCTCAACAGCTCGAATTTTTCCAATATTTCTATCTTTATTCCTATCTTATCTTTTTCACTAGTCTTGTTAATGGCTCCAAAATACACAACTTGTAATAATTAGCTTCATCTTGTAGTGTTTTCAGAGGTTTGGTAATGCAGTGCAAAAAATATATTTCAAAATGGCAAGACTCTGTAAATTTTCTATTTGTTGATGATTTTGAATCCATAAATTTGACTAGTGGAAAATATAATATATACATATTATATATCTTCCAAAAACAAACTGGTATTTAAAATAAGAACAATTTATTTTCATTAAAAAACACAAACAAACAAAAGACAGGAAATTTTCGAAGTTTTTGTTATATATTCCAATGAAAACGTATGTTTTCTTGTCAATAGGGATTAAGGAAATTGAAAACATAAAAAATAGACATAGAGCGGAAACTCTCCTATCAGACACCTAACTCAGTTATCAAAAATCTAAGTGGTGAGAATGTATTAAGAAAAAAAATCATGTGAAAACAAAAACAATATGTAACTTTTTCAGTAATTTTTTGTTTGAGTTTTTTCTATTTTCCGCTATATGTTTTTTGCCAATTGTTTAAATTTTTTACACAACGCAGACATTGGTTTGCTACAGTTCGCTTTCATTATTCATTTAAGATATTATTAGACTTTTAAATTTTTTTTTGATCTTCATCTATTGGCATTTTCAACGCTTGACAAGATAAACTTTCGACTTGGCGAAATTTCTGTTCACAACCACAATAGTTGTATCATATAACTACTTTGTGAATTGGACAATAGATTTCTCAAGTGTACTTAAACCTTTTCACATTTAATACTTTTCACAGTAATTTTTGAAACATGTTCTCATCAAATATATACAAATATTTTATTTAATCATCTTTGAGCAAAATTTTAAAAAATTAAGCTCTATTCTCTGTCAACATTTAATAATTTTTTATACCCTTCAAAAACTGCAATGGCGATCTGATTAGCTCTATGAACGATCAACAGGTTTTAAGGGAAACTTCAACATCGAAACAACATACCATATTTAATCTGAGGTTGTTAATGCAATAAGTTCTCTTAAGACCATGAAATCACCAGGATTAGATGCTATGTAGCCAGAGCTCTTGAGAGCAGATCCACAGATAAATGTACAAGTTATCTTTTCCTCATGATCTCATCATTTCCAGTGAACTTAAGGATGGAGTTATTTTCAAAATCCTGACAAAAGCAACTTCAACAAAACAATTGGCGAGGAATAACACTTATCCGTATGATTTATAAAATAATAGCTTATATTATTACTAAACGAATCTATGAGGTAGTAAAAACAATACCTAGAAATAAACAGCCTGGCTTTAGGCCCCATAAATCTTGTATTGATAATATCAATAGTCTAAGAGTCATAACATAAGCAATCTGTTGAATGGCGATTGCCACTATATCTTTGTTTTGTAGATTTTGAAAAGCTTTTTTCAAATGAAACTCATTTCTCTTATTAAGAGCCTGTATGATAACGCAACTTGCTGTATCGAGCATGAAAGGAATTTAAATAGGTAAACATAAAAAGAGTTTCGTGATAGCAACCGAATTTGTTGTCAATCGAATGATTATACCTTAGGGACTTCCTGTTGATAGAACCGAAAAATTCTATGTGTGCAACTGAATCATTAGATTGACAACAAATTCGGTTGCTACTACGAATCTGTTTTCTCTGTGTATTGGAATGTGTCAAGGTTGTGTCTTATCGCCACTTATCTTTAATATTGTTCTGAATACCATTATGAGTAGGAAAATGCAGAATGGCAATGAAACTGAAGCTTTAGCAACCTAGATTTCTCAGACGATATTTGTATTATAACACATAGTTTCAACGATATATTACAGAAGAAGCAGGTAAGAGGATAAATATTAGCAAAACTGGATTTAAAACCTTGAACCTTGAACTGACTACTTCAGCTACTTGAATAGCATTACAACAAAGAATAGTTGCTCTAAAAAGGACACTGAAAACCGTATCACAAAAGCCAGAAAATCCTTTGGTATGCCGAAATCCTTCAGGAGCTCTCGAACTCTTTCTTGTCGAGTGAAGCTTAAAACACAAGCTTGAAATCAATCCTACTTTATGGCTGTGAAATATGGAATGCTGCACTGTGAGATATCCAAAAGTGTTTGTGAACCAATCATACGTATTTTCTGGTCAAATGTAATTACGAATGTCAGATTGTGGACCGAAACTAATCAAATGCCACTTGCACCTGAAATAAAGAAAAGCAAGTGGACCAGCCAACGACATCACCAGAAATATCATCGACTGAAATATGGTGGTGAAAAATTGACAGAGACGCTGCTTCCACTAACAAAAGTTGGGGATAAATAAAATTACTTGCCCATGATAACATATTTGTTGAGGCACTATGCTCCTTATAAGAAATTCACAAGATTGTTGCAATCATTTACGTGATTGATGTAAGTATATGTTTATGATGAAAGATTTACAATATCATTTTGTTCTCGGCTTATGTATATCATAATCTGAGAACAACATATCTTGATGAATTATTACATCATGCAAATGATTGCCATAAACATATATTTATTTACTACATACATATATATGTATGATTGCGACAATCGTGTGAATCTTAACAATACCATATGATGGTTACCACAATCATATAAAAAATTACTAGGACTATAATGTTGTTAAAAAACTTGTAAAAATGTTGGAATGGTTACAGTATACATGATTAACTATAGTTTTTCTCTGGGTGCAAACTCATGGAAAATTGGTAATTTCGGATGACCGCCATCCATCAAAGCCGCGCCGAACAAAATGATGATGTTCCACACACGCTTTGTTTTATTTACATTTAAAGATAGGAATCACTTAATAAAATATACTTTTTTTATAAACTAAAGGCAGACATTTCTAAATTTCTCAAATTCACTGCAAGTTAACTTAATTCCTTATCTTTTTATGATGATTCTGAAC
Organism: Calliphora vomitoria; assembly: GCA_942486065.2. Taxonomy (NCBI): domain Eukaryota; kingdom Metazoa; phylum Arthropoda; class Insecta; order Diptera; family Calliphoridae; genus Calliphora; species Calliphora vomitoria. The sequence goes on from OW818031.2 coordinate 62,768,364, forward strand.
TGAAACCCCAATAGTAATAACATACTTTTGATTATGACTGTATAGTTTTGAACTCATTTGTACAGTGTATTGTATAAAAAAGCTACAGATAATAATATTGGGTGTACACAAATAACACTCCAAGGACAGCAGTACACTGGACTATTTTTCCATACGACATGTACAATTTTTTATGGTTTTTCTTCTGCTAAAATTGTTATTTTCTGTTATACTTTTTTTTTTACTACACAGTATTGTTATATGTGTGTGAGTGTAAAAGCGACAGCGTTTGTATATTTAAACAAATCTTTAGTACTAGTAGCTCTAAATGGTAACTGACTTTTTACAAGTTAGTTTGGCTTTTATAACTTTACTGAGGTTTTTAGTACTTTTCGATGCTCACCTGCAATGCGGTTCTTATGGTTGGATTTTTTGTCATGTTTAAATGTTACTTAAACACACAAACACATTTATACAATACAAAAAAAAAAAACTATACTAAAGCTCATTTTATATTGTTGTCCTTTTTTCTAGTTCCTTTTAGCTTTGGTTTTTTATTATTATACTCCATTTGGTCTTCAAGCATTAGTTAAAACATCAAGGGGGACTTTAAGAAGGATTTTAGTTTTTTTTTCGGTTTTTTTTATATTTTGTATTTATAAAATTAAATGCAACTGCATTTGGTATCACTTAGAAGACCCCATGAATTATTAGTCAGCATTTTACTTGGGTTTTAAAGCTCAGTTAACAAACAGTTACAGCAAAATGTTGGACAATTCTTTATTTTTCCTTATGCTCTTATTTCAGTTGGTGTTAAAACAATACACTTTTACGATTGCATTCACTTTTTCATTTAGTTTTTCATTCAGTGCTTGGTTTTATTCTGGTTTGTACTTACCCTGTCCACAGCACAAACTCAACATTATCACCCTGCCGTGATTTCATTGCTTTGGCAGCCGACTCAATTAGACTCCAAGGACTATCACAGAGGTAATCACCATAACGACCTGGTGAATGTGTGGACGAACTGGGTGGTTGTCTTTCAATGCGCCAACAACCTAAAATGAAAGAAAAACAACACCGTCAACAAACAAAAATAAAAATTCAAAGCATTGTCTAAGGTATGATGAAGAAAATAAAAAAAAAACTCATGATAATAAACATTATTTTTTCTTGGCATCATGGAAATTACAAAATCAAATTAAGACAATTTGTTGTAATTTTTTCTGGCTGTTATTTTTTCATTTTACAAACCAAAATTTTCCACTAAAATAATGTATATAGAATTTGGTTTAGTAAACAAAAATACTTTTTTTGCTGACATTGTATAAAACAATTTTTGGCTAAGAAAAGCACTATGCACAATGGGTATTTCTGTATAAATGAAAGCATTAACTGTAGTTTTTAAAATTTTTTTAAGTTTTCTAAAAATTTAATAGGAACTATTTGTGTTTATTTTGTTGTGTATAATTACAATAACTTAGAATTTTTGTGCACGAGCCATGCTGTTGTTACTTTAAACAAATTTTAAAAATATTCTATAAGGACCAAGGTTAATCAATTGGAAACCTTGTAAATTAGTTCGGCCTACTCTTTTGCATCCCATTTTGGGTTCAAATGTGTCCAAGGTGTTAGCTAAATATTGTCGTTTTCATATAGTAGTAAAACTTGAGCGGATCGGTTCATAATTTACCATAGCTTAAACTCTATAATGTCGGTATGCAGAAAACATTAAACGCAGATAAGTTTAATATATACCGGGTTCAGAAGAATTTGTGTATGAACACTTAAATTTATTCGTTCATGATAAATTGTCATGAATGAAATTTGGAAATTTTTTTTTTTTATGCTCACATTCGAAATGAGTAGCTAAGAATTTTTTTGAATTTTAGGCACACATAAATGAATACACAGTTTTTTTCTTTAAAGTACATATACGTATGTGAATAGTGAGAAATAAAAAAATCTCCAATGCTCGAAATTGAGAGGCTTTCTCATCGCGCTCATTAATGTTCATACACATTAATGTTGTTGGTTTTTTTATCATTTTGTTCGGACTTCTTTTATATTCATGTGTGAATTGTTTGTTCTATTTGTTTCTGCCTTTTTACTGCCTTTTTTACATGCTCCAACTTTGGATCCTTGTAACTTTTTATATCTCTTCAACTGAAAGAGATAACCTACATGTGTAAGCATATTTTTTGTAGATCTTCTCAAGGTCTATCTATATTTTATATTTTAGATCATTTGGATCATAAATTTGAGACACGAGGTGACCAACTTTGAGGGGCCACACACTGGCCTCCATTACCCCTAGGAAGCTGAGCAACCGAAAATCAACTCAAAAACACCTCAGCTCAAACCACATGAAAGTTGGTAACAATGTATGTACTAGTTTGCGAGATACCGAAATATTTCCAAAAAAATATTTTCTAAATCTCTGTTCAACAATGAAAAACAAAATTACACGCATTCTTGTTATCATCATGTATGCAGCATAAATAAAAAAAATTGTTTCATTCTCGAACGTTTGTTAAAAATAAATCAATTTACAAAAATGTTATTTCTCAAAAATGCTCATGTGTATGAAAAAAGTTTCTATTATTTTCTCATTTTTGAGTAAAAACAAAAAACAAAACAAGTCCTATCATACATGAATGAATCAAGCAATAAAATTTGCTGTCTATTTATGCATGAAGAGAACATAACAGAACAAAAAATAAAATTGTCTTTTCATGAACGTGAGTGACAAATGAATGAATACTTGGTACTCTGTCATATACAGAAATCCAGCTCCCAAATTTCATGGTGATCGGTCCATAATTGGTCATAGCTCCCATATAATACCAACTTCAGAAAATCACTCATACAAATGTTGGTATGGAAAAAAATTTAACAGAAATTAGTTTTAAATAGATATAAATTAATCGAGCTAGTTTGAAAATGTATTGAAATTTTAAAAGAAAGACATATTTGAGCCAGTTTTACTATGCTTGTTCTTAGTACGAAAAAAATGTATGTCAATCAAATCGTTCAAAATTGCGTCCTGTACATTTCGCACACACGCCGAAAAAAAATTATAGTTGTGTTTACTGTAACCATTTCAAAATTTGTATAAGTTTTTTAACAATATTATAGTCACAGTAACTACCACAATCATGGTAACTATAATATGGTTAGTTTACGATTCACATGAATGTATCCATCATATATATGGTTACAGTAAAAAAGTTTATGTTTGTGACAACCATTTATATGATTAGTCCATCATATTATGTTGCTCTCGGCTTATGGATATCATAATCTGAGAACAACTTATAATGATAAAATTATTCGTCATAAAAATGGTTGTCACAATCATATATTTGTTTACTGTAACCATATATATGGTGGATGTGCATCGTAAATTAACCATATTATTGTTAAAAATGTTGAAATGGTTACAGTAAACTTGCACAACTATATTTTTTTTCTGAGAGCATAGTTTTCGTGTACAGCCAGTCAGCCAGACAATATTCTTAGTCGAATAAATGATGTCCGTCCGTTCGTCTAATATTTTTGGGCCTTACAAGCTCCTGCACAAACGTATAATATCCTCTACTCTATGGTGGTGTAGGATATGATAACAATATGGAGATATGATAACAATTCAGACCTTAAATGTTGGGACACCATTCATTAATTAAGCTATAGTGAAATAAATTTTTAAAATCGGGAACATTTTTTTAATTATTTCTAGATTCATGACATGCTACTGAACTTGAAAACAAGGACATCTACAGTTGTTCATGATATAGCAGAACAATTTGACTGCATTGAAATAGCATAACCAGACAATCTATTTAAGTAACACCTCAACACAAGTCGTAACAACATGGCAGACAAAGCATTTTTATAAATGCAATGTAAATAATTGTTTAGATTAAATATTTTGAATTTTATTTGCAATATGCCTTAAGACATCTGAAATATATAATCTGGTATTCGTATATTAATCCAAATTTAATGATATTTAAAAAACTCTAAAAATAAACTAATGTTTACTTACTGCGCATAACATCACCCTGCGTTGAATATATTGTATCTAAATGTAGATCTGTTATATGCCAAAAATAACCTGCAAAGAAACAAGAAATAAATAAAATAGTAAGTAATTAAGCTTTTACCAAATGTATATATAAGTAAACATTAATACAAAATAAAATAAATTAAACTTAGGGGAATACACGTTAATTAAATGTTAATGTTAATAAGTATCAAAACAGTATGGTGCGAGTAATGATATATCAAAACTAGCTACTCATGGGTAAATAAGTAAATTTAGGAATCAACTTTGGTTTTAATTGATAGATTAAGGAGTTTGGGAATTAATAGTTATTATATTAAAAGAAAAGTAATTTCAAACAAATGGTAAATTTGTAAGCTATTAAGAGTAAATACAAGGAAAATGTTTAAACAGTTTGATATAATGTTAAAAAAATAGTGAAAAAAAAAAATTATATAAACAGCATAGTTTAATATATCATAAATTCCACAAAATAACACAGAAAATAAAACACGTTTTGAACCTTGGGACTTTAACCTAAGAGTCTTTGGACATTTTCATTTTTTTAAATTTTGAAAAAAATTGCAATTGTATTCATGATTTAAATGAGAAATCAAGAAAATTCACTTAGCTATAATTTTAAAATTCATGTATCTTATGAAACGACTTCATTTTCATAAGATACATGAATTTAAAATTATAGCTTATTTGATTTAACATGAACAACAAAAAATATATTAATTTTTATGTATTTTATCCATGCAACTAGTTTTTCTCAGTTAATCTTTGTTTAGACGATGATAACAATATTGTCAGATGTCCGACAATATTGTGAACACAATTCGTTGTTATTATCAAAATATTGTCAGACCATTTTATATAGTCAAATGTGCGAGTTTTTAATATCTGACAACTGCATCATTGTCAGATAAAAAACATAAACCAAGAAAGGTGAACAGAGTGCTTCAGCGCTAAAAATCAATTCTGACTACAGCGTGGGCTGACAATATTTTGCCTGAAAAGATTGTCAGATAAAGTGATTGTCAGATAATTGTCTTACAATGGATTGCCAGATTTTCTTGTAAACGTGTGAACTTACAGTCTACATTGTGGTGGCAATTTTTCAGTGTATTTGCATTGTCAGCTAAGTCTAACAATATTGTTAATCTTAATCTACTCTAAAAGGTAGATGCAAAGCATTGTGTTGGAACTAGAAAAATAGGTTATGAGAGGGTGGATGGAGTGAGTAGTGTTTGTGGACAATTGATTTAAATTTTCCTATATTAAAATTGACAGGAATGACTTCAGGAGGGAGCGTATTCTACATACGAACAGTATAGCTAAAGAACGAGTAACGCGGTTGAGTAACTCCAAAATAGACTTCGAAGCAGCGGTCCACACATGAGAGTTGTATTCCATTTTCGGTCGGATATAAGTGGATTAGATAGTAAGGTGATCAGATGGAGTGAAATATATCTTACACCATTTTAGAAAACCGAGGCTTTTGAATGATTCTTTCGACACTAGAAAAATGTGTTTTAGAACATCAAGAGCTTCTGATTCCTTAACATTTACACCACCCATAAAAACAAATGGAGCAACATGATCTGCTGTGCGTTTATGTGTTAACATACACCATTGAGTCTTGCGTGCATTGAAATTGACTCTATTCATACAACCCCATTCAGAGATGGTCACAAGATCTTGGTTAAGCTTATCATTCATGTTTTGCCTCATTGCCCCAATCTCCAACAGGCTTGGCCTATAATTCAACGCATATGAATGACAAATATTGCTGTCATCTACAAAAGAGTAGATAGAGTTGGAAGCTTGACATAGAAGATCGTTTATAAAGATAAGAAATAGAGTAGGAGAAAGGACAGTACCGCTGAATTGATCTTGAACTCGTTTGATGAGATTCCATCTATAACAGCTCGTATAGTGCGATCTCTGAGAAAGCTCGATATAAATCGAGAGAAGTTATTACCGACATCAAAACCAATATGTATATCTAAAAGCGGACCATGCCATACTCTATCAAACGCTTTAGGAATATCTAGAGCCACCAATTTACTTTCCCCAAAACGCTGTATGGAACGACACCATTTTTCCAATAGAAAGGCTGGCAAGTCTCCCGTAGAGCTTCATCTTCGAAAGCCATACTGCCGGTCGCTGAGTAAATTAATGGACTCCAAAAGTTTCACATGATGGTAGTTAATAATATTTCCTTAACTTTGGAAAGTGGAGAACAAATTGCTATTGGGCGATAATTTTCAGGGTTTTTAGCTTCTCCCTTTTTAGGAATTGGCATTCATTTAGCAACCTTCCAACATTCAGGAAATTTGCCTGCACGGTATAAAGTGCTGAAAAGGTTAGCTAATAGACGAGCTAGCATTGACGAACACTGCTTCAAGGCCAGTGCTGGTATACCATCAGGCCCAGGAGACTTATTTATGTTGAGATCCGCTAAAAGCCTTTTAACTTAATTTTCCCATCCCAATGCAAAACGAAGAAAGCATCGGCCAAATTTGCGCAAAATGTGTTTTTCACATTATCCCGGATGTGACCTCGTATCGGCCTACGTTGCTGGTAAAACCGCAACATCATTTGGATCTATAAGTAAATAGTGAGCAGTTGACAACCTTACATTTGCCCCATTTAAACTGGTCAGTCCACCGTGATCTACGCTTGCAAAAAGTTGCGGTGTTATTTTGCATTTCGATTTTCGCTGAGGCCTTTGAAGTTTATAATTTTGATGAAGAGCAGACATATTTAACATGTAAATGTAGACCGCAAAGTAAATACATTTTATCACTTGAACTTAAACTGCAGTTTTTCTTAAATGAATGCAAATGTTATTTACACCAAAATCTTTATTTAAGAATTTCGATGTTCATGAGGGAATTTCGAAAAAAGTATAAAAACTGACATGGTCTAATGTACAATTTCAAGTAATCTTTAATTGCAATTACATTAAAATATAAAATGTTTTCTTTCCAGTTCCCACAACGATGTTTCAAATTAAGAGAAAGTCTAATTTTCTTGAAATGTCTATTGTAATTTAGTTAAGTAGATGTCACTGTCACATAATGTCACTTTACTTGGGTTTTATTTAGAATGAAACAAAATCACACACTTTTTTTAAAACCAGAAAATAATATTTTTTTTTTTTTTGATTTATCATTATTTTAATGGTTGCTCAATTTAAATGATATGTTTGTAGTTGTACAAATATTTACAATTATTTTTAGATGCGAGTGTTTATTTTCGTATGATTTAAGCATTGTCAACTGTTAAAAAAAATTGTGTCAAATATCAAATTATTATTAGTGTTATACGAATGGAGCTTATACTCATACATTTGTATAAGTATTAGAGTTCACGTTTTTTGGAGCCGAAAAACATTGTCAATGTTCCCAACTTAAATTAGAGTTTTTCTGTATAATATTGAACATACATAATGTGTGCCTTAATGAATAGACCCGAGCCAAGGGCTTGTTGTTATACAATTCACTCAGACATCAATGTTTGCTGATGCAGCTCTAAGCATCCATAAAAATCCTCAAGAACACTTGATTTGTAGAGAATATTGACATGAAATTTCACATAGGTGTAGGGGTCTTTGAGTCTTTTAAATTAGGATTCGACCATAATAGCTCCTCTACAAAAGTTCTCACAAAACAAGTATAAATATCTTGAGAGTGTTTTCATTTGCTGAAAGACAACATCTAGCTTCTAAACAGCTAGACTGGCAACACTAGCATGCATCGTTTCTAAGATATCAAATCTTTAACATTTAGTAATTAAATTCTCTTTGATAATTGCAGAATAGATTCATAATTGTAAAAAGTCTTATTACTGTGTGTGCAGTTTGAAAGAAATACAAAATGATATATCCTCAGAAAAAAGACAACATTACTGTAAAAACATTTGCAGACAGCAAACAAAAAATATAGATAAAACAAAAAAGCAAAATATAAGAAATTACATACCGTAAGATGTCGTACAACACTCACCAAATGAAGCAAAAATAACAGAGAAAAAAAAATATTAAACTGTAACAAAAGAATAATTTTGCACTAAAGGAACCCAAACATACGACAAGTACTGACGAAACGAGATGAGATGAAAGCAAAAGACAAGACAGTTATAAATAAACAGACATACGAATAGTGTGCAAGTACTGGTACATCTGTTGCATGGAATCTCTAAGACATTGAATTACTGTTTTACGCAAAAAAAATAAAACAAAAACAAAAATTGCTGGAAGAATAAGAAGTGGTACATACGTAGGTACTTGTAAATATTTAGCAAAAAAAAAAAAGAACAGCAACCTATATATAATAGGTGACAGTGTTTTTGACATTGTTACAGTAGATGCTTGTAGTTACAATAGTTTGCTTCTTTTTTTTTTTTTGTACAAAATTATTTTAGCTTTGTTTTCTACTATTTCTTAAATTCACAGCTTTAGATTCTAACATGAAATGTGTGTATGTATGTATATACAATTCTTATATTCTTCTTTTTTAAATTTTTTTTCTCTATGCAACATATTTTATAAATAGTGCAGTTTTGTCTCAGCAATTGTCTGTAGGTGTACAAAGAGCCAGATATGTATAAAATACAAAAAAGTCGTTGTCTTGAGTTAGGGCCAACAGTGACTGCATTTAATTTGAACAAATTTCAACAAATGACAACAGACAACGTAAAACTGATGTGACATTAATTGCAACACATTTTCACACACTTCTTGCCATTACTTTTCTATACGTATGTATAGGGTTTTTTCTTCCTTGTTTTGTTGGATTTTTTGCTGCTTTCATTTTTCATGATTTCCTTTTTTTTTTCTAAAACTGTTGAAAGTTTTTACGGATATGGCAAATGAAATATATCCTGGTTTGTCTACGATATTTGTTGTCATGAGAGGTGAGAAATTTATATCACATAATAATAAATTGCAATGATAGTGTCAGTATGTCACAGTGTGTAGCTGTCTGTTGAAAAACGAACAATATCCGCTTCATTGAATTAAAGTAAAATAATAATTATTATTATATTTTTAAATAAAAAATTAAAAACGATGGTAAAAAAATGTGTGCGGTTAAATGGTTGTCATTATAAATTTTGTAATTTTTTTATATTTCTCTTTGAAATCTTCTTCCAGTAATGATTTTGTAATTTAAAATGGATAATATGTAATTACTGTATTTACAGTTGAAGCTACCTAATGGTGTATTAAAGTTCGTTTACATTTACTCTGTTACTTTCACATGGCCCTAAAGGAAGAAGTCGCAAGATGTTAAATCACAAGAAATCGGTGGCCAATTGTGATCACCTCTTCGAGAGATAAGACGGTCCGGAAACTTTTCCCGTAAAAGAGCAATGGTTTCTCTGTTTGTGATCAGCCGTATTGAGTTCTTATGTTAACTGAACTTTATAAGCCTTAAGACCCAAGTCTTTATGCAAAATACGATGTAATAACGTGGAATGCCCAATTCCAAAGAACGACGATGAATGCACAAACCTGAGTTTTCTTCAACACTTTGGGCTACAGCAGAAATATTCTCAGTTGTTCCTGAGCGACATGCACGGGTTTTATTCTTCACATCACTAACTTGTCCAACAGCTCGAATTTGTCCACCAATTTCTGTATTGCGGTCCGACAACACTTTGGGCTACAGCAGCAATATTCTCAGTTGTTCTTGAGCGACATGCACGGGTTTTATTCTTCTCATCACTAACTTGTCCCAACAACTCGAAATTTTCCACCAATTTCTGACAAAGTGCTTCACTACAACACAAAAATGCTCTAGTTTTGCGAACTGTGACTGCAAGATTTTCACAATTTTTGTAGTTTTAATAATTTCAATGTGTTGTTGAAGCGTGTATCGTTCCATTTTTACTTGTCAAAGAATGAAAGCTTCAAAAGGGACAGCTACAGAAATACCAGGTGATTCAAAATAACATCCTTTGTTGGAAATCCTTTAGATAGAGGAGTCGATAAGGACATATTCGTCTGTCTGTTGAAATCAGCTTTCCGAAGCCCCTAAATAACTAACATACATGACTGATACATCAATGTATCCGTTATAGTCCTGATTCAGTTGCTATTTCAATTCTGGAAAATCGGTTCATAGATGGTTGCGATATAAGTTAACTACCACGACTACTTCGATTTTGGAACTATTTCTATCTATATTTGGTTACTAAGTCTAAGGATATCTATTTGTAGAAATTTCGAATACCTTCCCAATGACGTACATACCGCTATAGAAATTCAGACCTACAATGGGTCAAAATCGAAAAAAGTTTTTTTTTTTCTTCACCAAAATCATTTTCTACCATTTTTTTTACCAAAAAAACATTTTTTTACTCCAAATAAATTTGTTCCCAAAAAAAATTCTTAAATTTCGGTACCTTTAAAATGATGACCAGACATTCACTGACCCTTATTACGTTTGGTGTTGGCATTAACTTCTCTCGATTTATATCGAGCTTCTCAAAGATAGCACTATACGAGTTGTTATAGATGGGATCTCATCAAAGTAGTTCAATATAATTTCAAGGATACCACAAGGCTCCGTTCTTTCTCCTTCTCTCTATATTCCTTATTTTTCTAAACGAACTTCTACGTCAAATTTCCAACCCTATCTACTCTTTTGCAGATGACAGCAACATTTGCGATTCATATTCATTCAGTTATAGACCATGCCTGTCGGATATTGGATCAATGAGGAAAAACATGAATGATTCCCTTAATCGGGACCTTGTGAGAATCTTTGAATGTCACAAGCCTTCAACGCTCACATAACTCAGTGTTGCATGTTAACAGAAACACAAACGACAGACTATGTAGCTTCATCTGTATTTATGGGTGGTGTAAATATTATGGAATCAGACGCTTTTGATGTTCTGGGCATGGGAATACAATATGATGCCCGCTGGTCTAAATACATTTTTCAAGTGTCGAAAGTAGCATTCAACTGTCTTGGATTTCTGAAACGGTGTAGGAATTACTTCACTCCATCTGATACCCTCACTATTTACACCACGTATATCCGACCGAAAATGAAATACAACTCCCATGTATGGGTCGGTGCTTCAAAGTCTATTTTGAAGCTTCTCGCATAAAGGAGAGAGCGAAGGTGATTATTGGTGACTGTAGGGTATCCAACTCTATTGATTCGCTGGATCACCGTCGCAATGTGGGCTGTTTTTCACTGTTCTATCGATACTACAATGGAATGTGTTCTGATGAAATTAGGGAACTTGTTCCTGATACCCGCAGATTTTTACGTAATACAAGATTTTCATCAAGAACACATCCCTTTGTTGTCGATTGGCTAGAGGACCTCACAACACCCTACAGGCCGTACTGTAAGTATGTGAAAAAAGCTTTCCGCTGAAGTCATTCGTGTCATTTTCAATGTAGGAAAGTTCAAATCGAATGGCCACAAACACTACTCCATCTTTCCTCCCTCCCATAACCTATGTTCCTAGTTCCAACACAATGCTTTGCATGAGTAGGGGTCATCCCCTACTATATTCTTTTCAGCTCGCTTCTTCTGTCAGAAGGGTTATATCGGATCCCCTGAGCCAGATGGTATACAAGCGTTTGTCTTGAAGCTGTGTTTTCGACGCTAGATCGTCCATTAATTTACCTATTCAGCACTTTATACCATGTCTTCGAATTTCCTGTATGTTGGAAGGTTGCTAATGTAATTCCAATTCCTAAAAAGGAAAAGGCTTAGGAGCCTGAAAGTAGCAATTTGTTCTGTACTTTCCAAATATATTGCAAATATGGTAGTCTACCATCTTGTTAAATCTTTGCAGACCAACATTGCGCCCGCCAGTATGGCTTTCATAGAGAAAGGCCTAAGAAAGACTTGCTAGCCTTTCTATCGGAAAAATGGTGCCTTTCCATTCACCCCTTTTGGCGAAAGTAAAGTGATGGCTCTAGATATTTTCAAGGCAAATGATAAGGTGTGGCATGAAAAGGTTTTATCAAAAGTTATTGCTTTTGGTGTCAATAATAACTTCTTTCTGTTTATATCTTTCTGTTGTAGATCGAATATTACCAAGATTAATTCAGGGGTACAACAAGGCTCCATTGTTATTTACTGTACTGTATTCCCTATTTTTCTAAACGGCCTTCTGCGTCAAGATCTCTATGATTCCTTTATTAGGGATCTTGTGCCAATCTCTGAACAGGGTCTTGTGAATGGAGTCGCTTTAAATGCTCGCAAGACTCAGTGTTGAATGTTGACACAGAAATGCTTACTTCATCTGTATCTATGGATGTTTTAAATATGTGAAATCAGATGCTCCTGATGTTTAGGGCATTGGTATACAGTGTGATGTTGGCTGAGCTAAACAAATTTGTCAAGTATCAAAGCAAGCATTCCAATGTCTCGGTTTTCTGAAAAGTTGTACGTATTTCTTCACTGCATCTGATTTTCTCATTCTTTACACTACCTGAAAATGTAATACAACTTGCATGTATGGGCGGGTGTTTCAAAGTCTATTTTAGAGGTTCTCGGCCACATACAGGATATGGCGAAGGTGATTCTACTAGATATCCTACGCTTTTGTGCGTGTAACTTGCTACTGCATCTAAGCCGATTCTGTAATATAGTTCTGCTGTTTGTTGGAAGGCCCTGGATAAGCAGGGATCACCAAAGCCAATTCACACATTTTATGAAAATGATGCCGATTATAGTAAAATAAAATTTATTCTGTAGGGACGCTAAATATCGAAACAGTGTGTGAAAGTGTCTACATGCTTACAAAGTTCAAGTGGTAGCACAACAGAGCCCGAATGATAATTTTCGACTGGATTGTAGAATATCAACAATTCTGAGCGATGAAGTGCATTCTCACATTAATGGATTTGATAATCGTTAATCTTAATTGCCAAATATGATATTCAAAGAACCCGTATATGATTGTCGAAATACAAATGTATTTACAATGAGTGACATATTGTGAATTCATTTGGGAGTACGGTATGGTGTGCCCTTTAAGCTGAAAGCATCATTGGATGCCACACTTCTTCGAAAATGAAGCTGTTCAAGCACTGTCTGTTACTTGTGCTCGATATTGTGAAATAATATCATTGTTAATTAATGAAATATTTGATTGTGTTGATTACATTACAATTCGTGATGCAATTAAATTACTGCATGAGACGTTTTCAACTCGTGTACTCTCTTGTTTCGGTGATCAGCATTGACCTCATCGAATGTGTAATTTAACGCTATTAGATTTATTTTTATAGGGTTATTTCAAATCAAAGGTGAAGGCCATCAAAGCCACAACCACCAGTAGACAGAAGGAGAAATTAATGTAGCATTAACTACATTCAGCCATAATTATGGAAAATTTCCACAAAAGAATGCTTACGTACCAGAAAATCTATGAAGACAATTTGGCCGATATGATATTGCATTCACAAACCTATCCATTGTACTTTATGATTCAATAAAAAATAACAATCTAAAGATAAATCAAATTAAAATGTTGCGTACATTTTATAACAATCTTTATATACAAGCCATTGATATATAGTATAGTCTGTTACTGACTAAGTATAAATTAATGAATCGCTTACATTAAACTTTTTCAGATAAACATCAATAAATTTCAATTATAAGTTCACAGAAGCAGCCTTGTTTCTAACCAGTTTAAAGTTTAAAGATTTTTCAAAAACTTTCCCCCATTACGTTTAACTGGCAACAATTAATGTAGCGCATCACAATATTACACTTGCTGTTATTGTTTCATATAACTTCCATGCTCTATAATCTTTAAAATTAGAAAAAGAAACTTTGTAAGATATGTATTGTTAACTCGCTACAATATTCATAAATTTTTAACCCATTTCAGCAGCAAAACAAATATTGGTAACATTCAATACCCAGAATTTCATTAGAACATGTAATTTATACAACATTTTAAAACTTCAACTTTTTTACAAACTCCCTTTTAAAGAAAAAACACATATTAAATTACTTTAAGTTGTTGTTTTAAATAATCCCTTAGGAATCATAAAACCAAGTATTGTATAGATAATCATATTACTTTCTATTTATACTCTGGAGACTATGTAGATAGACAGTTTTGTGTCCAACACAGGTTAAATATTTATTTATAAAACTTGCAGTTCAACTTTTCTCGTTACCTATTCTTTTATAATAATGCTTTTGCTGTTTGCTTTTTTTTCGTATTTATTTAAACAATATTTATTGTATTTATTTACGTATATTGTTAAACTTTTACCGATAATATTTAAGTGGAGAAAATTTGCCAAACAAAATATTTATTTACACAGTTAACGATAAAAATAACGCACATTAAACAATTGTGCTATATAAATAAATTATAGATGAAAATTGTTATTAGTTCTAATAACGAAATTATGTTTATTATTTTTCCTAAGAACTTTGTGGGAATACGCAAAGAAAAACAAAAACAACATATTTGAGGTGTATTTCAAAATAAATTAAAGTTCAAATGAATTGGACTGTTTCAAGTTATTGTTTAGATCGTGGGTGTTTTTTATTTATATTGACACAAGTAATCATAAATATTTTATTGAGATGTTGGCGTTTGACATTAACACTAATGATATGATAATGATACTTAGGTCAAAACAATTATTATTATTTTCTTTTTAAATATTCAGCTATTTTTAATTTTGGAAGGTCTGACTTTAGTGAGGCATAATTAATAATATAATAGGTACAAAACAGCAATCTACGAGTGTGGGTCAAAAACTTTGTGCCTTTTTTGAATGAAACACAGGTTTCTGAATAAAAAATCATTTAATTTTTCAACATACGCATCTTTGAATTCTATACACTTTGTCCAACTTTTCTCCAATTTTTGTATACCTTCCAAAGTAATTTTTGTGTGAGACGATTTCATCGTTGAAGTCAAATCTCTTCCCACCGAGACATTTCTTTAGGTTTGGAAACAAGAAATAGTCCAGTCGGTGCTATATGCGGATAATTGGATGGAAGAGGGAGCATTCCGTAGCCTAATTCATATATTTTTGCTATGGATACTGCACATGCGCGTACCGTTTTTAACATTCCGATGGTGAGCTTTCTCATACCCAAGTGATCATTAAATATTGAAACCACTGAGCCATGTTAGATGCCTACAGTTTCCACAATCTCCGATAGGCTAACACCATATCGAGTATTTTCAAATTGTTTCGGGGGTGGAGATCTTAACTGGGCATCCAGAACGATCGGTAGCTTCCGTGCTCGGCAGCTTCCGTGCATCGAAATACAGTAAACCACTTTTTTCCATAGACATTGATGTTGCTGAGTTCCCATAGTATTTATCAAGCTTAGCCTTTATTTGAGTAATAGTTTCTTCTGCTTAATGAACAGACGAAATTCTCCACAAGTCACGCGGAAGCCTGATATCAATGACTATCAAACACAAACTAAATGAGCAGCTTGTTTAAATTTTGACAGGAGTTAATTGACACATGTCTGTTGATAGGAGCAGTTGTGCTCTTTTAGTTAAGATCCGGGAAATTCAAAAAGTCGCGTCATTATTGACCTACCTTCCTATTAAATTTTGTTGTAAATTTTGAGAGAGCTTTACGCACATTTTGAGATATGGTGTCAATTAAGACATTAGCATTTTGGGGTTTTTAAATGTTATATATGAGGAAAATCAAAAGTTGTGTAGAATCGTTGAAACTCAATTCAGATAGCTTGTGTTTCGAAATGAAAAAATTCAGTAACACATATCGATAGAACTTAATCAAAAACCGGAGCGAAATTTAAGGTTACGAATCTTTCACATTTTAAAGTAATAATAATTTAAAGGTTACAAAATTAAAAATATTGTAAAAATTTAAGTAAATAACAGGTGGCGCAAAAGTAATCCTCCTATCAGAAAATGCTATAAATTTTGCGATTGGCCCCTAATGTCAGTTCTGTTTTGACATTTGTGTAGTAAACACATGCGAAATACACGTTAATAAACAATGTCATGCTATACTGCTCCACAACGCGGAATATTGCTGACTATTTATTTGACCAATAATCGGCAAAATTTATAGCATTTTCTGATAGGAGGATTACTTTTGCGCCACCTGTTACTTTCAAATGACACCTTGTTAAAATGGAATGACTCGTTACAAAGTTATAAATGGTTGGTTGAATGATATCGAAGTTGATACAAATCCAAAGAGGGTTGAAATAAAACGGAATTACCCACATTGCTATCAGACATCTGCCGCGATATATAAGTGACATACAAATTAGAATTAAATGAGCATCTTCAGTCATAATGCTCATTTCTGGATAATTGGGTGCGTCGAAAAAAAAAAATATCGAATTTAGGACGTTACCAATCCCCATGAGATGCAAGAGCGTCCTGTGCAACCAGAAAAAGTAAACGATTGGTGTGGATTTTTGGTTGCGGCGTAATCGGTGCATATTTCTTTGAATATGACGTTGACCAAGCCATAACGGTGATTGCTATAGTTCAATGATTACCAACTTTGTTTGGCGCTAATTGCCACGTTGGACGTTCTGCATGAGCGGAGGTGCTGTGAACTGACCCCAGCTATCGTGCAAATTGATGTCGTTAGACTTTTGCTTGTGAGGTTTTTGTTAAGTAGCAGGTCTATGCAAATAAGTTACAAACTACAGCGGCCCTCAAAGCTAACATAATCAATGCCAAATTTAGTCTGATTTATGAGACAGATTCATGGAAAATTGGTAATTTCGGATGCGCGTCATCAAGCGAAGCCTCGTCGGTTATTTTCACGATATTATATTCCATACTTAATGGCAACGATAAGCCATTAAAATGAATAAAAAATGTCGATGATAGCCCAATAGCGATGATATTTAAATATAAAGACAGGAAGCACTTAATGAAAGACCTTCTACAGAAAATAGTTATTTGGTACTTTTATGAAGTACTTTAAGAAAAAGTACTTTTGTGTAAGATTTGTTTTCAAGCCTTTTACAAACCCCGGTCTTTGGAGAAACATTGGTCTTAGAATAATTATCAAAATTGTATTCTTCACTAGTCTTAACATCATTTCCAACTTTTCAATACTAATCGAAAACTGTTTTATTATTTATATTTTTGTAATTTAAAAGCATTTTGAAAACAGAATCAAAAGGAATTCCATTTTTTAAGTTTAAGTACTGTCATTCTTAAAATAAGTTCATTTAAATATTTAAATTTTGCATGCCTTTGTTGTACATACTAAAAAATTCAGTCCACTGTGGCGTATGATTATTAAATTTTTTTTCCATAATAATCATACGCCACATATGTGCACAATAAGCACTACACATTCTGTATTTTTGTTCTTGAATTTTAAAATAATATTTTTGAGAAATTTTTTACGAATTAACTTAGGGATAATACAATGGTGCAAAATAAAAAATAATCATAAACTCGCCAATTTAATTAGTATAGATTGTAATAATCTAATTTTAAAAGTATCCTCAAAACGTAAACTTAGTGCCAAAACATAGTTTTTGTAACCTCGCTTTAACAATGAATCACATTTGTTTCAAACTCGATTTTAATTTTTGAAAAAGAAAATGAAAACGTTTAGGCATAGAGAAACAACAAGAGCGGAAACTAGAAAAAAACTCAAACAAAAATTTTACTCAAAATAATCACACATACGAGTGTTGTTTTTGTTTTCACATAGTTTTTTTTTACTAATACATTCTCAGCACTTAGGTTTCTGACAACTGAGTTAAGTCTTTAACAGGAGAGTTTCCGCTCTATGTATATTTCTCGATGGTTTTGGGTTTAAAATTATTTATAAATTTGTATGTATAAGCAATAGGGTGGGTCAATGATTTTGACCTATGGTTCTTGAGGAAACTTTCATAGAATTTTCGTAGATTGCGTTTCTGCTATACGACCCAGCCTAATAAACAAAATATATGTAAGCATTTTTAGTTTAGGAATCATTTAATTTAATATTGGGTTTGAAATGATTAAAATTTTAATAACTGTTTTGAAAGCCAGAGTGAATGAAATGATCTATATGACAATACCTAAATTGAATTATATAATTTCCATTATTAGCTTCATAACTTACTCTATTAAAGCTATGTTAGCTTTATTGCAGTAAAATATAACACAATTACTTATTTTAATTATTTAATAATAACCATCAAATAAATTATAAAAGTACTTATTTAACTTGAAATAACCGCAAAACTGCTTAAGATTATAAATTAAAATTAACTTATAATTTACTAATATTAAAAGCAGTAAATTAGCAAAATACTACCCCTGCCCTAAACAGCTTTAACGAAATCTGCTTTAAAAATAAAACACCACAAATTATTGAGTTTTGAAATGAAATTATTAAACAACTTAATCTTCATAAACAAAAATAATTCCCACTACAATATATGTAATAGTCGAAATTACTTTCTATTTATAATAAAATTTTACTGAATCGTTAAGGCAAAATGTGGTTTTAATTATTTATAGCAATTTTTTTTCTATATAAATATTTTCATTTATATTTCTGTTTCTGTTTGTTTGCTTTTTTTTTTTTTTTTGTTGTTGTTGTTTATTAACATTACTTTTTTTGTTATGCTCTGTTTGGTATATAATACAAACACGAGTAGAAAAGTAAATAGGGTGAAAAATCTATGTATATAAACACTCGTGTGTATGAGTGTATTTTTGTACATAAATACTTTGATTGTATTAGTTGTTTGTAGGAGCATGTAGTATAATATTTAGATATGAGTATATCTAAGTACTACAATTTGTATTTTTTTTATTTTTTTATTTTAAATTAAAAATATAATAGCACTGTCGTGATACATATTAGAAATTTTAGAAATGTTTGTAACATTTGATAGACTCCTAAGCGCATTAGTACGGTGTATGACGTTAAAATTAAATAAATAAAATCATATTTATTTAATTCCACATATTTTATTATTTTAGGAATCAAATAAAGACTCCTTGTAAATAGTCTTTCATTAAGTGCTTCCTATTTTTAAACTTAAATAAAAGAAACTGTGAGTGAGATATCAATGAAATTTTTATTCGTTTGTAAAGCCCATAGATGCCATTATGTATGCAATAGAAAATCGTTTTTTTTTAAAGAAACACAAACTGCGAAGCGTTTTGCTTTTCTGCTAGTCCAGCACACTATCGTGTAGTCTATCGTGGCAAATGTTCGCCCGGCTTTGCTGGGTGACTCACAGCATATTTTAGGCTGAATTTGACCGACACACATTGGCGCCATTTGAGATTTTTCTTTGCAAAAATCATAACTTTTGAACCAAATGAGACAATGAACAAATTTTAAAAGCATATGATAGATAATTGACCATTCTATCAAATGAGTGTTTGAAGAGGGTTCTACGGGTGGAAAAATCAATTTTATTGGAAGCAAAATAAAATATTTTCCTTTAAATTTTAGATTTTTTATGTTTCTTTTTATGATTTAAAATTATTCCAGAAAAGATTTAAAATTTTTTATTTATTTTTTTAATATTTTGTTACTTACTTTAAAATGCTTTGTAAAATATTGCTCACAATCCGTAAAAGAAGGTATATCATGTTTGCAACACATTTTTGGAGCCATGACTTTTTTCAAAATTTTACCTCTAGCAAAAAAATCAGGCAAGGATGGGCAGCTGGGAATTCTTGCCTTAGGTAAAGGAGTAATCAAAAAACTTTTTTTTTTAAATATGGCAAATATAGAAATTTATAGTTTTTTATTTTCAAAGTTAAGAAATATTGAAAAAGTGGACAGTTGGTACATATCGATTTACCTGGACTAATACAAATCAAACAGTACAATTTTTCTTCATTCGTTTTTTAATAAATATATCTATCAATAGAATCAAAAAGAACGACGAACCTACGTTTTGAGCCACTGTACCTAAAAACTGACCAAATTACCTAAAAATTTTCTGTTTTCTTGAACACTGAAAATAAGTAAACTTTGAAAGGCTATATCTTCTGATTGTAAAAAGAGCAGCATATTTGAAATTGGTAGACAATTTCTTGTAAAATGGGTTTATTCATGATTTTGTAGAGGAACATGAAATATTTAATTTTTGAAACTTCACTTGTTCAACAGGCTCCACTGTGCGACGACATGTTGGCTTTGACAGGCGCAGTGGTGTGAGGCTTTTTCTCATTGTCTTCTGCCTTAATAGAAAAACTAACAGTGTCAAATCGCACGATTTCGGTCTCCAGTTTATATCACCTCTACGTGAGATGATCATGTCGTCAAATCGGTCATGCAGTATTTCAAATGTGGCATGAGCTTTGCGAAACCACATGTCGTTGGTGTTCACATCATCCAATTCAGGCCAAAAGAAGTTGGTTACCATCAATTTATAGCAATCGCCGTTGACCTTGATGGCCTGGTCAAAGTCGTTCTAAAATAAATATAGCCCCATGATGCCGCCAGCCCAGAATTCATACCAAACATTTAACTTTTCGGGACGCATTATTCAACAATTTGCAAATTCAACAATTTTGATTGTTAAAAATTATTTAAAAATGTTTTTTTGATGAAAATCCGTGGGAATTTTACAAACTGAATAAACGACAGCGAATTCAACAGCTGTAGCTTCATCAATATGTTTCCTATCATCTGTCAAAATTCGGAGCCCCCCATTGGAACACCCTTTATAACAGTCAAATATAAATACATGAAAAGCACGCATACTCATCTATCACTTCTATAAGGAGAGCATTGAGAACAAATACCCTAAAATTTAAAAAAAAAAAAAACAAAACAAAAACATATTAAGTTATATCCCAGTTGTTTCGATGCTGTCTACACGCAGATAAAATATATTGTTTTACATGTTTACTGTAATCATTTCAAAGTTTTTGTGACAACCATTTATATGATGAAGGACTTACAATATTAAGTTGCTCTCGACTTATCGATATCATAATCTGAGAACAACATATTATGATATAATTATTCATTATAAAAATGTTGATACAATCATATGAATCGTAAGTTGACCATAATGTAGTTACCACAATCATATAGATAGTTACTGTGACTATAATATTGTTACATAATATTAAGTGGTTGCAGTAAACATGCACAACTATTTTTTTTTTTTTTTTTTTTGCGTGTAGAAATTAAATAAATTTTTTCATATAGAATTCGATATAATTTCAAGAATATGCGTGTTTTATTAAGATCATTGCAAAGCGTAAAAAAGTAAAAATAAAATAAACTAAGAAGTAGGCATAGAGTAGAACTGGAGTCGCTACTCTCTCCAAATTTTATGTCTGACACATCAGCATAATACATTGATTTGCATGTACTTATTTTATTGTTGAAGACTTAAATTTTAAAGCAGAATAGGGTTTTTTGTCTCTCAGTAACGCCTCTGTATACGTATATTTTATCCTATGAAACTGAGTATCGAAAATTATTCTCCTTTTCACTAAAATATTAAAATGCGTTATAATAAAAAATATATACTGCAGCAAAAATCCATATTTTCGAATTTAACTCGAAATACGTTCAACAAAAAGTGCGGACTCAAGACGTGGTATATAACTATTAGTTAAAGCATTTTTTGATAACTAAAAAAAGTGTTAATATTCAACACCATGATACGAGGACAAGTTATTTGTCGTTTCTGATTAAAACCTTATTCACACTTAACTCCTTCTTATACAAACAATTATTTCAGCCATCCTCATCACCTCTACTTCCTTAACACCATTTAAATGTGCAAAAATGAGCATACACTCTCATTTAAAAAGAAAAGAAAAGAAAAGAAGAATAATTTTTAACATTTATTGCTTAAGACTTTTCATGTTATTAAAGAAGAAAATAAAACAAAAACTAAAGAAACAAAATATGAAAATAAACCGCTAAACAATTTATGTTTTGTTTCTTTTTTTTTTTTTTGTGATAAATGTTTAGTTAGTGAGCGACAGAACTTAATTTAACTTTTTTAATTATAAACTTTTTTACCTCCACAGCAGTAGTGAGCAGTGTTGCCAGTTTAGCCTTTTTGAGGCTAAATTTAGCCTTTTTATTTACTCTTTAGCCTCGAAATTTTGATTTTAGCTTCGTGGCTTTTTTCTAGCTTTTTTTTTAATTTCAAAATAGCCTTTTTTGAAATTAAAAAAGGCTAGAAACTAAAACCAAAATTTCGAGGCTAAAGAGTAAATAAAAATGCTAAATTTATATTTGTGAGACATTTTCATTTTAATTCATTACTGTTTTTCATTTAGCTTTTCAACAGACTCTAGAATTATGCAGTATTAAAAGAACAAATACCAATTGCCAATATCAAGTGCTTCAAAATTAAATAGAGTATTTTATATCTGAAAGCCATAAATGTCTAGCAAATTCACTTTCAAGACAAAATTGTTATTACACATTATATTCATCGTTATATAATGGACAAGAGTCCTACTAACTCTCGAAGGCTTGTGATACTCGATGGCTGTCATTTGAAATAGCCGTTAAACGTATTGTGGATGTATGGTTCGAGTTAAAACCAACAATGCTACAAAGCCAAACACTTAAGTGATTAATATACTGATTATAATTTGGTGTATTATCTTTTTTTGAAACCAGTATTGCAGAAAGTACAAAAAGTAAATAAATCATTTGTAAGCAATTTAGCGGATCCGACAAATCTGTTTTCTAATTAAAAATTTCTTCTACATAATTTGTGTTTTCAAATTGTAACACAATGCAAAGAAGTTGATTCATTATCGTCCCCAATTGAAAATTGTTGAATGTTTTCACCACATTTTTCCTACAAGTTTGAAGAATGAGAGATAAAATAAAGAACGGTTTAATTAGTGAAGATTCTGAAAAAATAATACGGAAAATTAAACTAATTGAGCAATTGCGACAAAGATTATCATATGAAAACTCTTCGCTAAATCGATTTTCTATCCGTTGATAATACACTTAAAATAATACTCGTAACACCAAAAAAAGATGTTATGTATGTGAAAAATTAAACTGCTAATGGAATTACGAAGATTATGGCTCAGGGCAGAATATTTTAAACTACAAATGGACAAATATAGAACCAACAATGTCCATTTTCTGACATGGCTAATCCAGTATTTAACTTTTTAGTACTTCCTTTAAGTACTTAATGCAGAGGTTGAACGACTTTTTAGTACAATGAAAATTGTAAAGTTAAAAATGTTTAATGCGTTATTGAATATAAAAATATATATGCATATGTATATATTTATTGTTAATGATTAATGTTATTTTTTGTTTGCTGCTGAAGTGTACCTTTATAATTTTATTTACTTTTACGAACATATTTTCTAGTTTTTTATTTAAAAATAAATATAAACTTAAATTCTTAATGTGTAATAATTTAGCTTTTTTTGTTGGCTTTTTTTTAAAGCAGTTTATCTTTTTCTGGCCTTTTTTTTGAAGTCTATATAGCTTCTTTTTTTGCCAGCTCCTGGCAACACTGGTAGTGAGTGAGGAAATTTGTTTGACTATGGATGTATACAGACATAAGTATGTTAGTATCTATCTAGTTATATACAACCATGTATCTAATATGAAATTAAATTAAATTTATTTCATATACAAGTACTTTCAAAAAAAGTACATCTAACACTTATAATATTGATTTTATATTGTAGTTAGTAGAATATGTTTGACAGTGACATTGAACTGTAAAATATTTATAAATCTGAAATGCGCTTTTTATGGTTTAAAGAGAGAAATGAAAGGACATTGTACAAAAATTGTTATTATACATTTCACAATGTATAATAAAGGAGTTTGTTTTAATTTTTTTTTTTAATTTCCACATGATACGTTCTTGAATAATTAAAAGAAATATTGCTATGAAATTGCATTTATGTATTTGAATGTAATGGTTTTTAATATATGATTTAAATTATTAATATCTTTAGCAACTACTGTGGTAATATAAATGATACATGGAGATAATTTTTATAAT
The DNA here is from genome assembly GCA_942486065.2 of Calliphora vomitoria. Taxonomy (NCBI): domain Eukaryota; kingdom Metazoa; phylum Arthropoda; class Insecta; order Diptera; family Calliphoridae; genus Calliphora; species Calliphora vomitoria. The sequence goes on from OW818031.2 coordinate 62,792,364, forward strand.
ACATTGTTGCACTGCATTTAAATTACAATAATTTATGTTCGTGAATGATTTTCATATTTCGATTTCCACATTTTTAAGAGATTTTTGCTCGTTAAAGTGATATTAGGAAGTGATCCTTATATGCGATTAAGAACCGATGATCATAAAATAAGGCGATATGACTTCCGTATATATAAAACTTATTTAGAGTGATACCTGTATAAATTAAACATTTATGACAGATAAAGTCCTTTTTCTGGAGGAAATTTGTATGAGGGCTAGGTGAGATAATGGACCGATTTCAGCCAGTTGCAATAGACTTTGTCATTGGTCCAAATTTAATCGAAATATCTTCAAAATTGCGCACAAAGTTTACATGGACAGCCAGCCAGACGGACGGATGGACGGACAGATTGTTTAGTCGACTCAGAAAAAGATTCTTAGTCGGTCGGTGTACTTTTAAGCGAACTGGCGTTACAACATCAGCACAAAAAGCATAATATACTCCTCCCTATGGTGGTATAGGTTATAAATATGCAGAGGTTCTCATGTGGGAAATCTGTTATATTGAAGTGTGTAGAATTCCGTAGGCAGTAAAAAATTTTATTTTTATTTTAGTGAAAAAGCATACTAAAGTTGCTTTCCACAACAAGTAAGTAAATAAAAATCAGCTGAAAAATTAATGAGTTGCAAATTTTTTGTTATATCATGTTTTTCAATGTTTTCGGTTTTTGCATATAAATCCTGAGTTTAAACTACCGTAACTCACCAAATTTTCTATCCAACTTTACAAATCTTTTTTAGTCTGAAAGGTAAAACTCATATAAAGGAGTTTCCAATAAGAGGTTATTTTGAATCACCTGGTATTTCAGTAGCTGTCACTTTTGAAACTTTTATTCTTGGACATTTGACAAGTAGAAACTATGCCATTACTAAAAATGTACAAAAATGGAGAAAACCTTGCAGTCACAGTTCGCAAAACTAAAGCATTTTTGGGTCGTCGTGAAGCACCTTGTCGAATCGCAATAAAGAAATTGTTGGAAAAATTCGAGCTGTTGGGACAAGTTAGTGATGTGGAGAATAAAACCCGTGAACGTCGCTCAAGAACAACTGAGAATATTGCTGCTGTAGCCCAAAGTACTGAAGAAAACCCAGGTTTGTCCATTCCTCGTCGTTCTTTGGAATTGGGCATTCCACAAACGTTATTTTGAATGATATTAATCTGGACAACGTTTACTTTCAACAAGTTGGCGCTACGTGCCACACAAGCAACGAAACCATTGCTCTTTTACGAAAAAGTTTCCGGACCGTGTTATCTCTCAAAGAGGTGATCACAATTGCCCACCGAGATCTTGTGATTTAACACCTTGCGACTTCACCTTTGAGGTCACTTGAAAGATAAGATCTACTCCAACAGCCCAGGAGTCAAGTGAAAAGCTCTGCGGGTTTCAATTTAAGAAATCATTGTAAACAAATTTTTCAAATAAAATAAAGTAAAAAAAAAAATAGTCAAAATTCAAGACCTCACAGATAGAATTTGTGAGTCTATCGAGGACATAGGACAGCCACTTTGCGATTTGGTTATGGAAAATTTCATGAAGAGGCTATGATCTTTTAAGCGTGGTCGTGGTGGCCATTTGGCTGATGTTGTAGCATAAATAAGTTCAATAAATAGGTAAAATACGCACAAAAAATTAGTAATAATAAAAAAGTAATAAAATAATAATTATATAATATACTAAAGATACCTATCACAACTTATATTGCTTTGTGTATTTATATTTGTGTCATATGAACAGGTAAAATAAAAAAAATTGGGAGTAATTTCATTCAAATGAAAAAAGTGTTCAACAAACAGGACAAAACAGGTCAACAAGTATATATGAGCTTAAAGAGGACACTTTGGCCTTTCTCCTGAAACTTAATTATGTTTAACCCACTGAATTTCAAATTTGACTGAAATATAGTAGCTGAGAAAAAATTAATAACACAGCAGGAGTACACGGTACGGTGACAAATCATACCAATTCTTAAAGATTATTATCCTGTCAATATAACAAAGAAAAAAATCATCCAATTATCGATAATAGTTTGCGAGTAATGATAATTTACTTCTGATCAAATGTACAAAAAATCACATTTTTTATAAAATGACATAAAATATTTGACTTTAACAGCATGCCACTCACACAATTGACAATATTTTTATCTAGTTTTTTGGCTACCTCAGTTTCAATGTGTTTACTATTGAATGGCATTAAAATTTTTTAATTCGGAGTTAACAACAATTTGCGATTTTGACCTATGAAATTGAAATATGAGCCATCGTGCACCGGAGAGTTGCTAATATCGAAATGGATCTCAATTTCACCCATGGATTTACCATCTTCTAGAGCTGGCATCATAACTGATCTGGTATCAGCTGATAGCTGTTTCTATTATTAAATCGTAAATTAAACCATAACTTACTTATTTGAACTATAGATTAATTACGTTGCATTTTTTTGCCCGCCCAAATTATTAAATATTTTCACTGAATTTAAAAACACTAGACCTTTCTCAAAATAAAATTAAACGTAATGATGCTAACAAGTAAATTCAGATTACAAAGACACCGTTATTAGATTCGAGTCGCATTCATAGGTTATATGGCACGGCGTTGCATTTATTTTTTTGCTCGCAACTGTAATTGCTTCATAAGAACACCTGGATATTTTTTTATTCACTTTTGAATAACTGTGTAATATTTCTAAATTCATAAAACTTATAAAAAACAAGTAAGAAAGTATGGTCGGTCAAGCCCGACCATATAATACCCTACACTAAGTAAATGAGCAAAAACATTTTTCTTTCAAAATTTCAATAATTTATATTCGTGAACGAATTTCGGAAGTGGGCCTTATATGGGAGCTATGACCAATTATGGACCGATCACCATGAAATTAAGTGGTGTAATTAATGTCTGCATGAAAGTTATTTATGTTGCATTTTATGTGTATACCAACATTTTTAAGAGATTTATGCTCGTTAAAGTGATTATCGGAAGCAGGCCTTATATGGGAGCTATGACCAATAATGGACCGATCACCATGAAATTAGGTAGTGTGATTAATGTCTGTATGAAAGTTGTTTATGTTGCATTTTATGTGTATACCAACATTTTTAAGAGATTTATGCTCGTTAAAGTGATTATCGGAAGCAGGCCTTATATGGGAGCTATGACTAATTATGGACCGATCATAATAAAATTTGGTGACATGAATTTCGTATATATAAAACTAATTTGGAGAAAAACTTGTGTAGGTACCTATATAAATTAAACATTTATGACCGATAAAGTCCAATTTCGGGAGGACATTTGTATGGGGTCTAGGTGAAATAATGAACCGATTGCAGCCAGTTTCAATAGGCTTGGTCCTTGGGCAGAAAAAATGATATGTACCAAATTTTATCGAAATATCTTCAAGATTGCGACCTGTACTCTGCGCACAAGCTTTACATGGACAACCAGCCAGCCAGACGGACGGACGGACGGACATCGTTTAATCGACTCAGAAAGTGATTCTGAGTCGATCTGTATACTTTAAGGTGGGTGTTAGACTAATATTTTTGGGCGTTACAAACATCTGCACAAATCCAATATACCCTCCCCAATATGGTGGTGTAGGGTATAGATATATCAATTGGTAGCAGATAAAAAATAACTTACAAAATAGTAATCATTAAATCAAATCACATTTTATTTTAAATTAAAAACTTTTTTCGAACACAAAAAAAAAAGAAACATAATTATGTTAAGAGCTTTCATGAAACATTGCCCACAAAACCATGTTCCGAAAACAACAAAACTTTTCATAAATTCATTTTGTTGTTTTTAGCTCATGGCATGTTGTGAAACTGTATGCTTTAAAATAATTTTCTGTTGCATTTATTATCGTTATTATACCCTACACCACCATAGTGGGGAGGGTATAATGGATTTGTGCAGATGTTTGTAACGCCCAAAAATATTAGTCTAACACCCACCTTAAAGTATACCGATCGACTTAGAATCACTTTCTGAGTCGATTAAACGATGTCCGTCCGTCTGGCTGGCTGGCTGGCTGGCTGGTTGGCTGGCTGTCCATGTAAAGCTTGTGCGCAGAGTACAGGTCGCAATTTTAAGTATATTTCGATAAAATTTGGTACATATCATTTTTTCTGCCCAAGGACGATCCCTATTGAAACTGGCTGAAATCGGTCCATTATTTGACCTAGCCCCCATACAAATGTCCTCCCGAAAGTGGATTTTATCCGTCACAACTGTTTAATTTATATAGGTAGCTACACAAGTTTTTGTCCAAATAAGTTTTATATATAGAAAATTCATGTCACCAAATTTTATTATGATCGGTCCATAATTAGTCATAGCTCCCATATAAGGCCTGCTTCCGATAATCACTTTAACGAGCATAAATCTCCTACAAATGTTGGTATACACATAAAATTCAACATAAATAAGTTTCATATAAACATTAATCACGTGACCAAATTTCGTGGTGATCGGTCCATAATTTGTCATAGCTCCCATATAAGGCCCACTTCCGAAAATCGCTCACGAACATAAATTATTGAAATTGTAAAAGAAAAATGTTTTTGCTCATTTACTTAGTGTAGGGTATTATCTGGTCGGGCTTGACCGACCATACTTTCTTACTTGTTTTTTGTAGTTTTTATTTAAACATAACCATTATTAAAATGAAAATGAGAAAAAATTGTTTTTATTTTAGTTATTTTTCTTTATTTTTTATTTTTTTTCTAACACCAACACTTTCTACCACAACCATTGTACTTATAGAGTATTCTTTTATATTTTTATGAACCCTACACTTTTTGTGTTGTTTTTATATTTTACATTATTGTATATAACACATTTTCACTTCTTCTAGCAGCAGTTTCAGCAAATGGGTTTGTACATAGTGCACTTTTTAATTTTTTGTTTGTTTTTGAACACCCACCAAACTGCAGTTAAAGGGGCTGCTGCTGTTTACTGATTATAGACATGGTGTTGCATTGTTTTTCATTTTATTTATTTAATTTTTTTTCTGGTTGTTTTCGCTCTGTTTTTAAATTAATAATTGCCGGAATTCGCTGTTTAACCGCCATGTTTGCCTGTAAGCCAAGAAATCATCTTAAGAATATGGGTTTAAAAACATTTTCCCATAAAATGAACAGCAACATTTGTGAAAATTACATTGCAGAAATTGTTGCAATTTAAAAAGCACAAGAAAATGGGGAAAAAATTAATGGTTATAAATATATAAAAAAAATTTTTTTTTTTTTATTTTTAAGTGGTTTTATTCGGACAAAGTCTTTAGTGAGTGGGAGATCCCAGCAAAGGTTTTTGGTCAAATATTTGTATGACAAGAAAGACATAAAAATATGTCTTTCTTAGCAAAACTTTCCTTAAACATGTTGCTGGTTTATGTTATTTATGTAATATGTATTGTGTTAACTCGACTGTGTGGGATATATGGACGACGTTTTTATGTATAAAAAATTTAACAGCATTTTCGCTGGTCACTATTAACCAGCCAGAAAAGTGGTCTCTATATAATAAGTGAAATTTATATAGTTTCTCTACTTTAAGCTAAGAGAGTTTTTATGAAAATAAATGTGTTGTAGAATGAAAATGTGTTTTTGAATGTTAGTTGTTTTATTTTGCTAACATTTTAAATCTGCTAGAATATTCAAAGCTCACATATAAAATTTTAAGACCTTTAAAACGTATAGCTATTTAAAATAATTATCAAAAAAATATTTTATGATTTTAAAACAAAATTTAGTGCTTATACAGCTGCGTAAATTGGAGTGGCATATTAATTTAAATTAATAGTTTTAAATTCCTCATTCTAGTCTTCTAGAAAAATTATAAAAAAGTTCTCATGATTTTTAATTACACATTTTACATTTTTATTATACCCTTCGCCAGTTTATTATTTGTCATTCCGTTTGTAATTTCTACATTTTTCATTTGCGATGCCATAAAGTATATATACTCTATATCGTTATAGATAGCGAAGTCTACATATCCATACGGAAACCAACATTCCGCATCCCACAATAACTTACCTACATGATTCATACATCAGTATATCTACTTAAGGCACAGTTCGGTTACTATTTAATATACACAATTTTTATATCTAATAATAGATATTTAAAAAAATTGTTAAACCGTCACGCGGCGGCATCGGAACAGACATTGGGCGATGATGTTTCATAACAATTTCAAGTTCGAGATTACTTCGTCGACCCTTTCCACTCTCATTTCAGTACCAGATTTTGTCAAGCAATGGGCAACTTCACAACAAATTCATGCAACACTATAGGAGGTCGCTTACATAAAAACCAGGCATTGATTATGGCCATATCACACATGTGGTAGAACAAGCGATTTGTCCATTTGCTTGACTTTATGCGGATATGAACAATGTTTGGATACGGAATGCATTCCATTACCTTTTTCTTTTTATTATTTCGCTCAATGGTTGGTGCATTTGTTGTTATACTGTTTAGTGATGAAGGTATAACACTAGTTACTAAACAGTTAAAATAACAACAATTAATAACATAGATATTTGTACTATAAAATTGGACCATTGATTGATCTAGTATATGCTCACGTTTGTCTCCATCGTCCGGATGTTTTCGCTTTATGTGAAACCCAGGTATCTGAGAATACTGATCCACAGGATATCAACTTCAATCGCTTTTCAATTTTCATCAGGGCATTGCAATGTACATTCGCGATGAAGTTGTGTACCAGTGCCAGAAATCCTTAGGTACATATGTTGCAGAATTTAACTGTCTCTGGCTTAAATTCAAAATCAGGGCACACTATTTGCACAGACTCTGGAGAGTTGTCCGAGCAGTAAAATTGTAGTTGCTGGTGATTTAAATGTCCACAACTCCTTTTGGCTTAGCCATTCCTAAAAAGGGGGAGACTACCAACCTTGAAAATTATCGCCCTTTAGCAATTTTTTCTGCACTTTCCAAAGTTATGGAGAATATGGTTAACTACCATATTGTGAAATATTTAGAGTCCAACAATTTACTCTGTGACCGGCAGTGTGACTTGTGTAGAGGACGTTCTACGGGAGACTTGCTAGTCTTCCTTTCAGAAAAATGCTGTCGTTCCATATACTTTTTTGACGAACGTAAATTCGTGGTTCTAGATATTTCTAAGGCATTTGATAGAGTATGGCATGGTGCGCTTTTAGCAAAACTTATTGCTTTTGGTGTCGGTATTAACTTTTCTCGAATTATATCAAGCTTTCTCAGAGATCGCACTATACGAGTTGTTATAGATAGGATCCCACTAAATGAGTTCAAGATAAATTCAGGGATACCACAAGGCTCCGTTCTTTCTCCTAGTCTATTTATTATTTTTCTAAATGACCTTCTACGTCAAACTTCCAACCCTATCTATTCTTTTGCAGATGACATCAACATTTGCCATTCATATTCATTCAGTTACAGAAAAGTGCTGTCGGAGATTACGGCAATGAAGCAAAATTGGTATGATTCCCTTAAGTGAGACCTTTTGAAAATCTCTGAGTGGGTTCGTGCGAATAGGGTCGCTTTCAACGCTCGCAAGGCTCAGTGTTGCATGTTGACATAAAATGAAAGACAGACCATGTAGCTTCATCTGTATTTATGGGTGGTGTAAATATTGTGAAATCAGACACTCTTGATGAGCTGGGCATGATAATACAATGTGATATGTTACTTCACTCCATCTGATCTACTCACTATTTGCACCACCTGTATCCGACCGAAAACGGAATACAACTCCCATACATGGGCCGGTGCTTCAAAGTCTATTTTGGAGCTGTTCGACCGCGTACAAGAGAGGGCGAAAGTGATTATTGGTGACAGTAGGGTATCCAACTCTATTGATTCGCTGGAGTACCGTCTCAATATGGGCTGCGTTTCACTGTTCTATCGGTACTACAATGGAATGTGTTCTGATGAAATTAGGGAACTTGTTCCTGATACCCGCAGATTTTTACATAGTACACGTTTTTCATCAAGAACACATCCCTTTGTGGTCGATTGGCCAGTGGACCGCACAACGCACTACAGGGAAAATTCGTTCTTTAGCCGTACTGTATGTATGTGCAACAAACTTCCCGCTGAAGTGTTTCCTGTCATTTTCAATGTAGGAAAGTTCAAATCGAATGTCCACAAACACTAATCCCTCTTTCCTCTCCCATAACCTATTTTTCAAGTTCCAACACAATGCTTTGCATGAGTAGGGGTTATCCCCTGAGTGCTGGTCCAAGAAGAAAAAAAACTGTTGTGACGTTGATTCCATTAAATTTCGGCGGTAATTTGCATAATGGATATGCCTTGTAGCAAAATCTGCAACCATCGCACATAAAACACAATTTGTCAACCTATGGGTGCGGTTTGTCTGGGATGTATTGTTTCATATAGTGTTAAATTTTGTTTTACAAATTTGATCAACAACAAACAATCTTGCTCGCTTTGGCAATTTTTGAAAATTCCAGTTCAATGCGGTGGTGATCGTATTTTGTACAGGCGATCGTAACCTAGATCGTATTGTGGTATGGGTCCACATATTCGAACATTTGAAAATCGAAATCTGGGTCATAATCACTGTCGTCAGTAGAAAAATCACCATCATCTTCATTTTCCGACTACGCAACCCTTTTTTCCACACTTCTGAAGAGCTTCCAAACGCAATGTAGTATAAATCAAGTTCTTCCTAACAATTAGTAATAATTAAAAAATACACATGAAGTATTACAAAGTACACAAGAAGTAATATGTATCTTCTAAACTACTGCTTTAATTATAATGTATTGTACACAAATATGATTGAGTATGATTCAACCATTTATAAATTAGTATTTTTTAAATAGTTTTTAACCTTAATAAAAAGATTAGCAGCTACTTTCTTCACCAAGCCATAAACTCCTATTATATCTTTCCTTTTGTATCCACAAATCTTGGCCATAGTCAGAAGTATTCTAAAACAGTTCCATTTCTGGGTATTTTTCAACCTATCCGGCGTTAACTGGTTAAAGAACTTAAATCAGTTCTTTTTAAGGGCAAGTTTACTGTGAATAAACAAACCTACAATTATAATTTATGTTCAACTTTAAACAATTTAAAATATTTGGTCATTAATAGAAAACTAGAAAATATTTATAATTTTGAACACTTTCAAAATAAAAATTCACTTAATTTTAACACATTTTCCATAAAAAAAGATATTTTCCTTTCGTTTAATTAAATTGATTGACTTTTGTTAGATGTTTATATAAAAAAAAATATTTTTATATTTTAACTAATAAAAGTTTGTTGAATATTTTCATTAGCTTAAATGCTATTTTAGAACCGTTTTCTATTTTAACCAGGTCTTTTTAGCCTTTTTTTACCTTTTTGTGCCAATATTCAAATTCTACCTCAACTTTGAAACCGCATACATTAATACTCATGCACATAGGAATGTGTGTGTATAATCACACATCCATTCATATGACTTTGTGTGTATATGTAGCTACTAGTAGTTTACCACAGATGTTACATGCCCGTATAAACTCTTATATAACCATCCATCTAACTAAATGCTTTTTACTGTTTTATATTTTTCTTCTGTATGTGCTCCACGTAGCACAGTGGACCAATTGCGAAATAATTAAAAATAAAAAAAATGGTAATTAGATATTCAAAAATGTGCAAAAGTGTTTTAGAAGAAAAGTTTAAAATTTTTACCTGAATAACTATAGCACATATAGTGTTTAAACTTGACATATCTAAGTTCCTACGCTTATTAATAATTATGTTTTGTAAAGGGTGTTTTTTAAGCCCGACAGAACTTGAAGTTTTATTCGAAAGATCAATAAATGGCATTAACATTTGAAAGTGATTTTGGGCATATGGCCACCGCGGCATTTCTTGACGAAGCTCATTTCATTCGAAAAATCAAAACATGGCATTAATATTTGAAAATAATTTTGGACATGTGGCCACCGCGGCTGTTTTTGACGAAGCTCAATCTGGACATCCTATTTTTGGCCACCTTTTCTAGCATTGCTAGCTGTATGTCTCGAATAACACAATCAATGTTGCGATCCAAGTCATCATTTATTGCTGGTTTATCAGTATAAACCAGTGACTTCACGTGGTCCCACAGGAAATAATCGAGAGTTGTCAAATCGCACGACTTTGATCTCACAACATGCTGTTGAAACCTCATATCGACCGGACCAATGTCATCCATATTTTCCAAAAAAAAAAAATATTGATTAAGTTGCGGTAACGATCTCCATTGACCGTAACGGGAGCTACGGCTTCATTTTTGAAGATGCCACCAAACGGTGCATTTTTCTGCATGTAATTGGAGTTACTCCATATGCGGAAGCTTTGTTTATTAACAAACCCAAAGCCAAAAATGAGCCTCATCGCAGAACATAGTTTTATGATAAAACAGTCGTCTATAAGTTGCTCAAATCGAAGACTGATTTTCAATGTAAATCTGGATAATTTGGTAGCGTCAATCTATTCTAGATGATTTGGTACAGTATACTAATCAGAAATCTCAAAAAGTGAGCCCAGTGTGACAGTTATCCTTTTCGTAAGTTATTCCGGGTTTAAGAAAACACCCTTTAAGACTTAAACCGTTAGTTAAGAACATATACATATTTTTTGTAAATCACCCCACTGTTTATGTACAAAAATGTACGTTTATTGCATCTCATATGTAAAAATGCATATTCAATAGTTTAGAAAAAAATATATTCTGAAAAAAAAACTTATTTTTTTCCGTTATTGTTTATAAAAAATATGGTAATTCATATGTTGTTTTTAGTTTATGTGTACTGTGCACTATTTATGTATATTTATATAGTTTTAGTAAAAATGTACACATGGAAAAGTATCTGTGTGTGTGTGTGTATGGCTAAAAATTACATACATTTGTTTACATACATAAACATATTTCACTCACTACTCATGCACTCACTCATACGTAGACTGAAAAGTGCTCATACACAATTGCATGTATGTTATTTTTTTTTTTCAATTCTATTTGCATTCTATTGTTCCATACACATGCAGATGACACTTCAAAGTTAAACCTTTTGATGGAAACAAGAATGTTTTTCTACCCCAACAATACTTAAAATATGAATAAAGGAATATATACAACATTGTTGTAAAGTGCTTATTTTAAAAATAAAGAGTGGTTTTGCAAAGTAGTATTTATATTTGGTTTCTTTTTCTTTTTTATGTTTTTCTTATGCTCAGACTGAACAGGGGAAACGAAATTTTAGAAGAATTTAAAGCTTTTGTGGAAAAAGTTGTGTAGTATATATGTTTTAGAAATATGAATGCAATGGAAAGAAAATTAAATTATATTCATAATTAATTTTTATTTAGAAACATTGAAATTAATACACATGTAGGCACCAGAATTCCACAAAATTTTCAATGTGAGGTAGAAATTCTTAAATAACATAATTTATACAACGAAAGCACGACGGATTTAGGATTTTACATTGAAAGCCAAAAATATTCAAAACCTTTGAAAAATGAAGATGGCACTCTAACCTCTTTAAGGCTAGAACAAATTACAATCTGGGAAAAACATTTTGTTAATATAGAGTATACCAACACCAGTGTTAAAAATTTGTAGATGTCAACACCACGCGGAAAGGGATGATATTCTCACCTGCGCACCAGACCTGGAAAAAATAATAGCGGAGAACTCAAGAACCACAAGGCACCTGGTCCTGATAACATTCCTCCAAATTTATTAAAAGCAGACCCACACACAAGCGCAATAATTTGATACCCTATCATCAAGCGATTTTGGGCTGAAGAAGCTCTTCCTGAAGACATCAAAGAGGGCATTATAGTTAATCTCCCCAAAAAAGGATTTATCCAATTGCAAAAATTGGCGGAGGATTACAATTATCAGCATGACCAATAAATTATGTGCACATATAGTTAGCAAAATTGTCAAGAGACCCACATCTAAGAAGGGAACAAGCCAGTTTTGGTCCCATCGATCATGCATTGATCATGTCAACACAGTACGCATAATAGTCGAGCAATCGGTTGCAACACCAGGCTATTTGGAACGCACTCGAGTGTAAGGGAGTGGCGCACCAAATCATAAAATTAATCAAGGCAGTGTATCAAGGTGCAAGCTCTCGTATCAATTACGATCGAATCCTAAGCAATAAGGTTACCGTGTTAAACGGTGTTAGACAAGGATGTGTCCTCTCGCCCTTATTATTGCCCTTATTATTCAACTGATCAACGCGATCCCAACAAACACTGGTATTACATGGGATCTTCATGGATTGCTAGATGACTTGGATTGTGCTTCCATATGATACTTAAGCTACAAGAGTTGTGCAATATGTCACCCGAATGCGGGCTAAAGATTAATGTTGGCAAAACAAAAACAATGAGCCTAAATACTTCGTCGAATACCCCTTTTACTTTGTACGGTGCTGAAATAGAATCAGCAACCTCCTTCACATACCTCGGGAGTATTATCTCCAGTTCTGGCGGTTCCAGTGAAAATATAAAGTCACGTTTATGTAAAGCTAAGGCTGCCTTCGGCGTTCTCTCTTATGTTTGGCAATCCACAATCATATCTAGATACACAAAAATAAAGATCTTTAATGCCAATATAAAGCCTGTTCTACTCTACGCATGTGAAACGTGGAAGCCATCCAACCGCGAACTGCCAACCAATGCAAACTTTTGTGAATCGTTGTATGCGTTTAATTCCGCGACTATTCTGACCTAACATCATCACAAACAATGAGTTGTGGGAACAGACGCAGCAGTCGCCGATTAATGGACGAAAATTAAACGACGTAATGGTCCTGACTTGGACATACACTTCGCAAACCACAAGATGATGTAACGAGACAAGGCACCGATGTATCCTGGAGAGAAATAAAACATATTGCTAACGCCAAACCCAGATGGAAAACTAAAAGGAACTACGGCAAAATATATATGTTCGGAGGAGGACTAAACCTTTTGGTCAAAGAAGGAACAAGTATTTATTAGGGGACACAATACCTAACATATGGCGTTTTCTTTTGTGGCATAAATTTCGGCATTTTACCCTTCTTTGTGTTATTTTCTAAAAAAATTTAATTTGGTAAGCGTATAACATTTTCTTTTCAAATAATATTGCCCTAAAACCTCTAAAATAGGCTTCATCTTTCACCCTCAATTTTATCAAAGGGTTAGAAAGGCACCACTTTTTCAACAGCTTTTCTTGTTATTATTTTTGAAGTTCGTTTGTATTTATGAAATAGTTTTTGTATTTCTAGACTAAAAGTGTTAAAATGGAAGCAACGTTTTTGTATTTCTAAATTAAAAGTGTTAAAATGGAAGCAAAAAGTATAATTTTAGAACATCTAGAAGCTACATAAAAGAAAACTGCATAAATGGAAATGGTTTTTGTTCTATTGTGATCGTTAAAAATGTAAAACATTATGAGGGTATGGCTAACCTTTAATAAATGATACAAAATATGTTGGCAACATTTTGTGCCAGAAAAGAAAACGTCATTAGAACATATTATATGCTCCGACTGAAAATTCATGAGGTTTTGTACAGAGGATACTGGATATCAAATGCATCTTGAACATTTTTAGACACCGGGAAAATTCTATTTAGGTCGTACAATGGGAATATGTATATAAAAGATAAATGTCACTTACTGACTGATTAATCTTCGTACATCCCAATCAACTGAAGCTAGAGACATGAAATATGGACTATAGGTTCGTCTCTTCCAACTATGATGCGATTTTTAGAAACTCGTTTCTTTAGTGTATAAATAATGAATTTTGTAAACTTAAATCTTCTTAACTAATGAAGATACAAACAAGTATTTAAAATACATTTTCACTGTAGAAAGTAAAGGATGGACTTCTTGATTAGTTATGATGGTAACTCACATAATATATTATTTAGTGCTCAAACGAAGAATAGGAAGGAAGTCCTAGATCCAAACATTGATGTCATGCCTGATGTTACAGATTACAAAGTGTCAAAGACAAGAACTGAAAATAAATTCTAAAGAAATCCAAACAGAACTTTCTGTAGAATTCTTCAAGACTTCGTGATCAAATACTTCGGAGGATTCGCTTAAAATACTATTTCAGCCACATTTTCCAGAATAAAATTTGGGCACAGAGTATGTTTGTTCGTATATAAGAAAAACTATAATACCATGTACACTGGAATAAGCAGTTAATACTTTTGGTCCTACTGAATCCTACCTACTGAAAGTAATTGAGATAATTGGAAACAAACTTCTAAACATAGTATATACTTTCTGTATTGCAAGTACATAGTATAACCCCATTTCTAGGAGAAGTGTTAAGGAAGGGCTTATACCAAAGTCTGGTAATATTCAAATTATACCACATTCGTTTATGTTGAAATCACTGGAAAGAATTTTGGATAAAGTTATTAGGAATGGAATTCAGCAAACTTATACTGAAGGTTAATCTGTAGGTTTGGTAATATACTTAGTTGTTCACCATATTGAACTTTTCACCATAGGAACTTTTCTAGACATCAAAAGTTCCTTCAATAATGTAAAACAGTGATGAACACATACTATCACATTTACGGTTTCGTATAAAGCAGCAGAAAAGTAAGTGTATTTTAAGTAGTTCTTGGTGACTGTCCTGAACAAGTGATTTTACCTTTCACTTAGCTACATACGTAGCTACATGACTAGTTATTTTAACACGTGCATGTCCTAAGCTGGTGGTCAACAGACCTTTTTTGATTACAATGAGAATGTTTGATAGCTGGTCCAAAATATTCAAAGCAGTTTATTCACATACTGGTGACATAGAGACTGGTTACTTAATCAACTATATAACTAGTTATGTTAACATGCTAATTGTCCTCAAATAGTCAATTAAAAAGACATTTCATAGACAGCCTAATAACAGATTGCTTGTAGATAAACCCTCCATCGAAAACTCTCCTCTAAAATAAATAGATTTTAAAGTGCAGTACAAAATTAAATTGAAAAATTTGCACAATATACATTTATTCAAAGTATTGGCTATTGATACGCTTAACTTCAGAGCCAAAAGGATACGCTTAACTTTAGAACGAATACTCTGTTCTGAAGTTAAGCGTATCCAAGAGAGAGCGTTCTGCATCGATCGAAACACTGGCCTTGCGTTGTCATGATGGAATATTGTGGTTTCATGTCGGCCCAACATATTCGTTTGAAGCGAGCATTGCTTCAAACGAATATGTTGGGTTCGGTATAGATTCTTTGTAATGGTCTGGCCAGATTTCTGCAGCTCATAAAAGATAGGACTCCTTTGGTCCCACCAAATACAGAGCATTACCTTAGCGCCATGGATGTTTGGCTTTGGTGTTGATTCGGCTGCTTAGCCGGGATTCACATACGATCTCTTCGGGTTATCGTAATAGATCCATTTTTCATCGCAAGTAATTATTCGGTGCAAAACTATTTTTTGTTATAGCGTTGAAGCAGCATTTCATACAAAACATACAAAATCCTTTTCAAAGTTCAAACTCCTATAGTATCCAATTTCCCTGCTTTTGGATGAATCCTACTGCTCTCATACGTTCAGTGATTTTGCAAGCTCTGGTTGAGTTTTACAGTAATTTTCATGAAGTAATGCTGACATTTCTTGGTCTTCAAACATTTTTGGTTGGCCTGATTGTTCATTGCCTTCCATGTCAAAATCACTGTTGAAGCCCATGAACTACATTCACCATAATCCTTGGTGAGCAATCGCTGTTTTTTTTTTAAATTAAAGAAGTAAAGCAAAATTTCCCGAATATGACGCGTTGTTGGTATAAAATTCGAAAGTTTCGAAGCAAAAACACGTTATTGTTTACACTGTAATGCACAATAGCTAACTGAGGATAAATTACAGATATGACATAAAAGTTATTAAAAATATAAACCGCGTTCAAAAGATACGTCATCTATTGTAAATCCTTCAGTTTTGAATTATACACACAATGACTTATAATATTTAGAAAATTCAAATATTTTTGGGCCTTTACGATAATTTTGTATATGACGTTCAAAGGGCTTTTTAAATACCTTTAACATGATACCAATATTTCATATGTTTTCTTTGACAAAAATATGTAACAAACATAAAAACCTTAAAGATTGAAAATTTTTTAATTACATTTTGAGGAACTGTATCTTAGAATATAAGTTTAATATTTCTTGGGAACTTCCAGAAATTTTTTTGTAGTCACCCTAGTACAATAAAACAATTAAATTCCACATTTAACCATGTGAACATTTTAATCTGTCGCATCAGTTTTATTTTTGTGTTAATGCCAGCCAGTAAATTCTTTTCGGCATTTTCTTATTAAAAAACTAAATTCTATACAATTTATAGAAACGAAATTGACATTGTGAAATGTATTGTAAATTTGTTCAATATTTTGTGTATGTTTTTATTTGCTTAATGTTTTTTCCCCTTTAAATACGCTGTTTTTTATCTTATTCTTTGCCAATAATTGCTTTTAGAGTGAGTGTTTGTGTTGGCAATACCAGAAGGTGGCAGAGGTTATGGTGAAGATTTTATATAGTACATACTTACTTAGAAAGAAAAAACAAAAAAAATGTACATATAAATTTATTTTTATTCCCAGCATACAGAGCCCAGCAGCGGCAGTAATGCTTTATTTTGCGTCTTTTGAAAAACATAGAGGAGAGTTGTGAGAAAAAAAGCATAAAACTGGAAGGGATGTCATTTTATAACCTAATTTACTGCGACAACATTGTAGTAAATTAAACGTACATTTTTTATTTTTAATGGCTATTGACATTAAGTTAGGGCTATGAAAAAAGTGTGTATATTGGAAGAAAAAAAAAGAAGTAAAGTTGATTGCCTTTATACCAAAGACTACAGCTGACTACGCTGACTAATACTGCTGCTACTAATGCTGGCTTCTCTACCAAAATACTGCTGCCATGAAAATTGTAACAAATCCACTTCTTGTAATATTTTTTTTTATTTTTCCTAACTGTTACTGACACTGGCATTCAGCCAATATCATCTTATCAAAAATACACACACAAACAACCAAAACAAAGAACAACCAACAAAAATATTTAAAAAAAAAGAGCAAAACAATGAAAATCGTAGTGGTCGTTTTATTGGGGCAGAAAAAGGCTACACATATAAACATTATTTTTTTTTTTAAAGAATCAACAATACTAACTAAAACATATTGATGGCTGGCAAGCAAGTACGGTAGGCAATTCATATTCACTCACACACAAAACAAACAAAAATTATGGGTAAAAATCCCTTCGTTGAGTGCTTTTCAGCATTTACGCTTAAATGCGTTTTTTATTTGGCCAGACATTTTTTAACAATTTTTATATGGTTTAGCCAAAATGTGGAATTTTCAAGTAGAGATTTTGTTATTTATTTTCTCTTCTTTCTGATCAATGTTTGTTTAGTACATAAATATATGAAAAGAAATGTATTGAATTATAAATTTATTAGTATTTGTATGAATGTGTGTTTTTAGGGGTTTATTTGATTTTATATATTTATAACTTGAAACTCTAAGAACTACTCTATAGGAACACTGATGAATCGCGAAGATGTTTCTGGATTTATGTACTAATATGTATTAATAACTTTAAGACGTACCACTAATAAATTTACATATGTTGTATAAAATAATGTAAAGCCACGAAGACCTTGGAGAATCGATTTTAAAGACTTCCTATTTTTAAGCACAAAGTATCATTCATTAAGTACGATATCTATATATATTGAAAAATCATGATTTAGTTCAGGTTTTTTCGATCATATCCTTCAATATCAAAGTTCTCAAACATATATCTGATATAAGATTTGGGTTCGTCAGATATATGACACCTTCGGAAATTCGAGTGCAGTCAACAGAGTTAAATATTGCGATTATGTAACTAGAAATTATGAAATAATAGCTGCTGTTCCACAAGGAAGTGTTCTCGGATTAACACTTTATTTGCTATATATGTACTTCTGATTTGCCTGTGTGCGATAATAGACTTATCATATCGATATTCGCAGATTCGCAGGTAGCTTTGACGGAATTGGCCAATTAAGTCAGTTTCGTGGAGATATGGTTGCATAACTGGAGAATACGAATAAATGAACTCATCACATTTACCCTCAGAAGGAGTGACTGTCCTACAATCACAATAAATAGCTTAAACATTACACAGATAAATGCTGTTACATACCTATGGTCGTCGTATAGAAGCCAACAGACTCACGTGAAGTTAAGAGCCTCTAGCCTTCAATGACCAATAAAAATTAAGCATGACTATAAATTCATCCTGTACAAACGTGTTTTAAAACTAATTTGGACACATGGAATCCAATTGTGGGCAACGACCAGTAATTACAGAATTGAACTTGTACAGAGAAATGAGAACATCCATAGGACTTACACCTACCGTTAGTTAAGGACGAGTTCAAGAATGTCCGCGAAAAATACGTTAAAGAAAAATTAACACAAGTATAGATGATCATATTGACAATATTGTTACGTTTTTACCTTTTAAAAATGGGGTTTATTTCCTTTAAATAAACCGGGTACTTTTCATTGCAAATAAAAAGCAGTTTCAGTGGTTTAAAATTGTAACAACTCTTTATTTATTTAGAATGTACAACAACAACAGAATTAAATAGTCACTCAGTGTCTTTATACACATTTATCAATTCGCAGAAATGCACACAAACTTTATAATGTAAAACAAGTAAGAAAGTATGGTCGGTCAAGCCCGACCTTATAATACCCTACACTAAGTAAATGAGCAAAAACATTTTTCTTTCAAAATTTCAAAAATTTATATTCGTGAGTGATTTTCGGAAGTGGGCCTTATATGGGAGCTATGAAAAATTATGGACCGATCACCATAAAATTTGGTCATGTGATTAATGTCTATATGAAACTTATTTATGTTGCATTTTATGTGTATACCAACATTTTAAGGAGATTTATGCTCGTTAAAGTGATTATCGGAAGCAGGTCTTATATGGGAGCTATGACTAATTATGGACCGATCATAACAAAACTTGGTGACATAAATTCGGTATATATAGGATTTATTTGGAGAAAAAGCTGTGAAGATACCTATATAAATTAAACATTTATAACCGATAAAGTCCAATTTCGGGAGGACATTTGTATGGGGGCTTGGTGAAATAATGGACCGATTTCAGTCAATTACAATAGGGATGGTCCTTGGGCAGAAAAAATGATATGTACTAAATTTTATCGAAATATCTTCAAAATTGCGACCTGTACTCTGCGCACAAGGTTTACATGGACAGCCAACCAGCCAGCCAGACGGACGGACGGACATCGTTTAATCGACTCAGAAAGTGATTCTAAGTCGATCGGTATACTTTAAGGTGAATGTTAGACTAATATTTTTGGGCGTTACAAACATCTGCACAAAGCCATTATACCCTCCCCACTATGGTGGTGTAGGGTATAAACCAATATGTACATGACAGTTGATGTTAACTATCAGCGACAATGATCAAATCCACTCACGACTGCAGTCTCAGCCAATATTTATACACACGCCATCTATCGGGAATTTTTTACAAAGCTCTTAACGGAAATACTAGTACATTCGAATTCCAGAGCCTTCGATGTCATTGCCAGCAGCCCAAACATTTAGTCTTGCCATACAAACAATGTCAATGAGGAACGTGCCTTCAAACATGATGCAGGCAGTCGTTACAGACTATTAAATTCAAATCGTCATTGCACATTCGTAACAATATTATATCATCTTTTCCATCCATAAGGATCAAAAAATTACATATCAACGCCATGTATTTTTAAACTGATAGAGGAAAGCTAAGACTATTGAACAAATCGTTTTCCTTTCCTTAAATTTTCAAAAGATTACACTTTTTGAGGTAAAAAAATGTATAAGTTTTCAATTCTTGTTTGATCTGTCATGAAAACAGATACGAATTATTGAGTGAATGACTTAGGGTCCTTCGTCCTACCAAATTCAGATCATTTCCTTAGCGCCTCGCATCAATTGCGAACTCTTATGCTTCGGGTTATCAAAATAGATCCATTTTTCATCGCAAATAATGATTCGGTGCATAAATGATTTCCTTTTATAGCATACAAGCAGCTTTTCAAATATACAAAGTCGTCTTTCAAGGTCTTTCAGTATCAATTTGTATGGTATCTAATTTCTCTGCTTTTGGATGAATCCTGCTGCTTGCAAACGTTTTGAAATTGCTGATTGAGAACCTCACATTGTTGAGTTTGTCAACAATCATCATGAAGTAATGCCTCCAATTCTTCATCCTAAAACTTATTTGGATGGTCTGGGCGATCTTTGTGTTCCGTGTCCAAATCACCAATTCTGAACCGCACAAACCATCTCTCGCATCTTGAAACCGATGGAACACATTTACCATAATCCTCGGTAAGCATTCGGTGGGATTCAGCTTTAGAGTTGGTAAAAAAATTGCTTTTATCCAGCGAGCTGCTACTGGGTGTAAAAAGAAAGCACATGGCTAAGGTTCAGACATGTTTTAGGCTTATCTGTTACCTTCCACAATATCTTAAGATCCAACATATACACAGATTGATGATAGCCACCGAATTTGTTGCAAATCGAATGATTCTACTTTAGTTACCGAATTTTACAGTTGTGGCTACAATATTTTAGAAGACGTAACAAATGTTTGGTTGCTTCAACCGAAATTCTTCTTTATAAACTGACTTTCTGTTGGTAGAACCGACAACCGACAACCGGGGAGTCTACGGAAAGTAAAGAGAGTGTATGTTTTTTGCCTCTTCCTTACTTTTTCTTGGACTATCCTAATTTTATCTTTATGAAACTCAGAGTGGACAGTGGTTACTATAAAAATGTTGTTTCTCCTGATCTGCTGATCTCTCTGAGCTTTGTCGACAGTTGTGAAGAGTGATATAAAGTTAAATTGAATGTCATGATGTCCATGGACACTATAATATATTTTAAATTCCACAAACATTGTTACACTTACATTTGTGATAAATATTAACTTTTTTTAATCAGGTTATTAAGAGAAGAAGTTCTTCGGCAGGATTGCTTTTCCTAGAATTCATGACACTATGCTAGTAGACATTATGACAAAGAAGACATTTCAGTTCTACGTATATTTGGAATAGTGCAATGCTACACTTAAATCTATTGTACTGCCTACATGTTTGATCCTTAGATCGTACAGTTTTTCTAATAGAAGGTCAGATACCAATTATATTACATAATATTAAGACAAATGCTACCAATACAAATCATTTGTCTTTATAAACAAAACTGTGTAACATAAATTGTTAAATTGTTTAAAATTTGTTGCAGACGCGAGTAAATTATGCACTTGGTCTAGTCTCAGCAGTTAGAAATTATGTTATTTCATCACTTACTTTTAAAAAGTATGTAAAATTTTCTTATGTCAGCAATTGATTCTATTAAAACCGTTTGTTTGATGTAAAACCAAATTATACATACAATAAACTCATTAATGAAGGTAAATTTTGAGACCAGACAAATAAAAATCTCCTTTGCATTTTTTACATTTGTTTGAGTACTCGAGTATCACAGTCATTCATTTGTATGAATGTAAAACAAGCAACATTAAAGAGTCCTATGTACAACAACTGTATACTTAAAAAATTAAAAAAAAAAAACAAATAAAAATTTTATGAAATAAGACTTCAGTTGCTTTCACTTTTGACCTAAAATAAATCTAAAGTGTGTTTTTTAAACGTAACTTGTAAATAAAAGGATTTTATTTAAAATTGTTTTAATTCTGTATGATTTATTAGTAACAAGACAAGGCCTGCTTCTGCAAACTGCCGAGACCAGAGTCAAACTAATAAATCTAGGTCATCTCTACCCTAACACAGTCTCAACAAGTACTAACATTAACAATTCTATACCTCCTAAAGAAAACACCCTTTAAAGTAATCTAGTTCTTCTTATGGTCTACTTTTTTACAATTTTCTCTGCGTTTGTGTTTTTTTTTTCTGCAAAAGCTCAAGAGGGAAAAACCATAATTTACAAACTTAAAAAAAAAAAAAAAAATATTAAACTTTTATGTACTTCAAAATGAAAACAATAAAACTACAATGCAAAAGGAATATGGCAAATGCGGTGGCATTATGTTTGTTTGCAAAAACGTACATACATATTCACATAGCTTCCAGAGTAATGTGGCAAATAGTATTACCAAACAGAGAAGTGAAAACTGCTTTAAACGATTTAACCTGACACATTTTAATAAGAATTGCAGAATAAATATAAAAATAATATAAAAAAAACAAGATTCCTACATTTTTATGGCAAATTAAAGCAAAGACTGAATTATATTTCTTAATAAAGCAAAATATACATTAAATAAGCTATTAAACTGAATTCTTAAACAAAATTCTGTGCTCAATTCGAAAAGTTAAATTTATTCCAAAAATTGTTGTCCTGAGTTCAAAGTCAGAGTCAATATTTAATATTTTAATCTATGAAGCTAAATGTTTTAATTTGTGAAAGAAATATATAAGTTTGAATAAACTTAGAACTAAATTTCGAGTTTAATCTTTTATTATTTTAAAAAACTTTGAAAATTAAAATTGACTTTGTGGAAAATTTGAACGCGGTCTTTGTTGTTAATAACTTATATGCAATTTTATTACATACAGTGTTGGAAAAATTAATAGAAACGAGACTTTTTTTCAAATTTTTTAAGAATATTAGTCAAGTTTAGTTTTGTTAAAAAAAAAATTATATGCAGTTTTGTTTATCAGACATACAGCATAAGAAAAAACATAAACATTCCTCTTTTCATTTATATTTTAATACATTATATGACTGACAATGTAAAAAGTCAATATTTTTACTGGAAAAAATAATAGAACGCGTAAAAGCATTCAATTTTTAGGGCCACATATTTTTATTTTTTGTTAAAAAAATATTTTATTTTAATATTGTGTTGCTCTACCGTTGTTTTTCACAACTTCATAGTATCTGCAACTCGTGGAATCAACTAATTTTTTTTCCAAATGTCCTTGTCAATGGAAAACGACCCTTGCTGTATTTTTTCCCTGAAGCTTCCTCTTGAGCACTTCCCAAAGGTGTTCTATTGGGTTAAGGTGCGATGACTGCGAAGGCCATTCCATAAAATATACTTTGTTGACAGCAAACCAGTATTTTGCCAATTTTAAGGAGTGCTTCGTATCATTGTCCTGCTGAAACTCCTATCTCAATGACATCTCTTCCTCAGCTAATGGAAGAATTATGATTTGAAATATATTTAAATAGCCCGGGACGCATATTTTGTTCCTTATTCAATATATTGGACCGACACCAGAAGATGAGAAACACCCCCATATCATCATGATGCATCCACCACCATGTTTTACGGTCTTCTTGGTGTATTTTAGATCATATGCCTTATTGTCTGGGTGCCTAACATAATGTTTCCCATCGGATCCAAACAAATTTATCTTCGTTTCGTCTGACCATAGCCCAAGAAGACCGTAAAAAAATAGAAAGGTCTCGTTTCTATTATTTTTTCCAACACTGTATCGTCATTAATTCTCGCTTAGTTATTGAACATTATACTATAAACAATGATGCTTAAACATTGTAAAAGAAAACAATTTTTGGACAGAATCATTACTTGCAATGAAAAACGCATCAATTACGATAACCTAAAGCGTAAGAGGTTATATCAGAAGCAAGGCCAACCAGCCAAATCGCCAACAGAGCCAAATAATCATAGCGCTAAGGTTATGCTCTATTATGAGCAGCTGAAATCTGACCAGACCATCACAGGGAACTTGTACCGAACAGTTTCGCTTGAAGCGAGCATTGGTCGAAAAAAAGACCAGAATATGAGGCCAAACACGAAACCGTAATATTCCATCATGACAAAGGTAGGCAATATGTTGAAATGCCTGCTAAAAAGTATTTAGAATGAAGTGGTTGGGAAGTTTTGCCTCACCCGCCTTGCCCCGACCGACAACAAATTGTTTCCATCGATGCAGAGTGCTCTTTCTGGGATTCTTTTCACATTGGAACAAAGTATCCGATATTGGCTTGATTCGTTCTTGGCCTCAAAAGATGAGCAGTTCTTTTGGCTCGGAATCCATATGTTGCCAAAAAGGCCAATACTTTGAGTAAATTTATATTGTGCAAATGTCTCAAAATAAAATCAAAAAGAGCTACTCAAACAGCAATTTAAAAACGTTTTCAAGCAGTAGGATTTATTCAAGAGCTGGGAAATTGGGTACCATATGAATTGAAGCTGAGAGACTTTGAAATACATTTTTGTATCATTTTTGTACCGAATCATAACTTGCGATGAAAAATGAATCCACTACGATAACCGGAAGCGTAATCTAACTGGGATACGTTTCTCTTCAGAACAGAGTATCCGAAATTGACTTGATTCGTTCTTGGCCTCAAAAGTTGAACATTTATTTTGCCGCGGAATGCATATGTTGCCAGAAAGATAAGAAAAGGCCATAGCTAAAATGGCCAATACTTTGGATAAATGTATATTGTACAAATGTTTCAAAATAAAAGCTAAAAATTTTAAGAAATCCCGCATTTTTAAATCATACACCCAATAAACATGTACGAATTTCAGATATTTCTATATAAAAATTCCGGTAAGACCTTCTCAAGGCGGTCTTCGATTTTCGGGTCTCAGTGCTGTATTAAAGATTTTTTCGTTTTAAAATAGTGAAAACTGTCAATATATACTGACGAGTCCTTTTTCCACTAGTGTCTGTATGAGAAACCACAATTGCATTTAAAAAATGTTTAATTAAACTACCTACCACTTTAAACTGGCTTAATAATACAACTCACAAATTTATGTACATACAATTTAATACTGATGGAAATAAACAACTTTTCATGTGCACGAAAAATTGCCCTTAAATTATTCATTGGTTAATTTATACCGCCCATCGACTCATAATTATAAACTGTAGCATTTTTTTTTTAACTTTATATAATTTTTTATTATAAAATTGATTGACAAAAAAGAACAAAAAAAAAAAAAACATTAAAACAAAAAAAATGTCAATTGTATATAATAATAAATTAGTTTTTAGCGGTTTACGGTTTATTGGTTTTGACAGTTGCAAAATACACGTATTACTTGTTTACAATAAAATTCACCAACAAAAAATAAAATGCATATAAATTAAATATAAATTTAACTATTTAGATACTCGTACTTTGTATTGTGGATTTTTTAATGTGCAAATAGGTCAACCGAATAAAAGGCATGTAATTAGGGAAAATAACAGTTTTGCCAATAATTTAATAATAAATGGTAATTACTGCACAGGGGGGAATATTTATTCATATGAATACAAAAGCAAAGTTAATTTATTTTATAAAGATAGAGGGGTAAATACTGTTGTATTAAAGTGTTAATTTTGGTTTCACTCACTTGCGTTTTAAAATATTATCATTTTGATATCTTATATTAAGTATTATAAAAACCGGAATTATTTGTATATATATTTTGTCAAAGATTGCCTTACAGGCATCTCATATGCATTATTTTTATTATTTTATATCCCACTTTTGTCTGAGCGAAACTCTTGAGCCTCAATCAAATATGAACATCAACATATCCTGGTTAACTAATGATATATGTACACAGAATTAATGTCAATGTATTTTTCGATAGTAAAGCTACGTCATCTAATTAATGTTTCTTCTTACAATGGCGTGAGTACACACAACATTTTTAAAAGTTTTTAACAATATTATAGTTACAGTAACTACTTAAATAATTGTGGTAACCATAATATGGTTAACTCTCGCTTCACATGATTATATTAATCACATATATGGTTACAGTAAACAAATACATGTTGTAAAATTTGGCATTATATCGTTTACACACGTTTTTTTTTTTTAAGTGACACCTCCAAGTTGAATTTTATTTGCAAAATGACACCTCCAAGTTGAATTTTATTTGCATTCCAAAGTAATTTTGGAAGTGGTTATATGAGAATGTTCAGTTATAAACCGATCGCCGTGAATTTATGAAATTTATTCGTGTTGAATAAATATCGAAATATCTTTAAAATTGCGACCAGTACTTTGCGCACAAGTTTATATGGACAGCTAGCTAGCCAGACGACCAGAAGGGCGGAAGGACACACTAAATCGACTCATAAAGTGATTCAGATTCGATAGGTATACTTTAAGGTGGTTATTAGTTTAATATTTTTAGGTGTTGCAAACATCAGCACAAACTCATAATAGCCTCCCCACTACGATGGTGTTTAGCTTAATACAATTTTTATTGCATTTTTCGTTTTTCTGTCTGGAGAATGAATAAACAAAGAATTTGAATGCCAACTCTTGAACAGGTTACGTATAGCTGCCCATGAGAGAAGCACGGCTCCTCCAAATTCAATGCGCATATTTCAAGCGTATGTCCTTGTGCCTTGTTGATGGACATGGCAAATGATAGAAGCACTAGAAATTGCAAACGCTTAATTTAAAATCGCATGTCTGTTGGTTTCAGTGGAAAACGCTGTATAAAAAATAGTAGTTGAACCGATCTTCAAATTCAAACAATGCGGTGGCATTCTAAGCTGCGGTTAAAATTAATTCAAAAATTCAACTAGATAACGGACTATATCATCTTGATTCATTGCGGTATCAGAAGCTGCATATTCCATGTAACGTGGAAGTCATGTCAATCGTCGCGATGCCGGATTTCTTGGATTTGGAATTGAATCCGCAGATGTAGTTTGCAATTGGTTTTGAGATAATCGTTTTATTCAGTTTGTGATCTCTTCTGAAGTAATCTATTTTTGGCCGACCTATATTTGATCGAGCAGCTCGTGGCATTACTTTCAAAATGAGAAAAAATAAAAATTTCATGATTTGCATAAAAGCACCATACTTACAACAACAATAACACTTATGTATGATTTCAATGCACGTGAAACCACTTATCCTTTTTCATTACAAAAGAAATTCAAACTAAAATGAATCAAAATCAAATACGCAAAAAAATCCCGCACTAACAACATCAATTGCCAGTTAAAAGTATCAAAAAATGATTGGGATTTTTTACGGATATATTTAAAAAATATAAAAAAATTAATGACTGAAAATACTTACATGGAAAGTTTGAAAATTTTTTTTTGTGTAAATGCGCTCGAAATTTTTTTTGAAATGATGACAAAAAGTACTGGAATGAATGAATTAAATTCGAGTGAGAGGTAAGCAGCGTGTGGCCAGCTTAAAGTTCCAATAAGAGAGACCTAATGTCATTACAATCAAAAATTTAATCATTTGAATAAGAGTACCGTCCTAAATACATCAATGATACAATGCAGGTGTATAGGAAGTGAAAAATCGAATGGTCGGCGCACAAATAAAATGACGATCGAAACTACGGCAGAAAAGATTCAGCTCATCATTCCATTTAGAAAGACCGAATGTTATTGTACACATAAAATATTACGATACATGGTTTGATAACTTTTCAAGTAACAATAAAAAATCATAAAACGGAAAATGGAGGGCATTTTGTTGATATTTGTATGGGAATATATAGGAAAATCTAAATGCCATATCTCCGGAACCATTTCGTGCAGACCTTCCGCAAAGTACCCTGAAATTTTGGTCGACCCGTTTCCGTAGTTAGTGGTGACATCAAAGTGTACACTTCTTTTTATATATATAGATTTGTATTAGATTTGATTTAATAAGAATTTAATCATTCAAAGGTTGAGTGAATTCTGTTATGGACTAATTCAACAATGAATGAATTCTATTCAAATAAAAGACTATGAATGAAGCTAAACAATTAGTTTTTGTGAATGGATTTAGAGATAGAATTAACTCTTAATATTTCGAATCTCAGAAGTTGGTTTTTCTTCAACATATTTATATGTACAAACATTTGGGTTATGAGTACGCATTTCACAACAAAAATGCTGTTCGTTGCAGAATACATAGAGATTATATATGTGTGTAAAACCACACACCAGGGTAAGCAACCTCACTTTTAAATATCTCATGATCAAAACATATTTTTGAGTTAATTAATGCGTTTTCTGTGCTATATTTATGCGACTGGAAATGTCAAGAAATTTCAAAATCATTGCTTAAAAATTGTGTAAAAAATGTATATAAAAGTTTTTGATTTTTCTCCTATCCATACTATTTTTTCTTATATTATTATAATTTTTTACTTATTTAACATAATAAATCATTCACATTTAATATCAACAGCACATGGACACAATATACTCTCAAGTGAGAATATGTGTGTTTTTAAATGATGCAAAACATTTAAGTAAGTATATAGTTAAATATTTATATTATTAATGAAGAGACAAAAATGTTGTCATCTTTAATGATTCTTTATTATTTCCACATTAAATATTTATACAATAAATGAGCATATAATTTAAACTAAGTACAGTAAATATATTTCCGTTTATAAAGTGTTTGTATATAAATTTATCTAAAATTAACCCATTCATTTGAAATACAAACATATGTAAGTATGCATATGTACATACATATGTACTCATGTAAGAGTGTTGTTGCTTGTATTTTAAGGTGTACATTTTATTTACAAATGTACTCTTCTGGAACATTAGTGTCACTAAGTATACAATAAATCAACACGTAAGAAAATCCATAAAATATTTTTGAATAACACCTTTGTTTTTCCAGGACTTCTTCCTACCTCTCTCACTCTCTTTCTTTCTCACAAAAAGGAAACATTACCCTCATAAGCATAGAAGAATGTGTGTTGATATTCATATTCATGACAAATATGAGCATCTTTTCGTTGTTCATAGCCAAACATATGCACAAACAAACCTGTACATACTTATATACATACATGCCAAAGTGTACCTTAATAAGCAAATAATTTGTCTTTTTGTTGCTTTTAACATATAGACATAGATTTGTATATGTTTTATGTTTACAACATAAGTATGTATGTCGAAATAAGCAAAATCGAAATTTGAATTCCCTACATCTGATAGTTATAGGTGATATCATGAAACGTAAAATAAATTTTTTTTTTTTAGAAAATCCCGTTTTCCAAAAGGGTTTTGTTTTGAAATGATCCAAATAAAGTTTTTTTGATATTACTTACCTGCTAGCTGCTAGACATCAACATGAATGTGTCTGACAATATCTTAAAAATTGTTTTTATCTTAAGAAAAAGCTAATAAACCATATTGCAACTAATATAAATAAAATGTGTAGATATTAGGTTTCCTACTCGGAAAAAATTTCATGGTAATTTTCGTAAATGTCGACACATTTCGGAAATTTCTTTATAAGATTTCTTCTTAAAGTTACAGTATTATTTTCTCAAAGATCAAACAAATTTGTTGTGATACATTATGACAATATAACATGATAAGAGACCTTGTGAATTGAACATTAGATTTGTTGGATATTAGCAACAGAAAATCATTTAATACAGAAGAATTACGACTTAAATAACCTATTGGGTGTATCCTTAGAAATGTACAAATTTATATCCTTTATTTTGAAACATTCGTACAATATAATATTATCCAAGGTATTGGCCACTTTTAGACATGACCTTTTCTCATCTTTCTGGCAACATACGGATTTCAAGTCAAAACAACTGCTCATCTTTTGAGGCAAAGAACGAATCAAGCCAATATGGGATACTCTGTTCCAAAGTGAAGCCTATACCAGAGAAGGCAGTTTGCATCGATCGAAATAAATAGCACTCGGACGGGCCACGATCTGGACTATAAAGATGGTGAAGCAAAACTTTCCAACCATTTCATTTTAAAACGTGTTTAACAGGTATTGCAACATGAGTCCGAGTGTTGTCATGATGGAATATTACAGTTTCATGTCTGACCGAATATGCTGGCTCTTTTTTGGCCAATTCTCGCTTCAAGCGAATCAGTTGAGTCCGGTGTAGGATTCCTTTGATAGTCTGGCAAAATTTCAGCAAGTAGTAATGGATAGGACACTTTTGTTCCCAACAAATACAGAGCACTAACTTAGCACTATGAATATTTGGCATTGGTGTCGATTCAGCTGGATGCCCGGCCTTCACATACTATCTCTAATCCTTCCGGTTATTGTATTGAATAAATTTTTTATCACAAGTAATGATTTGGTGCAAAAATGATTTTCTTTTATAGCGTTCAAACATCATCTCGCACATGCAGCTCGTATTTCAAGGTCGTATGATACCAAATTTTCCTACTTTTGGATGAAGCCTGCAGCTCTAAAACGTTTTGAAATTGCTGCTTGAGTAGCTCCCAATGATTTTGCTACCTCTTGTTGAGTTTGCTAACTATCATCATGGAGTAATGCCTCCACTTCTTGGTCTTTAAACTTTTTTGGCTGGCATGGGCGATATTTGTTTTCCGTGTCAAAATCACCACTTCTGAACTGATGGAACACATTCACCGTAAGCTTTGGTGAGAAATCGGTGTGCATAAAGAAGTAAAGCAAAAAGAAGTAAAACATAAGACAACTTTTAACTGATTTTGTAGCTATATTAGTTTGGGTCGCTGGAGACTCTCGAATTTGACACAACTTCGTGCTGTTCTGTATTACATATATTTTTATTTATGTCGATGTTTAAATTACTATCCTGACACAACTTTGTGCTGTTCTGTATTACATATATTTTTATTTATGTCGATGTTTAAATTACTATCCTGAACCCTGTTTTCAATTTGGTATTGATGAGTTTTTTGTGCTTTAAATTATAAGCCTTTAATAGCAGAACAAATTTTGTGTGTGAAACTTTAGGAAATGATGATTTTCTTTAAACATATTGTACATTTTGAGACCATAGTTCGGAAATATCTAAAAATTAGCATTCTTTGATATTCTTGTATTTATATGTAAACATCTTATCTCAGAATTTGTAATTTTTTTCAATATTTTCCAGTGAAGATACTTTCTAGCATTAATATTATAAGAACTAGCGGATATTGTATAAATTTGTGAATATTTTATCAGATTTCTTCCAAAAATTGCCTGATTATAAAGTTATTTTAAAGTGACCGGTCGCTTTTTAAGAATTAAAAGCGTTCATTGCCACCGAGAAACATAACGAGTTTCATATCAATTCCCCTTCTCTAGATCAAATATTTTTGTTTTTTCATTTGAAGGCAAAATTAATACGAAATTGGTTGGTTAATGTTTGTGCTATTAATGTATCCAAGAATTAGTGGAAAGCAGTAGGAATTGGTACAGCATAATTTTTGCTTCCATACAGCTTCTCATATTGCTTCCAAAAATATTGAAAAATGCAGCAAAGTAAGATGAAGAACTGTCAGCTGCATCCTGGAAGCACTGATGTAAAGCTTATAATAGAAGAATCAGGATTAAATTAATGTAATATATGCTGTAGTGGTAACTGTAAGGATGCAAAAGAGATGGAATTGCTTACAAGTTAAACATATTTTGTCTGAGTAATCCACAAGACATTCGGATAAATCCATTCATATTAAAAAATGAAAATTTAATTGTTGAAAATCCACACATATATTCTGTAATATTTTCTTCCAATCGAAACAAAAGTTTATGTATTGCAATTTTCGACTGACAACACAAATGTACCCTGTCTACCTTAGCTGTTGTAGGGTGTAAAAATACATAGTTGCACAGCGACTCAACAGACATACTTCTTACAAGTATATGAAAATATTTACGCATACTCTTACAATATCTCAATTGCGCATTCAAGCAAAACTAATGTCGCCTACAAAATAAAAAAAAATTATACTTGTTTATATCATTACACTCTTATGGCTGTATATACGAGTATTGGTAAATTGTTGTTTATATTTTATTTTTTTATTTTCATTGTTTTTCATGTTGTTGTTGTTTATTTTGTAGCATTACAGAACATCATCATAACAGAACTCATACCAACAACAGCAGTTGTTGTACTCCCACATTTAACATTATTATTATTATTTGTATTTTTTGTCCTTAATATTTACTACATAAGTATACCATACACGAGGGTAAGTATGAATGTCCTCGTTTAGCAGACTGGGAGAGTAATAAACATTTTAAAGATATTTATGGCAAAACATTTACTATATCTACAATAACATATCGTTTAAGTTGTTTTTTCTCTCGTTATACGTTTGTCTTCTGTTTCCTTTTTTTCCCTCATTTTTTTTTTTTTTTTTTTTTTGTTGTCATAATTTATGACGCAAACAGGTATATTAAATGTCCTGTAAAAAATCACATAAAAAACAAAACGAAAATATATTTTTCTAAAAACAAAAAAAAAAAAACAAACAACTTTGGAGTTCTATACCAAAATAAACAAAATAAAAAGCTCACAGCAACAGTAAATTTAATGTAATTGTGATTGTCATCTTTGTATACACATGTAAGTATCTATGTATGTCTGTACATTGTACATAAGTTGTATATCCTGTTACTTTAGAATCAAGGGACGAAAAAAGTTAATCAATTTGCAAAGATGGAAGATATTTTAACAAAAGCTGACAATTTTTATTATGTACTTTGAAATAAAAGAAAGGTTCAAATATTTTTCTTAAAATTTGATTTAAACATTTGTTTGAAATTCCGGTTGCCACAGTTTCAATATCATGGTGTTAATATTGTATTGTTTGTGTAGTCTAACATTTGTATAAAAAATGATTAAGGCCAAATTGAAATTCTTTTGAAAATTAATTTAACAAAATTTATTTGCTTTTCATTTTGATTTTACTTATAATGAAATTTAATGTTAAAATATTTCAAACCTCACATTTGCAAATAAAGCAGGAAACAAAAAAAAAATAAAATCCAAAATCGTGTAAATTGAGGAATATGTCACTTTTTTACACGATTTCGCATTATCAACACTTTTTATTTCCTGTGTAATTCTATGGAACGTATATATCGTAGAAATCGAGGGATATGGGTATAAAACTGGCGGGGAAGTTGATGTGAACTGATTTTTTCTTTTAGGGTTTTCTTAAGACACAGGTCTGTTAATAAGCCACAAACCACAGCGGCTCTCAAAGCCAACATATCCTATGAAAAAATTATCAAAATTGATCAATTTTATTTTTTTCTTACTTTTGAAATTAGGGAAAGTGAAATTTTGATTTCATCAAACTTAAGAAAAATAAAAAATTTAAAATTTTTCAAAAATATAAATTTATATCTTCCAAAAAATAGTAATAAATCGTACAATTCATAATCAAAAAGAAAATTTTGTAAAAAATGATTAAAACTTTAGATATAGATTTTTAAAGTTTAGGAAAACAAAACTGGCGGGGAAGTTGATGTGAACTGATTTTTTCTTCTGGGGTTTTCTTAAGACACAGGTCTGTGGGAATAAGCCACAAACCACAGCGGCTCTCAAAGCTAACATATCCTATGCCAAAATTATCAAAATTGATAAATTTTATTTTTTCTTACTTTTGAAATTAGGGAAATTGAAATTTTGATTTCATCAAATTTAAGAAAAATAAAAAATTTAAAATTTTTCAAAAATATAAAACT
This sequence comes from Calliphora vomitoria, assembly GCA_942486065.2. Classification (NCBI taxonomy): domain Eukaryota; kingdom Metazoa; phylum Arthropoda; class Insecta; order Diptera; family Calliphoridae; genus Calliphora; species Calliphora vomitoria. The sequence goes on from OW818031.2 coordinate 62,825,992, forward strand.
ATATTTTCCAAAAAATAGTAATAAATCGTAAAATTCATAATCAAAAAGAAATATTTTTAAAAAATGCTTAAAACTATAGATCTAGATTTTTAAAGTTTAGAAAAACAAAACTGGCGGAGAAGTTGATGTGAACTGATTTTTTCTTCTGGGGTTTTCTTAAGACATAGGTCTATGGGAATAAGCCACAATCCACAGCAGCTCTCAAAGCTAACATTACCTATGCCAAAATTATCAAAATTGATCAATTTTATTTTTTTGTTACTTTTGAAATTAGGGAAATTGAAATTTTGATTTCTTCAAATTCAAAAAAAAATATTGAAAATTTTTCAAATATATAAATTTATATTTTCCAAAAAATAGTAATAAATCGTACAATTCATAATCAAAAAGAAAATTTTTTAAAAAATGATTAAAACTATAGATATAGGATTTTAAAGTTTAGGAAAACAAAACTGGCGGGGAAGTTGATGTAAACTGATTTTTTCTTCTGGGGTTTTCTTAAGACACAGGTCTGTGGGAATAAGCCACAAACCACAGCGGCCCTCAAAGCCAACATATCCTATGCCAAAATTATCAAAATTGATCAATTTTATTTTTTCTTACTTTTGAAATTAGGGAAATTGAAATTTTGATTTCATCAAATTTAAGAAAAATAAAAAATTTTAAATTTTAAAAAAATATAAATTTATATTTTCCAAAAAATAGTAGTAAATCGTACAATTCATAATCAAAAAGAAATATTTTTAAAAAATGCTTAAAACTATAGATATAGATTTTTAAGTTTAGAAAAACAAAACTGGCGGAGAAGTTGATGTGAACTGATTTTTTCTTCTGGGGTTTTCTTAAGACACAGGTCTGTGGGAATAAGCCACAAACCACAGCGGCCCTCAAAGCCAACATATCCTATGCCAAAATTATCAAAATTGATAAATTTTATTTTTTCTTACTTTTGAAATTAGGGAAATTGAAATTTTGATTTCATCAAATTTAAGAAAAATAAAAAATTTAAAAAAAATTTTAATTTATATTTTCCAAAAAATAGTAATAAATCGTACAATTCATAATCAAAAAGAAATATTTTTAAAAAATGCTTAAAACTATAGATATAGATTTTTAAAGTTTAGAAAAACAAAACTGGCGGAGAAGTTGATGTGAACTGATTTTTTCTTCTGGGGTTTTCTTAAGACACAGGTCTATTGGAATAAGCCACAATCCACAGCAGCTCTCAAAGCTAACATATCCTATGCCAAAATTATCAAAATTGATAAATTTTATTTTTTCTTACTTTTGAAATAGGGAAATTGAAATTTTGATTTCATCAAATTTAAGAAAAATAAAAAATTTAAAATTTTTCAAAAATATAAAATTATATTTTCCAAAAAATAGTAATAAATCGTACAATTCATAATCAAAAAGAAAATTTTGTAAAAAATGATTAAAACTTTAGATATAGATTTTTAAAGTTTAGGAAAACAAAACTGGCGGGGAAGTTGATGTGAACTGATTTTTTCTTCTGGGGTTTTCTTAAGACACAGGTCTGTGGGAATAAGCCACAAACCACAGCGGCTCTCAAAGCTAACATATCCTATGCCAAAATTATCAAAATTGATCAATTTTATTTTTTTCTTACTTTTGAAATTAGGGAAATTGAAATTTTGATTTCTTCAAATTCAAAAAAAAAAATATTGAAAATTTTTCAAATATATAAATTTATATTTTCCAAAAAATAGTAATAAATCGTACAATTCATAATCAAAAAGAAAATTTTTTAAAAAATGATTAAAACTATAGATATAGGATTTTAAAGCTTAGGAAAACAAAACTGGCGGGGAAGTTGATGTGAACTGATTTTTTCTTCTGGGGTTTTCTTAAGACACAGGTCTGTGGGAATAAGCCACAAACCACAGCGGCCCTCAAAGCCAACATATCCTATGCCAAAATTATCAAAATTGATAAATTTTATTTTTTCTTACTTTTGAAATTAGGGAAATTGAAATTTTGATTTCATCAAATTTAAGAAAAATAAAAAATTTAAAAAAAAATATAAATTTATATTTTCCAAAAAATAGTAATAAATCGTACAATTCATAATCAAAAAGAAATATTTTTCAAAAATGCTTAAAAGTATAGATATAGATTTTTAAAGTTTAGGAAAACAAAACTGGCGGGGAAGTTGATGTGGACTGATTTTTTCTTCTGGAGTTTTCTTAAGACACAGGTCTGTGGGAATAAGCCACAAACCACAGGGGCCCTCAAAGCCAACATATCCTATGCCAAAATTATCAAAATTGATCAATTTTATTTTTTTTCTTAGTTTTGAAATTAGGGAAATTGAAATTTTGATTTCATCAAATTTAAAAAAATAAAATTGAAAATTTTTCAAATATATAAATTTATATTTTCCAAAAAATAGTAATAAATCGTACAATTCATAATCAAAAAGAAAATTTTTTAAAAAATGATTAGAACTATAGATATAGGATTTTAAAGCTTAGGAAAACAAAACTGGCGGGGAAGTTGATGTGAACTGATTTTTTCTTCTGGAGTGTTCTTAAGACACAGGTCTGTGGGAATAAGCCACAAACCACAGGGGCCCTCAAAGCCTATGCCAAAATTATCAAAATTGATCAATTTTATTTTTTTCTTATTTTTGAAATAAGGGAAATTGAAATTTTGATTTCATCAAATTTAAAAAAATAAAATTGAAAATTTTTCAAATATATAAATTTGTATTTTCCAAAAAATAGTAATAAATAAACAATTCATAATCAAAAAGAAAATTTAAAAAAAATGATTAAAACTATAGATATAGGTTTTTAAAGTTTAGGAAAACAAATCTGGCGGAGAAGTTGATGTGAACTGATTTTTTCTTCTGGGGTTTTCTTAAGACACAGGTCTATGGGAATAAGCCACAATCCACAGCAGCTCTCAAAGCTAACATTACCTATGCCAAAATTATCAAAATTGATCAATTTTATTTTTTTCTTACTTTTGAAATTAGGGAAATTGAAATTTTGATTTCATCAAATTTAAAAAAATAAAATTGAAAATTTTTCAAATATATAAATTTGTATTTTCCAAAAAATAGTAATAAATAAACACTTCATAATCAAAAAGAAAATTTAAAAAAAAATGATTAAAACTATAGATATAGGTTTTTAAAGTTTAGGAAAACAAATTTGGCGGGGAAGTTGATGTGAACTGATTTTTTCTTCTGGGGTTTTCTTAAGACACAGGTCTGTTGGAATAAGCCACAAACCTTAGCGGCTCTCAAAGCTAACATATCCTACGCCAAAATTATCAAAATTGATCAATTTTATTTTTTTCTTACTTTTGAAATTAGGGAAATTGAAATTTTGATTTCTTCAAATTCAAGAAAAAAAATATTGAAAATTGTTCAAATATATAAATTTATATTTTCCAAAAAATAGTAATAAATCGTACAATTCATAATCAAAAAGAAATATTTTTAAAAAATGCTTAAAACTATAGATATAGATTTTTAAAGTTTAGAAAAACAAAACTGGCGGAGAAGTTGATGTGAACTGATTTTTTCTTCTGGGGTTTTCTTAAGACACAGGTCTATGGGAATAAGCCACAATCCACAGCAGCTCTCAAAGCTAACATTACCTATGCCAAAATTATCAAAATTGATCAATTTTATTTTTTTCTTACTTTTGAAATTAGGGAAATTGAAATTTTGATTTCTTCAAATTCAAAAAAAAAAAAATTGAAAAATTTTCAAATATATAAATTTATATTTTCCAAAAAATAGTAATAAATCGTACAATTCATAATCAAAAATAAATATTTTTCAAAAATGCTTAAAACTATAGATATAGATTTTTAAAGTTTAGGAAAACAAAACTGGCGGAGAAGTTGATGTGAACTGATTTTTTCTTCTGGGGTTTTCTTAAGACACAGGTCTATGGGAATAAGCCACAATCCACAGCAGCTCTCAAAGCTAACATTACCTATGCCAAAATTATCAAAATTGATAAATTTTATTTTTTTCTTACTTTTGAAATTAGGGAAATTGAAATTTTGATTTCTTCAAATTCAAAAAAAAATATTGAAAATTTTTCAAATATATAAATTTATATTTTCCAAAAAATAGTAATAAATCGTACAATTCATAATCAAAAAGAAATATTTTTCAAAAATGCTTAAAACTATAGATATAGATTTTTAAAGTTTAGGAAAACAAAACTGGCGGGGAAGTTGATGTGAACTGATTTTTTCTTCTGGGGTTTTCTTAAGACACAGGTCTGTGGGAATAAGCCACAAACCACAGGGGCCCTCAAAGCCAACATATCCTATGCCAAAATTATCAAAATTGATCAATTTTATTTTTTTCTTACTTTTGAAATTAGGGAAATTGAAATTTTGATTTCATCAAATTTAAAAAAATAAAATTGAAAATTTTTCAAATATATAAATTTGTATTTTCCAAAAAATAGTAATAAATAAACACTTCATAATCAAAAAGAAAATTTAAAAAAAAATGATTAAAACTATAGATATAGGTTTTTAAAGTTTAGGAAAACAAATCTGGCGGGGAAGTTGATGTGAACTGATTTTTTCTTCTGGGGTTTTCTTAAGACACAGGTCTGTTGGAATAAGCCACAAACCACAGCGGCTCTCAAAGCTAACATATCCTACGCCAAAATTATCAAAATTGATCAATTTTATTTTTTTCTTACTTTTGAAATTAGGGAAATTGGAATTTTGATTTCTTCAAATTTAAAAAAAAAAAAAAATTGAAAATTTTTCAAATATATAAATTTATATTTTCCAAAAAATAGTAATAAATCGTAAAATTCATAATCAAAAAGAAATATTTTTAAAAAATGCTTAAAACTATAGATATAGATTTTTAAAGTTTAGAAAAACAAAACTGGCGGAGAAGTTGATGTGAACTGATTTTTTCTTCTGGGGTTTTCTTAAGACACAGGTCTATGGGAATAAGCCACAATCCACAGCAGCTCTCAAAGCTAACATTACCTATGCCAAAATTATCAAAATTGATCAATTTTATTTTTTTCTTACTTTTGAAATTAGGGAAATTGAAATTTTGATTTCTTCAAATTCAAAAAAAAATATTGAAAATTTTTCAAATATATAAATTTATATTTTCCAAAAAATAGTAATAAATCGTACAATTCATAATCAAAAAGAAAATTTTTTAAAAAATGATTAAAACTATAGATATAGGATTTTAAAGCTTAGGAAAACAAAACTGGCGGGGAAGTTGATGTGAACTGATTTTTTCTTCTGGGGTTTTCTTAAGACACAGGTCTGTGGGAATAAGCCACAAACCACAGGGGCACTCAAATCCAACATATCCTATGCCAAAATTATCAAAATTGATCAATTTTATTTTTTCTTACTTTTGAAGTTAAGGAAATTGAAATTTTGATTTCATCAAATTTAAGAAAAATAAAAAATTTTAAATTTTAAAAAAATATAAATTTATATTTTCCAAAAAATAGTAATAAATCGTACAATTAATAATCAAAAAGAAATATTTTTCAAAAATGCTTAAAACTAGAGATATAGATTTTTAAAGTTTAGGAAAACAAAACTGGCGGGGAAGTTGATGTGAACTGATTTTTTCTTCTGGGGTTTTCTTAAGACACAGGTCTGTGGGAATAAGCCACAAACCACAGCGGCTCTCAAAGCTAACATATCCTATGCCAAATTATCAAAATTGATAAATTTTATTTTTTCTTACTTTTGAAATAGGGAAATTGAAATTTTGATTTCATCAAATTTAAGAAAAATAAAAAATTTAAAATTTTTAAAAAATATAAATTTATATTTTCAAAAAATAGTAATAAATCGTACAATTCATAATCAAAAAGAAAATTTTTTAAAAAATGCTTAAAACTATAGATATAGATTTTTAAAGTTTAGGAAAACAAAATTGGCGGGGAAGTTGATGTGAACTGATTTTTTCTTCTGGAGTTTTCTTAAGACACAGGTCTGTGGGAATAAGCCACAAACCACAGGGGCCCTCAAAGCCATATGCCAAAATTATCAAAATTGATCAATTTTATTTTTTTCTTACTTTTGAAATTAGGGAAAGTGAAATTTTGATTTCATCAAACTTAAGAAAAATAAAAAATTTAAAATTTTTTAAAAATATAAATTTTTATTTTCCAAAAAATAGTAATAAATCGTACAACTCATAATCAAAAAGAAAATATTTTAAAAAATGATTAAAACTATAGATATAGGATTTTAAAGTTTAGGAAAACAAAACTGGCGGGGAAGTTGATGTGAATTGATTTTTTCTTCTGGGGTTTTCTTAAGACACAGGTCTGTGGGAATAAGCCACAAACCACAGCGGCCCTCAAAGCCAACATATCCTATGCCAAAATTATCAAAATTGATAAATTTTATTTTTTCTTACTTTTGAAATTAGGGAAATTGAAATTTTGATTTCATCAAACTTAAGAAAAATAAAAAATTTAAAATTTTTTAAAAATATAAATTTATATTTTCCAAAAAATAGTAATAAATCGTACAACTCATAATCAAAAAGAAAATTTTTTAAAAAATGATTGAAACTATAGATATAGATTTTTAAAGTTTAGGAAAACAAAACTGGCGGAGAGTTGCGCAAGTAACTGTAAGGCTACTTTGTAACATGTAACTCTACTTTTCTATGAAACTTTGAATACATTTCTTTTATTTATTTCTGAAATTTAGCAAAAAACACTTTTTGAAAATTAAGTGATTGGAAATACTGTAATTCCGATGGTAAAACTATGTATTAATGAGTCATAGAGAAGGAAATTTTATTCAAAGAAAACTAAACCGTTAGTTATTCTGTTGAAATTCACAGTGTATTTTTGGACCGAATCATTACTTGCGATAACTTGAAGCGTATGAGATCGTACGTGAAGCCTGGTCAACCAGCCGATTCGACACCAATGCCAAATATCTATGCCGCTAAGGTAATCCTCTGTATTTGGTGGGAGTAAGTGGGTCCTATCTGTTATGAGCTGCTGCAGGAATGAAGTTTTGCCTCACCCGCTTTATAGTCCAAACCCTGCCCCGTTTCTCTATTGGATAAGCTTAACTTTGGAACATAGTATCCAATATTGGATTGATTCTTTCTTGGCCTCTAAACATGAGCAGTTCTTTTGCCTCGGAATCCATATGTTGGGAAAGGGTCAAAGATAACAATGTCCAATACTTTCAATAAATTTATATTGTACAAATGTTTCAAAATAAAAGCTAACAATTTGAAGATATTCTGCATTTTGAAGTCATACACCTAATATATAAAATTTTCTATTAAAAATATGAAAAAATTCTCTAGAATATTTTTGATTTATTAAAAATGTGTCTTTAATTTTTTATCTGCTTCAGACCACTTGGAAGACTGCTTCCCCAAAACACAAAGGCTGAGCCTTTAGGCGACAAATATCGAACTAAAATCATGTTAAATTTTAATAGCATCGTAAGCACTTACCAATTTTTGGGATGCATAAACACCCGGGAATTTCTTTCGATAGTATTGAAATTAGTATTATACGATTTTTTCGAGATTCATTGTAGTATGATTCAGCCTTAATTCTTCCTGGAAGCAATACGCAGATTTGCCTTTCTTTAAAGTATTCTGTCATAATCGTACAAACATTTTGTGAAGCTATAAACAACCTATATATTTTTTTTTAAATTTTGTGTATTAAAAATTGTTCGCCAATTTTTTCGGTAATTTTGATGTGATGGACCTAACCGGGGTAGGATATATTTTTTTTTAAATAACTGTTGTATTTTTGTAAAAAAAAATCCAAATAAAATCTGAGCAAGATAATTAAGAAGGGTAAGACCGAGTGTTTTTAAAAAAGTGTTAACTAACAAACGGACTGTCATACTACGCTCACTTTTTGATGCATAATCCACAACAGACTCCATTACATCTCGAAACATGCACCATTGGGTGCGGTTTACACGCTGATTGCATCATTGGACTTTATTGCTTCAAAAATGGTAGAGTTTCCATGGTAACTGTCAAGATTGCACCATTGTGACGTAGGTTTATTATATAAATCCTAGTGTAAGGTCTGAGTGAAGCTGGTTATCACTAAATAAACATTCATATTTATGTTTGTAGTGATATTTCTTTAAGGCCTTAGATGTCCAGGCCTGCTACCTATATTGCTGTTTAATTAACCAAGATTTCATGTAATATTTTAATGATACATTTCTCTGATAAATTGATAATTTAATAACCACAACATTATCTTAAGTAACATCATTAAAATCATACAATAATAATAAACAATACCATACATTACAAGTATGTGTGATGTGCATTGAAGCACATTTCATGATGCTTATGGTTAGTCAACTGAAGATGCAACATAACTTGAGTTAATTGTCAAATATTTGCTGAGCAATGTTTATCAATTAAAATGCACAGAACAATAACATGTTACACATACATACATACATATTCAGAAATCAGTATACTCGTACATTCATTCAATAAACCAACCATTTATTTTTGCTCATACTCCCTGCAGTAAACCCTCTAACCATTTTGTCCTTTCGTAACATGTTGTATACATACATAATCTCACAAATTATGATGTTTTGTGCAACATTGTTTGGTTGCATTGTTATACATACTCTATATTTTATTTCTCCATTTATTTTTTTTTTTCGTTTTTTTATACCCTTCACCATGAGTGAGTGGCAAGAGTATGTATAAGTTTGTCATTCCATTTGTAATTTCTACATTTTTCATTTGCTACCCCATATAAAGTATATATTCGGAATCTTTATAGATAGCGGATCATTATACCCTTCACCATGAGTGGCAAGAGTATATATAAGCTTTTATAGGTATAGGCATGCCCATCTGTATGTTGAAATCAATTTTCCATAACTCCCAAATAACTTTCACACATGGTTGATACATCAACACATCCGCTATAGTCCAATTTAGTACGGTATTTAACATCAAGAAAATCGGAACACAAATGGTATAAGAACAAAACCGAGACTACTTCGATTTATTCACCTAAGTATATTTCAACAACATTTTTTTCACTAAAATTAGTTTTCAACATTTATCAATTTTGTGAAGGGTATATGAGATTCGTCACAGTCGATTATGGACTTTAACTTGTTGTTTTTTTTTTTTTTGTTTTTTTGTTTTTATCAAGAAGTGCAGTATGAACACATGTAGTTACTCTACTTGACATTTTAATGGGTTAAAAAATATTTAAGGGCAGATATTTTTCAGTTTGCTTGTATGTATGTGTATACTTATATAAACACCGAGCAATATTCACTAATGTGAGTGTGCTTGTATATGTTAGCATAATGTACACATAAAAACATGCATGTGTGTGTGTATGTTTTGTGAGACTAAAAGGATGTAGAGCTTAAGTGTTTGCCATGACATAAAATGAGTCTGGTTTTTGTTTCCTGTTTCGTTGTAAAAATGTTTACTAAATGCTTCAAAGTCTCACTTAATTGGATTGTTTGCGGCATTTTATCATATCTTGAGCATTATTTAAGCACCAAAAAGGTTTAAAAGTGTAAGTAGTTAATAATTTAACCTTGCATTATTATAATGCTGAATTGCGCAATTTTATGAATTAAGATGGATTTGTTATTAAGTTTTTAACATATGTATATATGTCATAATATTGTGTAAGAAATTATTATTTAGAGAGAAAAGTTGCTTAGTTTTCGTATAAGAGCATATTTAAATTAAAATTTAGTATTAACATATGAAAACTGTTAAATAATGTGCAAATAATGCAAAACAAAAAAAAAAAAACACTGAAAACTATTTTTTTAGATATAAATTATCAAGATGTAATTAATAATTAACCAAATGGATTGCGTATATTTGAATCAGTTATTTTCTTGATCTAATTAGGTTTTGATTCCTAAAGAATTGTATTGCAAGGACAATTACAAAGAATTTGGTGCAAAATATGTGATTTCGATATTATCAGACTCTTCCGGATAATATTGATAACTGCATTTATGGGCCCTTCTTAGTGAGGAATTTCGGTTTCTCAATACCGTATAATACGGAAGCAATGGACGTATCTTTACCTATCACAACGGGTCTCTCAGTCTATACAGGTTATATGAAGGGATATCGAGTTGGCGTATGTATCTACATTCAGGAATTCGAAACTAGGTTATCTTTTAGACTTCCAAATGAATGTAGCATTATCCAGACTGAAATATCAGCCATAAAAAGGGCGGCTAACTGGCTCAGTTATAACAAGATATCAGGCAGGGATATTCGTATATATACTGACAGTCAGGCCGCAATAAAATCTCTAACAGGTGTATATACAACATCTTATTTGGTCCAGGAATGCCGGGCATCCTTAAACAGGATGGCGAGACATTCAACAGTCGTACTCAAGTGGGTACGTGGACACGGAGATACTATGAGCAACTGTGTTGCTGATGAATTGGCAAAAAAGGGCGCCATGCTGCATGACGGACATATAGACTTCCTATGTGGGATTCCGTTATCCAAGTGCAAGCTTCACATTAGTAACTTCTACTATGTGCTTGCTCAGGCAAGATGGGGTTGTGAACCCACATGTACTATTACCAGAATTATATGGCCCCGACTGGATCGTGGACGAACAACATACATTCTTGGCTTGACACGCTCACAATTGAACGGTATGGTGGCGGTCATTACCGGTCACTGCACTTTTGGTAACCACGCGAGGAGGCTTGAGTTGCCCTATAAAGACTTCAGTAGAAGTTGTCAAAACGAGGAGGAGGATGAGACAATTTTTCATCTTCTCTGTCACTGCCCGGCATTGGAAAATCTACTCTTAAGGTTTCTAGGACATCGTTCCATAATTAGTCTCTCTGAGCTCTCGAATTTGAGTGCATTTATGCCTTTGTAAGGAACATTAATTGGCTAACCAGACCTAATATGGGGATCTCCATGAAGTGACCAATGATAATCCACTCTCCCTTCTCTCTTTTCATATCTAATCTGTTCTTCTCTTTTTGCCTCTATACTTTCAGATAACACAAAGGGACCTATGCCTGGACCTACGTGAGCTGCACTTCTTTTTCACTTTGCGGCTGCCTAGAAACCTAACCTAACCTAAGCAAGTATATATATATCATATTATATGTATGGCAATATCAAAGTAATGTAGATAGTATATAGTAGTCATTTAAAAGTAACATAACTAAGTCATAAGCTGACAATATTAAGCTGACAGTATTAACAGGTTATATTGTCAGCTTATGACTTAGTAATGTTACTTGTAAATGACTACTATATATTAACTGTAAAGCACTCGTACACAGAGAAACCAGATTCGTTTACACACATATAATTTTTCGGTTCTATCAGCAGAAAATCAGCTGACAAAGAAGAATTTCGGTTGAAGCAACCAAACTACAACTGTAAAATTCAGTCACTAAAAATCATTCGATTGGCAACAAATTCGGTTCGAATCTGTTTTCTCTGTATAGTAAATATTTTTTGAACGCACTCTACACAATTTTGATTAAGAAGTATTTATAGATATTTGACTAATGTCCAAACAGTTTCACTCTACTTTCAAAACACCCTGTTTTATGCTGAGATACTTAAGCCACTATATAATAAAACTCAGCAGGATTTTCTCAACTAAAAATATATATCTAATACTATATTTCCTTCTAGGTATTTCCTTTACAAAATTGACCTTTCTTTAAAGTGTCATAACATGCCGCCAAATACTTAGCAGAGGATTAACACAAAGGTCAAATAACTCATAAACATAACATGGAAATTCTCTTACTTAACTAAAAATCCAATAATTCCTTATTAGTAATTATTAAGAAGTGACTAATTTAAACAATATTTTTTAAAGGATTATATTATTTACTGTTTCAGTGTTTTTTGTTTGTTCCATATAACAGTAAATTATTTAACTACCTAAACTAAAAGTATAAATGGATTTCTAACTAATTCTATTTGTAGACAATACTCAGCTCTTAATGCTTTGTAACATCCTATGCAAATCCATTTTAAAAACCAGTAAATCTATTATTTTCTGAGGAAATACCTTGACTACAAATTCCAATTGTAAATTTCATATAAAAAAAAACCCAAAATAAACATTTGCCTTGGCACACATGTTCGCTGAAATAATCGACTAAACTATTTGAAATGTTTACCTGCGTTCGCAATAGCCAATATAAATAGAATTGTAAATGATGGAACTGCACTTCATACGTTTGACATACAGAATCCAGTGACAATGTCATCCCAGTGCTCGTGCAATTTACGTTTAACTTTTATTTTATATTTAACATTATTTTCTCTAATGGAGGAGTATGCATACGCCAGACAAAGAATATGTGGAAAAGTGTTAACAGACGTTTTGGCTACGGTTTGTGTAAATGGTTTTAATTTTCGAATTAAGAGATGTTGTAAGTAAATTTTATTTATTATTTTAAAATATATATCATTAGCTTAATATAACTCGTGTTTTTAAGCCGAGATTTTCGTTTATTTATATCATATTTTGCCAAAAAATCTTGACTTAATAAAACACGAGTTAGGGCCTTTCTATGTTAAGATAATGATATGTGTATATCTTAAACTGTTTTTTTTAATATACAATTCTCAGCTCACTCTCAGTTCCGCCTCTATTTCTAACTTATGGTTTAATTTATGATGGTATTTTTTCAAATGAATGGATTTTTTTTAAATTTTAATATTTTAAATAATTTTTTTTTTGAATAAACATATCTTATTTCATTCTCTTTCCATTCTAGTGCATCAAGATTACACAGAAAAACGCAAAACTTCACCACCTGATGACAGTTGGTATCATCGTCTGAAAGATATATTAAGAAAACTTGAATCCGAATTAAACGAAAATAGTCAAGGGCTTCTTGAAATCGAACATACAAATCGCAAAGAAGATAAAATCTTAATACGCAGACGCAAGCAAGTGGAAATTGTCACTTCGAGAGGCGTGGCCGATGAATGTTGTACCAATGGATGTGTATATGCTGATATTGTTATGTATTGTGCCTAAGTTTATCTATTGCATATAAATCCCTGAATTAAGTACATAAAAAACTATTTCTAATTTTTCAATTTTTTATATGAGTTTAATAAAAGCAAAAAAAGAAATGTACAAGAAATTTTTAATTTTACGAAATATTGTAAGATATTGAAAGTCATTTTATTTAAGAATTCATTGCGAAGTAATTCAAAAGTTTAATTCCTTTTTTGTTGAATTAATTTAGTATTGAATCACCCAAGATTTCTTTAATTCAAGTCCATTACAAAATAGCTTAATACAAGGTGGCGCAAAAGTAAACTTCCGATGTTTGATTCTTCTTGTGGATTATTTTTATTTGGTCTTTTAATTTTTTTACATCAAGTCGAGAATATGATGTCATGTAAATGGCCGCCGCCACAGTTGATTGTCATTTAAGCCCTTTTTATGGCATTTTCCATCACTTTGGCCAAAACTTCCGGCGATAGGCCCTCACATTCTTGACGGATATTGTCTTTAAGAGCTGCAAGAGTCTGAGGCTTGTTGACATAAGCCCACGACTTCAAAAAGCCCCACAAAAAGAAGTCTGGAGCGGTCAAATCAGGCGATCTTGCTGGCCACTGCAAATCTCCAAAACGGGAGATTAGGCGCCCGGGAAATGCATCCTTCAGCATATCGGTTGTGGCACGTGCAGTGTGTACCGTTGTACCATTCTGTTGGAACCACATGTTTTCCAATCCCAATTCATCAAGTTGCGGCAAAAAGAACTCGTTGATCATTGCTCTGTAGCACTCACCATTCACAGTAACCGTTTGGCCCGCTACGTCTTCGAAGAAAAAAGGTCTGATGACTCCTCCAGCGAAAGCAGCACATCATACAATGACTTTGAGCGGGTTAAACGTGGATTTTCAGAGCCCCAGAAGCGTAAATTTTGCTTATTTACGTACCCGCTAAGATGGAAATGGGCCTCATCACTCATGATTATTTTTGATGAAAAATCATCTTCCTCTTGGTGGTGATTAAGGATGGCTTGAGCGTATGTTAGACGCGATTAGCGGTCAGCAGCTAACAACTGATCACTCATGACGTCTGGACTTTGTACGGAAACATCTTCAAATCTTGTACCAAAATTCGCTGTAAAGATCGTCGACTGATACCCATTTGCGTGGCACGTCGTCTGGTCGATGTCGACGGGGCTTCCATGAAATCCTCGGCTACAGCAGCAATATTCTCTGCAGAACGGCTACTCCGGCGTCTGCCACGCCTGGCAGCATCTCGTGTTGTGCCAGTCTCTTCAAGGCGAGCGGCTAAACATCGCAGTGTTTCACCAGTAGGAAATCTGCGACGAAATTCACGTTGTGCCAAAGTCACCGACCGATTATTGGTCAAATAAATAGTCTGCAATATTCCGCGTTCTGGAGCAGTGTAGCGTAACATTGTTTATTAACGTGTATTTCGCATGTGTTTACTACACAAATGTCAAAACAGAACTGACATTAGGGGCCAATCGCAAAATTTATAGCATTTTCTGATAGGAGGATTACTTTTGCGCCACCTTGTATAGCAATTCTGTTTTACTCTAGTCCATAGAGTTCGGAACTACTTATAAATTTCCTCGATCTCTTCGTTTAGCTTAACTTCAAAAAACGCTCTGTTATAAAAAAAATTTAATTTTCTAAAGTAAGAAGGCCAGTTCCCGACATATTGTATCCGCCATTTTGAATCTTAATACCCCCGTAAACCGATTTTCAGTTTGGACACCAAAAAATAGGTGAAATTACCTATTTGAGCAATACATCATGTTTGAGCAATACATCACTAGAATATATTTCAAGTTTTAAAGTTTTAATGTTTATTTTATATAAGTATTTCAGTAGATCAAAATCCTTCACTTTTCACAGTACCAAAATATTTTTCTTTAGAATCTGATATTAGTTTAAGAATAAATTTGAAATAATTTTTTAAGCCTTCAACAAATTCAAATAATGGTCCATGTTAAGTTTTTTCTTTACTAAAATATTTTTATTTAAAAATTTGTTTTACAATTTATATTGCTTTTTCAAAAAAGTGATACGCACACCCTAAAATATCAGGAGAAATGTATTACCAACACTTATAGTGATGAATATTATCAATTAATTGCGAAAAGTAGCTCTGGTTTTCCCTCGAATGTAGGTAACAAGTTGCCACAGGCAAAACTATTAAAAGTAAAGACTAGGTTTAATTTTTCAAGGCTGCACAATAAGTTTTAATCCTCAAGTTTACTACCATTATTCATCTTGTGCACCTGGTACAGTCTACTTTTCTTACATAAGTACTAGGTAATCAATACAAAATAATCTAATTTGAACCATTACTCATATCTGTAGTTATTGACATTGCCCAATTAATGAATACTAAAACAGTTATTTAGTAAACGATTTCAAAATATATTAAAAGAAAAACTTTTGATTTATATCATATAATAAGTATCTTCATTAATAACCCATATCATGATGTTTACATGTTAAATTATTACTGAAAGGCCACAGAGTATAAAGTTAAAGTAAAGACAATGTGTTCATTTAATTAAGTTTACAAAAATCCTTTTATCTCCATAAGCCTTTAATGTAAAATATGTAAATTTAATGTGTGTCATATCAGCTGATTGATACAAGGTCTTTTGGTGGAAGTGTGCTGATTCCAATGAACTGTTATTAAAATATTTCCTTCTACAGGTTGTTGATGATGAAAACCTATTTACGTTCATCATGATGGTGTCCTATTTTAAATTACAGAAACAACAAATAATTATAATACAGTGGGTTTATTTAGAAAAGCATACAAATTTTCAAACTATTTATTTTCAAAGATAATTATTTTTCTAGAGATGTTTTGCAAAACATGTAATACTTAGTATGAAATATTACAACTCTTAAAGGATACAACCCCGATTTTTGTGTACATTTGATTAGTTCAATAGGTTTTTGAAAAGTATTGAAAATCCTTAAAAAATTGCATTTCAGTATTTTGAAAAGCTAAGAAATATGTTAAGGTTTTTCAGGTTCAATTACTATAAATCTTAAAGTATATCCAGATAAAAAATTATAGATCATAAAACATGTTTCAAAACTGAATTACCTTTATTATTATTTCTAAATTCCATATGTATTTACTGCTGCATTTCCCACTGTCTTATATAATATTTAAATATTTGATAAATTAATTTATCTCCCATTACTCATAAAACAGCAAAAGGCCAAAAGATAAAACGCAAAAACTAAATAACAACAAAATGTCAATTAAAGATTTAGTATAAATAATTGAAGACAGTCTATATCCAGCATCAGTAACATCCGTTTACTATACCAGCCAACACTACTTACAGTTGCAGTTTTCAGCATCTTGTACTTTTCACCATGAAACTTCTCGGTATTTTCATCGTTTGTTTGTTTGTAAACGAAATCAATGGATTCTCCGATCGTATGTGTGGTGCAAAATTGGCTCAAATGATGTGGATTGTATGCGAAAATGGCTTTAATACCATGGTATCAAAGAGATCAGGTATGTTAAAAATATTATAAATATTTGGAAAACTTAAAAAAAACATCTTTATATTTAGATCATGCAGATCATTTCAATTCAGTTCTACCAGCCATTGATAATGATGGGATTTATGGCCCATCTTCACTATCAAATATTTTTCAAATCGAACAAGGCAATTTATTGGCGAAAACTAGACGTACTCGAATGTTGGGAATTGCTGACGAATGTTGCAAAAAGTCCTGTAAATATAGTGAACTTGCAGCTTATTGTATAGACTAGATAATTGTGTACACAAATCTTACTAAAACCATTGGATTGGAAACATATTTTACGACTATTATTATGTATTTGTACTAATTCGAAAATCTTTGTGTATTTTTAATTTTTATTTATAAAACTGTTAAAGTGTTGTCATTAAATATATATAAAAAGTAATGTAAAACCAACTTTGCTTATTATTATAGGAATTATAAGGTAATGAATATAAGAGAAATTCAGTTTTGGAAATGGTCTGAACTCAAAGAAAAAAGTACGAGTTCGAGACAGAAAGTACCTAACTATTGTTGTACATAAAGAGTGTTGAAATGTGTTTTGAATTTAAAGTTACAACTGTGTAATTGAGATATGTTAGTGTCATTGGGTACAGCGGTATTGTTGACAATTTCTAAAAGTACTGAAAAATATGCTTGTGTACTGAATTTTCCATTTTACAATGTACATCAATATTGTAAAAACTTTGAAGCATATTTTCAATATTCGCCTTTAAGTATGCAACTTTTTTAAAGTATACGACAGGGGTGGAAAATTATGTGTATTATTTGTGTGCGGGCTAGGATATATTATGGACCGATTCTAACCATTTTCAATAGAATTTGCAACTTTATATCTGCAATAGATTACACAAAATATGTTAAAATTATAAACAGTTTTTTAGGTTCTCTCACATTTTGGTCTATAACTCTGGTTTTACTGTACAGATTTTGCTGATTTTCAATACCAAACTGCTTAGGCCAATAGTAAACATTTCCTTTTGAAATTTTGCTATGCATGTTGGTGTATTTTCGACGTGAGAGTGTTTTACACAGAAGAACAGACACACGGACTTGTTTACTGTAACTATAGATACAATCATGTGAATCGTAAATTAACCATATTATGGTTACCACAATCATGTAAATAGTTACCGTGACTACAATATTCTTAAAAAACGTTTAAAAATTTTGAAATGGTAACTGTAAACACGTACTATATTTCTTTTCTGTATTTCTTTTCTGCGTGTAGCTGAGGTCTCCAACCGAAACAATTGAAAAAATTTACGATATGGTGTTGCCTGATCGAAGATTGAAAGAGCGAGATATTGTGGAAGTCATAAGCATCTCACATTCCTCAGTGGTTTCCATTTTGTATGATCACTTGTGTTTGAGAAAACCTTCCACAAGATGGCTGCGAATTTACGCATAATCCACAAACATGTGCAGGCTCCCAATTGATCCCTCATCCAACATATTCTCCAGATTTAGCCTCGTGACTATTTTTTGTTTCCAAACCAAAAACAAATAACTATTTTGGTGATCTCGACAAATTTTCTTTTTTAAAGAGATAACAAAATTAGAAAAACATTTGACAAAGTATATATAGCTCAGAGGAAAAAATGTTGAAAAATAAAATAATTTTTTATCCGAAAAGCCACGGATTTATTGACCGGCCCCCGTAAATAACGTTCCAAAATGTGTTGATGTGGAAATTTATCTAGTTTTACTGGTACTTTACACCAGCCAAAATCTTGTGTTGTTATTTATTCTGCAGATATTCTCTTATATTCATTCATATAAAGCCGAAAAATAAGGGGAATTTGACGATCAGACTACTTATTTTTCGACTAGAGAAGTACTTATTTTTGTTCGCGATATCCCAAAAGTAATCCTTTATATTTTGTTCGGAAGTAAGTTATTTTGTTAGTAGAGTAATTTATAGAATTTTGTATTTACAAACATAAAAAAAAAAAATAGAATGGAACCACGAGTCGAATCAACAACTATCCGATTGCTAGTCACTGTTGTACTCACTACACCACAGCTTAGTTATTTAAATTGTGTGTCAAATAATAGTCTTCACACACTAATACTATATTCTTTTCTGTTTTTCTAAAAACAAACATGCAATAAAAAAATGGGAAAATTGAGAAAAACTAAACGTTTATTTGTTTGAAGAACAAGAATTAGAGGCACTACTCCATGAATATTGTTGTACAACTGTTATTCTTCGGGTTATTATAATGAATCCATTTTTTATCGCAAGTAATGATTCTGTGAATGGGGCTGCTGATTCCGTTGCTCCGTGTGATAACTCTGTTCCGGAGAACAGGGAAAGAATACAGTGGGCTATCAAAAGCTTCGACCCGTTTAAATCCCCAAGGCCGGATGGTACTATTCCTGATGATCTTCAGAAGAATGAAGAAATAGTTGTACCTTGGCTCATCAACATATACACAGCGTGCATCAGTCCTATATTCCTACATGGTGGACGAAGTGTAGAGTAATCATCATTCCTAAAGGAGGTAAATCGACTCACACTAAACCAAAGGATTACAGACCTATTAGTCTTGCATCATTTTTGCTGAAAACCCTAGAAGGGGTGATTGACGTACACCTGAGAATGACTATTCCGTCGGAACTCATCTCTAAATCCCAACATGCCTACACTAAGGGCAGATCAGTGGAAACAACTCTACATTCGTTAGTAGGCTCCATTGAAGAGTCGCTATCACACAAGGAGTACTCACTTGTTGCCTTCCTTGACATTGAAGGGGCTTTTAACAATGTCAGGCCCGACGCCATCCTATCTGCGATGGATGATCTTGGGATTGATCTTTGTGTACGCCGGCTATAGAGTCATATGTGCTACCTTAGGTGGCATAAGTGTTTAAAAAGTGGCCAATCGTGGAGCCCCACAGGGTGGTGTACTATCTCTACTTCTGTGGAATTTGACTATGAATACCCTGTTGATCAGGATGGACAACAGAAGGATTAAAACAGTCGCGTATTCTGACGATGTTGTAGAATTTATATCTGGTAAATTTCTGGATACAATATCTAGTTGTATGGAATCGGCATTAAGTACACTGAGTGAGTGGAGTACATCAAGTGGACTTAGCGTGAACCCCCAAAAAACGGAATTGGTTCTCTTCACTCGGAGGTATAAGATCGATGACTTTAAATCACCTAGACTAAATAGAATCAGTCTTGAGATCAGGGATAATGCAAGGTATCTTGGCATCATTCTAGATAAGAAATTGTCCTGGAATTTGAATATTCAGAACAGGATCAACAAGGCCTATGTGGCCATTTACTCCTGCAAAAAGGCAATTGGTACTAACTGGGATATTATGCCGAAAGGTATCAATTGGATCTTCAATGCAGTCGTTAAACCCATCTTGTTTTATGGAGTATTGGAGTGGTGGCAGGCTCTGAATAATGCTACTCACCGCCATAAGGTCTACCTCCTCTAAGGCACTTTTTACTATTCTTAACTGGTTACCAGTTGATTTGATGGAGATACAAATGGCACCCAACTCTGCCGTGAGACTAAATGCTGGTTGTTCGTGGTCTGGTAAGGACCTTGGACACTCTAAGATACTGAATTACTATGGGCACATACATGGTAATGTCGATTACTGCATCGCAAAACCTTTTTTCGATAGGCATTTCCATATTATGATCCCGAATAGGGATTAATGCAACGCGGACTCTTCCCCGATGCTGACGTCATACGGATATACACTGATGGCTCTAACAGGAGTAACAGGGTCGGTGGAGGTTTCTACATTGAACACTTTTGGATAAAATCCTTCTTTAGGCTACCTAACTTCTGCACTGTTTTTCAGGCGGAAATTACTGCGTGCATCCAACTTGCTGAGGTATTATCGAATATCTGGTGATATATGTATAATTACTGACAGCAAGGCTGCCGTTAACGGAATAACGGGTGTCCTCACGATATCTAGATTAGCCGAGGAATGCCGGGTATCCCTACATGAGATGGCGAGACATTCAAGGATAACGCTAATATGGGTCCCTGGACACGATGGAAATCAGGGTAATTGTATAGCAGATGATTTCGCCAAAAGGGGTGCGATGATGAGTGAGAAGGCGATCGACCCCTTTTCTGGTATTTCTGTTGTTAAATGCAAGATGGCTGTTCAGCGGAAACTATATGAGACTGCACAAAACAGGTGGACTAATGAACCTTCCTGTGCTACAGCGAGGTTGACTAGGTCCCTATATTATGCCAGCAGGACGGATCTACTTATAGATTACCGTCATGAGCAAATAATTGTCTCTTTTATTACAGGACACTGTTTAGTCGGGACATATGCTAGAAGAATGGGCTTACGGTACAATGATTACTGTAGAAGCTGCCATAATAAAGAAGAGGAAGAGACTGTGTATCACCTTTTCTGCCAATGTCCGGCCCTGGCAAACCTGAGGAAACGTATCCTCGGATCTCCATTCCTATCATGTTTGGACGAGCTATCAAGGATGAATCTGACACGAATCTATTCATTCATCCGGGAATCTGGTTGATTTAATTTGGAGTCAACGGAAGTACTGCAAATACCCTGATGGCTACCCCTTGGGTATCACAATGGGATCAGATTTGAATGGACCAAGTGAGCTGCTTGAGGAGCGGCTGCCCATGGAACCTAACCTTACCTAATGATTCGGTGCAAAAACGATTTTCTTTATAGCGTTCAAACATTATTTCGGACATGCAAAATCGTATTTTAAGATCTCTCGGCTATAATTCGTATGATACCCAATTTCCCTGCTTTTGGATGAATCCTGCTTCTCGCAAACGCTTTAAAATTGCTACTTGAGTAGCTCCCATTTATTTTCGCAGCCGAATCTACACCAAAGTTGAATATCCATGGTGCTAAGTTAATGGGAGCAAAAAAGGGTCCTATCTATTATGAGTTTCTGAAATCGGACCAGACTTTCACAGGGAACCTGTACCGAATGCAACTGATTCGCAACTGAGCATTAGCAGCAAAACGCCCAGAATATGAAACCTAATATTTCATCATGACCATGCTCGGCCACATGTTGCAATACCTGTTAAAAAGTGTTTAGAATGAAGTGGATGGGAAGTTTTGCCAATCCGCTTTTTAGGCCAGACCTTGCACCGTCCAATTACTATTTGTGTCAATCGATGTAGAACGCTCTCTCTGGGATACGCTTCACTTTGGAAAAGATTATCTGCTATTGGCTTGATTCGATATTGGCCTCAAAAGATGAGCAGTTTTTTGGGCTCGGAATCCATATGTTGCCAGAAAGATGGGAAAAGTTCATAGCTAATAATGGCCAATACTTTGAATAAATTTATATTGTACAAATTTTTCAAAATAAAAGCTCAAAATTTGGAAAAATCCCGCATTTTTAAGTCATACACACAATATGTTAGCTATATGTAGGTAAATTTTGTTGAATTGCACGACGGTTTTTAAGTTAATTTGACCTATTTTGAACCACTGTTTATTTAGAGTTCCTATTAAGTAGATCAATCTCGATTTAAATGAAAGCGATTATGAGAACTTCAAAATGTCATCTGGCAATCCAAATGTGTATGTCCAAACTGTTCATTCTTAAACCAACATTATGAAATGCAAATTATTTTTACGCATAATTTATGTAATTATAAAGTTTAAATACTTATTTGTTTATAAACATGTTTCCAATATTCAAAATATTACATTTTGAGTGTAATTTTGCAGACAAAATTTTTAAATTATTTTACTAAATATACTGTACTTAAAATTACACATTTTCTGTATTAAAGTAATTTTACATTAGTTTTTTACAGTTTACTCAATAACATTTATTGACCTAAATTTTAATAAGAGAAATATGAGTAATTATTTTATTCCAAATTTTTGCACATATCGAAAATCCTTTCGTAATTTTCAAAGCACAACTAAATGTTGTAAGTTAATTGGTATAACTTACAACTTTTAGACGCATGTACTGAATAATTAAAACCTAAAAATATTTTCACAAAACACACATGTTAAATATGTAAATTAGTGCTGTATGTGTCTGACATAAATGTAGGTGGTTATAACTATGTTGCTTTATACACATCTGTAGTCTGTTATTTTTAAATATTTATATTAAGAATTGATTAATTTCAAAGTCAAAATCTAAATGCATATGAACATAAGTAAACGTAGGTACTTTAAAACGTCACAATATTCTAATTAACATACACGTGTTTGTTTCAGGCACAGTGACTTACAATTATGAAAATCGCCCATAGGAAATCTAAGATACATTAGTTTAGAAATGTTTATACATACAGAACATTCAGCTTTATTGTAATTAACATTATTTAAAATTGTTCTCAGATTCTTAGAAATTACCCACGGTTCCTTGCTATAATAAAAAACATAAATATTTATTACTTATGCTAAAATACTGGCTAAAATATTTATATAGAAAACCATATGTAAATGAAGTAAATTTTTCAGTTTAGTATAAATAATTGTTGAAAATCTCTATTCAATATCAGTAATTTCTTATTCTTGCATCTATTTGGACTTCATATTCCGTTAGTTTTTTAACAACATTTTTTCACAATGAAACTTCTTGGATTCTTCTTAATATGTTTGGCCGTAAGTCAAATCAATGGGTTTGCTGATCGAAGATGTGGCGCACAATTGAGTCAAATTATGTGGGTTATATGCGAAAAGGGATTTAATACATTGCCAACGGCCAAGAGATCGGGTAAGGAAATATTTTTTAAATATTTTAATTTTATTAGACTATTTAACTACACATGAAAAGTAGCTAAAGTTAAACTTGAGGTTGAACTTTCACAAATAAGCTAAACGACTATTAGTTCAACAAATAAAGGGTCTTCCAATAGGGCTTCCGATCTCTGACAGTTGATAGCTGCCATATTGTTGAAGCTACATCGAAGCTATGTCGAATTGGCTGTCAACAACAAGTGCAAATGATAAAATTGTTTTAACAAAATGAGCGTTCTGTTCGGGCAACGTTCCGCGCACTTCACCGATTTTACGGTGAGGCCTATTTCTGGATGAATGGATAAGTCACCAAATATAATTGTCGAATTTGGGATGAAACCAGTCCACACGAGAGCCAAGAGCGTCAAATGCATCGCGAACAACTCTCTGTTTGTTGGCAATTTTGAGAATTTTAGCCATATTCCTTGGATAACGACGTTGGCCAGGTCGATTATTACCAACTAATGTTGACCTGAATTGGATGATATGGACTCCAACAACATGTGGTATCAAGAGAACGGTACTACGAAGCACATAGCTCCTCCCACATTGGAAATTCTGTACAAGCGCTTTGAGGGCATGGTCGTGTCATATGGAGGTGATGTGAACTTAACACCGACATTGAGCGATTTGACCCCGTTAGAGTATTATTTGTGCGTTGGAAATAAACTATTCACACTAAACATGTGAAATAAATTAAATTACTTTCACTAAAGTTTCTCTGTCTTGATGTTTTTAAAATATTTTGAATTTAATTGAATTAAAGATGAGCCTTTTTGTTTAAGTTTATTTATTCAATTAAACAATGAAGTTTTATTGAAATTTATCTGTTCTCGTTTCTTGCAGTTCAATCCAACTCTGTTCTTCCAGCCATTGATGGTGATGTACCACTACCCTATGACTCCAGTTCACTCTATAATATTTTCCAAATAGAACAAGGAAATTTATTGGGAAAAAATCGTCGGACTAGAATGTTGGGTATTGTTGATGAATGTTGCCATAAATCCTGCACCTACCATGAATTAGCCGCATATTGTTTATCTTAAATAGGATATTAAAATCTATGATTTGTAAATATATTTCTTTTAAACAGGGGCAGATTATAATATATATATTTAAGATATAGTTAGGTATTTAATAATTGTTGCCATTAGTACACTGGATAGATTAAAAACTCAAAACATAATAAACAAATACTTGCAAGTGAAGATAAACTTAAAATTTTTATTTTAAAATGTGTGACAAAATTGGTTGTGTGGACAATTTTTTGGGCAAAAAAAAATTATTTAAACTGAATAGAATTTCTATAAGCAAAGCCTGATCATCTTTCGGAATATTTTACAGATTTTCTAAATGAATGATGATAGATTTTGTATTCAGTATTTTGAAGCCCTTTTTAGAAGCTATGCTGATGCTTGGACGCGGAATGGCTGTGGAATGACTTCCTTCACTTATAGCATTACAACCATCAACAAATCTTCTAAAAATAACTTCCAGATATTGAATACAAATTTTTTCATTTGAGTCAACTTAAAATAAAGCAAAGTGTAACTTTTGTGTACATATAATGTAGAAATAGTTAAATTAACAGGTCCTTTTGTGAATGTGTAAAATTTAACAGTTTTTCGTTTAACTGTACTATCGTCAAAAGCATACTTTATAGGATAACCCGATTTATGTGGCAATACAACATCGTAGACGCTGATCCTAGACGACTTTAACGAGCACCCTTAGCATTCTTGAGACTTGGCGGAGCTGATTTACGATATCATTGCACTGGCCTCAAATTCACAATTATCTAAGATAATACACTATATGCGACAAAACAACGTCATTGTGGCTGACACTCTAGTCAAGCGAAGAACTGAAGGTAGGGGAGTAGATTGACGAATCTTCATTCGACTCATTATGGGTTACTGTGCTAGCACACCTGACATCACGATGGTGAGTTGTTGTTTAGAGCTTTAGAGAATTCACCGATCAAGTCTTCAATGAACTTTTGATACACTACAACGAGATATATGCGACAAAACAACATCATTGTTGCTGATCCTAGAGGACTTCTTAGCTCTGAAACTCCAGTCCAGAGGAAAACTAGAGTTGGCGGAGTAGATTGATGAATCAACATTCTGACATCACGATGGTGAATTGTTGAATCAGTCTTCAATGATCTTTCTATACACACCAACGAAAATGTACAATAGCTTTGTGAAATTGACGACCGCAATATCAGTGGGTTGACAAATGAGAACACACAGAGACAATTTTTAGATCAGTTGAAGAACTGCAATTTCAGTTCAGATGTTGGCAAGTTGTGATACACAGTTTGCTCTCACTTTATCCTGATAAATAGAGACTATTTATTTTATTCTCTTAAATAATTATTAATTTTGAATCTAAACTTAGTGAAAGAACAATTATAAATTGATTTTTGTGTTGATGAAAACAATATATAAAAAAAAAATTGTCATACTATTTTTTTCACTAATAAATTAAAAAAAGAAAATTTTAATACAATGAAAAAATTGTTTTTGTCATAAAATATTTTTCACTAATAAATTAAAATATAAATTTGTTTACTTTGTTACATCAAAATATTGAAGATTTTTATTTTAAAGTATAATTTGGTGAAGGGTATATAAGATTCGGACGAAACCAATCCACATGAGATCCAAGAGCGTCGAATGCATCGCGAACAACTCAATGTTTGGTGGGGATTTTGAGGAGGCAGCCACATTCCTTTGAGAATGACGTTGGCCATGTCCATTATTACTAACATCTTTTGGCCTGTATGATATTGACTCCAAAGACATGTGGTATCAAGGGGACGGCACTACGTGGCACATGGCTCCTGCCACATTGGACATTCTGTACAAGCGCTCTGAGAGTATGGTCGTCTCACGTGTAGTTGAATTTGTTGGGAAAAAATCGTCGAACTAGAATGTTGGGTATTGTTGGTGAAGTTGCCATAAATCTTGCACCTACCATGAATTAGCCGCATTTGGGTGGTCCTTAATAAACGAAAGTTGGATTTTTGCCTGTCTCAACCCCCAATTTGGTGAACATTGCTAAAAAAAATAAAACATATTTTGATAAATATGAACATAAAAGCTAATTTTTACTTAAAACGTAAACATATTTACTTGTATATTAGTTTTTATCTTAGTAGGATACCGTTAAGCTATTCGCAGGTATGACCAAAAAAATAAAATTTTTTAACGGCAGATTTAAAATCCGTTTTCAAATTTTTAAAAATTTTGTTAAACAAATTTCAGAATTTATTGATCATATCATTGGCATTTATTGAGAATATAATAGAGAATTAAAATATGAAAAAATTATGAAAATAGCTATTAAAGTTTTTCCGTACCTGCGATTTAAATTTTGAAAATTTCGAGAAAAACCAATTATTGGGCCATATTTTGTCGAATGAGCTCTATTTGCTTATTGTTATGAGTTTTAAGTAAAACCTATTAAAATATTAGAGTCCAAATAATTCTAAATATACTCTAGAAGTTTTACTAAAATTGGAAAACGTTAAACCTTAATTCGTGAAGGTTAAAGGTGAAATATTTCAATATTTTGAATTTCTAATTTAAAGATAGCGAAATGTTATTTATTTTTAGGCCGATTTTGATGAAACTTAAGAAGAATATAACATGAAGTCTAGTATTTATAATAATAGCACAAAAATATAAATTAACTCCAAATGGCACTTGGGGTTAAAATAGCAATCAAATTTATATAAGGGTATACAAGGTATTGTTTTTTATATATCAGATTTGAAAATTAGTTTGAGGTAAAAAAAAGAATTTTTTGGTAAAGAAAATTTGTTTTGCTGGAAAAAAACTTTGTCAAAAACAAATTTGCTGGAGATAAAAAGCACGAAATCAAAAAGGAATATTATGTATATATTGTGCATGTACAGAATTTAGTTTTCTAGACATAGTTAAAACTATTTTCAAAAATCTAGGTCGAGGTGTCCTTTGTCTCATATCTCATTCATTTATGAACGTATTTTACTGATTGTTAATATTTACAAAAGCATAAGAATATTGAAAATATGGTTTTAACTGATATATAGAGATTGCTATATAAATTTTTCATTTATTATGATCCAAAATATATTACTTTCTAGCATCGCAAATTAATATTGTAGAAATTACAAAACGAAATTAAAAATGTATTATTCATGGTTAAGGATATAAAAATGCAAAATAAAGTAAATTTTTGTTGGATTAGGCAAGTTTTTTCATTAGCGCTACTCTAAAGCATGTATTTGCCACCAGCATGTATATATTTCCTTGAATTTTACAATTACTAAGTAAATATTTCACACAACACATTATTACTTTGTGTTTATCTCTCTACAAATATAAAATAATTAAATTAGTTTCTCATAGTACACTTTTATAAACTCATCAGCACATAATAAGGAAATACTCATACTTTCATTTTAATCTCTTAAGGTTAAGCAGCATTAATACATGAAGGATACAAACATATTTGTATATTACTATGTACATATTCTTATTAAATCAGAATTTAAGAATTTTCTTGTAATTCCCCTTAAAACTTATTGTGTATGACATGTAATTTTTCCTTTTCAAATGACATTGTTGTTAGGCTTTGTGTTGTTTTGGTTGCATGTGTAAGGATGCTTAAACATTAATTATTTGAATAGGAGTAAGAGCAATGACTTTAATGATGTGTACTGCATATCTTGTTACAAGCAAATTGATGTTAAAAATTGTATATTTTTAGGCATTCGAAACGTTCTGGGTATGGTTTTTTATACAAATCTGATGATCTGATTTCAGCAAATAGATATATAGCAGTCCTTGGTTACTTATGGAGTAAAAATGTTTTGTAATTCTTACCCGGAGATATTGATTTAAAATTAATGTAAATTTATCTGCTGTGTATATTACACCGTAGGTATATATTTGTTGAAATAACGGGCATTAGTTGTGGAACTATATATAGTAATACCTGCTGTTAAGGATCTATCAGTTAATGCTATACATAGTTCAAAATTATAGCTTTAGTTTGTCGTTTACATAACTTCTTTTAGATATCGTATTCAATCCAGCTTGTCTTACTGTTTATTCCATAATATATTTTTTGTTACATTTGATACAATTGTAAACTTCCTCTTTACACACAAACGACATATTTCATTACAGTAAATCTTTGAGAATTGTTTATGTTTTTACATACAACCAAAAGATTTATATTACAGTGCGTTCATTGCTATGCTAACTTTAAAAGATAATTAAATTAAGGATTACGAAAATGTACACATGTCAACATATGTATGTACATACACATGTATTAGTAAATAAATATGTATAAATATATACATATACGTTTACATGAGTATGTTTAATTTGTTTTAACATTCCTTTCATTTCCTACCTTAATAAATTAGATTTTATGTTTTTTTTTTTTTTATTCAACCTAATATTAATATAATGTCTCTTAGAATTAATATAAAAATTGTTGAACAAAAGTTTTAAATTTATAAGATTTGACTACATTATGTTTAAATCTTTTTTTATATAATACACACCTACATACATAGTTATATGTGTTTTTGTAACATTAGAAGAAATAATCAAATTATCTGAAGTTTTATACATTAGAAAAAGATTTTACTTTAATGTTATACAATTAAGACACAAAAAGAGTTACATGTTATAAAAGGAAGATATAGTAAGTATAAAGCAGATGAGATTTTAAGAAAATTATTGTTCTAATTTTGATGTGCTGTTATATGAGAAAAATCAAAAATTATGGAGCATCATTGAAACTGAATTCAGATGGCTTGTATATCTTATCTGTTTCGAAATGAAAAAAATCAGTGACACAACCATGCGATTTCAGAAATAAAATCTGATTTAAATAGTAGATGTGAATATCTTTCTAATCTGTATTTAACCCAAATTTTTACTTGTCAAATATACAAGAAAACATGAATTTTAATTTTGATCTTTACAATAAAAAAACATTCTCACACAATAAATAATTGACTTTTTTCAAAACTGATAAAACTATATGAACGGAACATATTATGTATTACTCAGTTAAAAAAATACGGATTTTGAGTTATGACGTTGCTGCAGCAAATGAGCGAAATGTTAATAAAAATTAAAATATATTATTTTTATACTTCTAATCAAGAGTGATGAATTTATGAACCTTTTCCGGAATCACTTCCATTAGGGTTTTTATAGAGTTTTCTGTCACTTTGATCAAACACGTAGTCCATTTCAGTTTAAAATCTACCACACTTTTGGACATCTATTTTGTGCTCTTTAATTCTCTTTTAACAAGAGCCCAATATCTCTCCACTAGCCTTAGCTCCCGGCAGTTTGATGGATTTGCCTCTCTTGGTACAAATACCACATTACATATTATGCTTCTACCACTCAAGACATTGCTATTCACAGTGACAGCATGCCAAATTAGGCCAAAAATAAGTGGACACATTTAGAAGTCTTATGAATGGAAGCATCCTCTTTTGTAAACATTCCTAGATGTAAATTTTGGTATTTATAGAGCCCTTTGTAACAAATGCTCTGCTTCTTTTGCCGC
Organism: Calliphora vomitoria; assembly: GCA_942486065.2. NCBI lineage: Eukaryota > Metazoa > Arthropoda > Insecta > Diptera > Calliphoridae > Calliphora > Calliphora vomitoria. The sequence goes on from OW818031.2 coordinate 62,855,941, forward strand.
AACTGCATATTGCTTGCTATGCCAAGAACTTTCTGAAAAAATTTTCTGCCTTTGGTCCTAAACTTTTCTAAAACATTCCCTAGAGTATCAGCAACATAAAAATATTGACCAGGAAATGTGAAAAATTTTCAATACGTATATTTTTTGTATAAAATTTGACTTTAGTTTCCGTGCTATGTCTTTGGACTCAAACTTTTAAGCACCAATAGGAAATGTAGGAACTTTTTGAGCATTATATGGTTTTAAAACTGCATTGACCTTAACATTTCGTACCAAATAGTACGAGTTCTGACCTAACCGGACTGCTTTCCTACCGGATGTGTTGGGAGCTCTTTTGAAAAAGCTTTCTATTTATTGGCTTTAGAAACATCATGTGGACCATCCTTTCTACATGAACCAGGTTTTCTATCAAAGTTTTAGATTTGACGACCCAGGCATGGCGCTGTGGGGTCTGAGAGTTCTTCAAAATATCTGATACAATATCTGATCGACTGCATGCAAATTTGTCTTCTTAGTTAAATAATAAATAAAAAAACAAGTAAGAAAGTATAGTCGGTCAAGCCCAACCATATGATACCCTACACCGAGAAGATGATTATAAACAGTTCTCTTTTAACAGTGACTAAATATAAACCAATCACCATAAAATTAGGTGGCATGTCTTCTGTACATATGTAATGAATTTTATTTCAATATCAAAATTTTTAAGAAATCTATACTCGTTAAAATGATTTTCGGAAGTTGGCATTACATGGGAGCTATGACTAATTATGAACCGGTCTTTATAACATTTGGTAAAATTACTCTCAATTTGGAACGGATATCTTATAACTAAGATATTTATGACAGCGTATTTTTTCAGATAGGACAATCATGTGAAGGCAAGGAGAAATAATGGACCGATTCTAACCAAATTCAATTGCGTAGAATAAACGCATAGAACGGAAGGAGTGAGAGATATCAATGAAAAAAATTACTCTCTTTTCACTACGGGTAATACAATAACAAAATACATGCAATAACTTCTCATGAATTAGGTTTTTGACCACAGACTTAGGTTTTTGACTCTCAGTTACCTTTCTAGTTGTCATGTATGTTCAATAGGCTTCATCCTTAATAGTGAAGTTTGTACCAAATTTATTCGATTTAGCTTTTAAAATTTTTTGGCCGAAAAACCGATACTCACTACATTAAATTGCCTAAAAAAGTTTCTTAAATAACTGTTTTAATATGAGGGGTATAGAAAATGCATAAAAATTGGAATTTGTAAACGGGCAACAGTTTTAGATGCTACAATCATTAATTCCCTAAATCGTATACCTGTTTCTACCTTTCTACATTTTCTATTAAAATGTGTGTCGATGTAAAAAATTTCATTGCGAGCAACACAATTGTACACAATTTCAAATATTTCCCACGGAATACAGTGTTCTAAATCCTAGTATGTTTTGAATATGTGATGTAAGCCTTTCCTCAGTATCGGACTAAATAGGCAAAAATCTTAAAATTTTGTTGGAATCAAAATATGTTAAATTTATACATATATAGTTTCTCAAAAAACCGCGAGAAAATTACTTCCAGAACCTGAAATTTCAATGTTTTGTAATGTCACAGTATTATCAATTACCTTTCCCAATATCAATAGACTTCGTCCAATATGACAAATTTCTTCAACTTAATCTTCTAATGCCAATTTCTAAAAAAAATATGTCTAAAAACGTTGGTAATAATTGTTTTTATGGTAAATTTGGGCATCTGATTTCAAAAACAACATTTAAGAATTTGTAAGTACAATCAATGGTTTACCTGCCAGATGGGAAAAACTAAATGAGTGCCTTAATGCACCCTTGTGGTTTTAGAGATTGAAACAAAGTTGGGTTTTAGTTAGTATAGCTTATCAATTTTTATTGAAAACAACTTTTCTAAGTAATTCTTCATCACTAAAATCAGATTATTTGAAACGTTTGTTAACTCGACCAGCCATTTCTTCAAATTTTATATTAAAAATTGCAAATAAAAGCAAAGAGAACAAGACAACATTTTGCTATATGAGGGAAAAACTAAGGCAGCAAACTAGTGTATAATACCCAAGAGTGCCTGAATGCACTTATCAAGAAATCACGTCTCTAAGGAGAAGCTTACGTTGTTTTTTTATAAATCTTGACTCCAATATATAAAATACTATCTGACCGCACCGGCTTCGCCCGTTATCTATTTACTAATGTTAGTTCTTCAAGTTTCTCCAAAAAATTTATTTTATTATGAAAAATGAGAAGTGAAAAGGAGGCAATGTATTAAAAATTTTACTTTTCGAATTTTTTTTCTTTACAAACCATCTCCTAAACATTTCAAATCGAATAAAAAAAGTCATCCAAATCGCTCCAGCCGTTCTCACGTGATGATATTACATACATGGACCATTTCTTTTTTATATATATAATAGATAAATATACTTTTTAAGAAAAAAAATATGATGACAATCGAGAAACTTTAAAACACATTAATCAACGTTTGATAACACAACATGGACTTCCCAAAATTTTTTGGTTGTTAATGCACTTAGTTTGTACAAAGTGCTGTAAATAAGAAAGAAGAGTGCTTTTAAGAGTTTTTTTTAGAAACTCTTACAAGACTTTTTGAAATGAAAAATCAGTTATATTTGCATTTATTGAAATTTTTGCGATGAGTGCATTAGAGTGTTAATCTGTAATACATTTAAAATATTTATAAACAAAGTGGATTGTTATAAGTTTCAATAGCGTTAGTTCTTGGACCAAATGAGTATTGTAGGAGAAACTTAATGAAAATAAACCAATTTTGCTCATTTAAAGTAGCTTTAACAGTTTTTTTGGACCTAGAATTTCATTGGTATCTAGAATATATTTGGGTTTTAGATGAATATTCCTGACTGCAACAAAGAAAGAAAAAATACAGAAACACATTGTGTTCAACTATGGAAAATATATTAATGTTATAAATCGTAACCTACATAACATATGGTGCATAGATTCCTCTTAGAATCGATAAAACATCCCACAAATTATATTAGCATATGCATTTATAGCCACATTCCTGCATACTTATACATGTTTATATTAGGTTAGCACCAAAAAATTAATATCATTACCTACAATAATAAAATTCAAATTTATGTTCAAAATTAACTCCATAAATAAAGATTTCATAATTAAATTTTCTTCTGGTGAAATGCATATTTATTTAGAAGAGCTATCCTAATATACTTACTTATGAATAACTTATAGCGATTAAAAAAAAACCATAACGAAATGTACACATAAATACAAGTTCATATGTTGTCTATTTATAAAGGTGAGCTCATAAATATGCAATAATTCATTTTTAATCATGACGCATATGTTAATTTGGAAATGCATATGCGTCCCTTAAGGACTTCTTAAAAAATAATGTAAAATTTTAGTATAAATAATGACTCCAGCCAATACAAAAGCATCACTAAAGTTTAGATACTTTCTGGATAACAACAGGATAACGTTATTAAGAAATCGCAGTAAAAGGAAATAATTAAAAATTAATCTAGTGAATTTTATTTAAATATGAATTCTATCAAATATATATCCTGTGGTCTTTTAATGCTGTTGGTCATTACTGACCTAAGTACTGCCAATTTTCGTTTGTGTGGCCAATCATTGACACAATTTCTGGACATGATCTGTGTTGATGGTTTTAATCCCAAGAATCTTAAGGCCAAAAAATCAGGTAAATATTAAGTCCAATTTGTCTTTGTAATTTTAATTTTAATTTTATATTTCTTTAACTTTAGTTCCCTTAATTGATTATAACGATAATGGTCTCGAAAGTGATGTTATTTTGCCCCAGCCATTTTCATCATTATTTATGGATAAACTTTTAAATGCTAATCACAACAGTTTGATGGCCAAAACTCGCCGTCGTCGTCATGATGGTGTAGCCGATGAGTGCTGTAGCAAACCATGTGCTATGTCAGAACTATTATCATATTGCCTATAATTTTAATGTTAAATATTTTAAACTAACGTAAACTATTTACAAAATATTTATAAACTTATATTATTATAATATTATTTTACTCACATATACATATATAATTAGGTCTGTTCATTAACAAAAAATAATCAAAAATTCTTGAAGTTTTTGGTAATACTGTAATTATTTGTAATAGTTTTTTTGTTAATGAACATAACTAATGTTAATACATAATTACAATTAAGAAGTGTTCATTTTAAATTGACTATGAATTGAATAAATACTACAATGTGAATAATAAAATATACTTACGTAAATTGAAATGCATAATATGGGTTCTTTCTAGAAATATATTCATTAACAAAACAGAAAAATATAAAAAGCCAGTAACAGAGCTATATTCGGCAGTGCCGAACTTTATATACCTTTCACTTAAAAAAATGTTAAAAATTAAATATAATTTTTTTTTTTAAAATTTTTGAAAAAAAAAAAATTTTCAAATAATCTTTTTTCTCAACAAAAACAATTTATCGACCAAAAATTTTTTTTTTTTCAATTGGAGAAATACATATTTTTTTAATCCCAACGTTCAAACAATGACAATTTTCATTTCGCTGCTTAACATAATTTTAAAAATTTTAATTCACAGCGAATGATTTGGTGTAAGCGAAGTTCTTTTATATTATCAATTGATGATAAACAATTTTGTTTACTCTTGCATATTAGTTGCATGAATAAGAAATTTTCAAATGAAATGTATTAAAAACAAATAATATTTTGAATAACTCTCCGCATTTCTCTTTTAACAAAATAATAACGGTTTTATTCAAATAAAATATGCTTTCGAAAGGGCATCTACGTCTAGGGCCACAGAAACGCGAAGAGAACAAGAATCACGGCCTCGAGTGCTGCAGAGACAGTCAATCGCTCCCAAATGCTTCGATCAGGAGAAAGAATCGATTGGCGCAATGAACAAACATTGCTTACATTGCAGCATTTGGAAGTTCCATAAGGAATCCCCTGGAATGTGCTGTTCGAACTGTAAAGTTATTTTTCCTCCAGTTATTAAGCCGCCTGAGCTGTATCGAAGTAACATTTCTAGCGCCAATCCTATTTCCAAGCACTTCCTTCAAAATATCCAAAAGTGCAACTCATGCTTTCAAATGTTAAAAGTTTCAAACCGTTATCGGCAAGGGTCTTACAAATAACTAAAAAAATTCGGATTGGCTGTGGGAACATGCAATTTTGGCACTAACAAATTATGATATTAACAAGATCAATAAGCAAATGCAATTTAAATTGCCTGCGAAACAATAAAATACAAATCGATTGACACAGTGAATGAACGAAGAACAACGCTTCGATTATCCTATTCATTGGAATCAGTCAACCTTCAATGTTAATACATGTGGTGGCAACATGTATTAACATTGAAGGTTGGATCACCGACTTTATCCGACACTGTATATTAAAATCGAGATCGGGATGCAATATAAAACAGATAGATCATATAGGTCAAAAATAGTTATAAAATCTCAGCAATTTGTGGGACGATTTTTTCGATTTTAAATAACAACTGAACTCTGACTTTTGAGTATATATTCATGTATGCATCATGTATGTAAGATATTTGGGGGCAACGGAAAGTTGATTTCCACATAAAGGCGGACAGACGGCCATAGCTATATTGAATCCGGTATCTATAGCAATCCAGAATATACACACTTTACAGGGTTGAAAATGAAAAATGTAGAAATTACAAAAGGAATGAGAAACTTATATATACCCTTGCCATTCATGGTATAAGTAAAGTAGAGTTTCCATAAAACCGGAGAGTTTCAAAACCGCGGTTTTGGTTTTAAAAAATTGAAAACCGATCGGTTTCGGTTCGGTTTTGTGATAATTTATTAACTATTAAATCAGTTGATAATATAGGAACTACAAACTAATTTAAATTTGAAATTTGACGAGTGTTTACGAGGATAAAGGAAAATTGGTACTTTTTCTTTTAATGGTACCTTTTTAATATACTAAATTAGTTAAAGTTGGCTAATATGTTTGTCAGTAAAGAAATAGTCAAGAATAGGGTGCTCAATTGTATTATGATACTAAACCAAACTAAGGATTACTTTTTCGTTCTTCAAAATGAATTTTCTATAATATTGAACCTAGAATCAGGAAATTACTTTGAAATTTCAAACTTGACAGTGGTTTAAGTGCGGAAAATTTTTACATTTTCTTCTAATGGTACTTTTTATTAAAATAAATTATTTTACTTATTGTATATACATAATAGTTGGCTGATATGATATGAAAGAATCAAAGATAGAGGGCATAATGATATTGAGGTAAGAAACTATTATTGAAATTTCTATAATAGTGAACCTAGAAACGCGAATTCAAAACGGATAATTAATGTTACTATTTCTTTATTGTGAAACTAGAGACATGTTTTCCTGAATTAGTATTAATTTACAAAGGGAGACTTTATAGCACTATTTCTTTCTTCCAATTGGAGTGGCGAAGCGCACCGGGTCAGCTAACTAAGACTTTGTTACAAAAATATTGCATTATTAAGCCTGCGAAAGGTAGCCTACTACATCATCTGAAGCAATTATTGTAATACAATTTAAAAAATTTAAACAAATCTTAAGATATTTTTACCGATCTTTGTTTAGAGATATTGGATGAAAAAGTTTGTTTCTCATTTTTAGTTTTGAATTTTTCTAGTAAAAATAGATTAAAAGTGAAAACCGAAGAATAATTGTCGGTTTCGGTTTCGATTTTAAGGCTTGAAAAACAGCGATTTTGGTTTCGGTTAAAACCGAATTGGAAACTCTAATGTAAAGGGAGGATATATGCTGTAAAATTAAAGTAAAATATTTCATACACATTTTATTGTTTATTCACAAAAATATCACAAATTAATTTTTAACAATAAAAGATATACAATAAAATAGCTCCATAATATCTCAGAAATCAGAAGAGATACCGACTTGGCAATCAAACAAATTGATAGCTCTAAGAATTTTATCCCAAAAAGTGGTCTTACCTCATTTTTTTTTTTTTGATTTTGTAATATACATGAAGATAACTTCGGGACGATGATATATTATAACTAAACAATAACTTACCTATTCTGGCCTGTGTGTTTTCCATAATCAAAGTAAGTAGTAAAAATCCCATGCGCAGGAAATTCGAACAGCTCGCGAAACAGTTGAGCAGAGCCATTATTAATGGATTTTGAAGAATGTACAGAATACTTTGGTTTTCAATTTGTCTGTCAGCAGAAATGGCAAATTTCAAAATTGAACTTAAATAGCAATTTCGTTGAACACTTTAATAAAGATGTTTGTTGCATAACAAATCCATACACCCCTGCAATGTTTATGTTAGTGGGTAAGTAAGTATGTACGAAGGTGAAATGTGTTTGTAAAAAATGTTTTTTACTTTTAAGTTTTAAATCAACGTTTAACTTAGATTTTTGTTAGTGTTGTTGTTGATTTGGTTTTCTTTTTTTAACTTTTATCGTTTGAATTTTACGTGTTGTGCATTTGTATTATTTTGACGTTATTTTTCATCGTTTAAACTGTTTTAATATATCACAAAACTACTACTACCACCTTGGTAACATAGACGGCGACATACATTCATAGATACATATGTGTACTTGCATATGTTGGTGTATGTATTGTTTTTGATTTCTTTTCGTTTTTATTTATTTAACATATACTATCACAACTTTTTAACACCAGGGAAAGAAACAAACATAGCTTTATACTTTTATATCTTTGGAAATTTTATCACAAACACACGCGAATATTTCTCTTGATTTTTCTTTCTATTTTCTTACAATGATTTTTTGCTTTTGTAAAACTTTCCATTTATTTTTCTTTCTTTTTCTATGTGCACAAATATTTTTATAATTTTTCTTTTGTTGTTGCTGTTATTTGCTTAAAAAATTTTTATTTTTTATTTATTTTTATATATTTTTTTTTGTACTATGACGACTGGTCGGTATGAAGCAAATACAGGTAGTATGTTGTTGGTACGTGTAACTGTGAGGTGATGTATGTATGTATGTATGTATCTGTGATTTCGTTGATTTAAGGTGCTGTTGTATTTGTAGTAGTTGGAGCTGTAGTAGTATTTGATATATAAACGACATTAAAATAAATTTCTTATTTGTATTTTATGTCGCCAGAAGTAACAGCACACGTTGTTGTTGTTGCTCTTGCTATTATATTGTTAAGGATAAGTCCTTACAAAAATCTCACTTTACGGCTTATTCCCGTATTATATACAATAGAGTAGAAGTCGTCTTGAGACGCTTTAAGTTGGTAGTAAGGTAAAACATAAGCAAAAGTCGCACAAAAAAAAGGAAATTTCTTACGTTAACTTATTGCCAAATGTGTTTTATGGTATAATAGTATATTTATTTATTTTATTTTCGGGTGAAAATCTTTTTTCTTTTCCCTTAGTCTTTGTATAACTTTTAGGTATTACTTATTTTATATGTATGTATATTCTTGATTTTTTTTTTCTTGGTTTTGTTTCCTTTGCCAAGAAATAAACAATACACAATTTTGTTTGTATTCTATACAACATATATAGAAAGGGAATATATATAGTTTTTACAAATATCGTTAAGAATCACATGTGTAGTACAAATGTTAACTTATTCTTCGTTTTAATATTTCTGTTGAATTCTTTAAAATTTACTTTTATATTTTTTTCACTTGTTTGTATATTTACTTTGGATATACCTTTAGGTTTCTTTTCATTTTCTTTGTTAACAATTTTTCCTACGTTTAACACTTGTTTCTCTTGTTTATTGCTAGTTTAGTTGTAGTTTTTCCATTTTTCTGCTTGAGTTAATTTTAAATTAATGCCACTTGTTATTGCAACACAATTTATTGTGTATTTTTTTAACAATTTCTTTTTCTCTGTGCAGGTTTTTCTGTAAAAAGACAAATAAGAAAACAATTAGTAAGTAAGTAGTCCGCTTTGTAATTTTATAAATATGTATGTAAGTTTGACTGTATCAACCAAATAATTAATAGCTGCTGATTTTTTGTTCCTTATTTACTTAAATTATTGGCAAAAGGGCAGCCATAAAACGAATACAAAGTAGTAAATAACAAAATCAAAATTAATGGTGTCCAACTGCTATTATTTCCAATGACTGTTACATTAAAAAATGTATACAGGGATACAAAATATGGAACAAATAAACAAACCACAAATAAAACAAGACTGTCCATTACCCGTAATATCCTGCATCTATTACAAATTAAAGAGAATTAATGTCAATTAAACCCTAGCAATTCATGTGGAGAAAAGTGTGAAATGCTACACTGAATAAATGAGCAGAAACATTTTTCTTTTAGACCTTCAAAAATTTATTTTCGTAATTGATTTCTTAAATGGGACTTATATGGGAGCTGTGACACAATATTGACTGATCGCCATGAAATTAAGCCGTGAAATTTCTTTCCATATAGATGACCTATCTTTTGAACGCGGTTTTTTTATTAATAACATATATGTCATTTTGAAGGGTACATATCTGTAATTTATTCTCACTTAGATATTGCTTTACTTCTTTAATATGAAAAGAGTGCCGCTGAAGCACTCCGATTGCTCATCGAAGCTTGTGGTTAATCAGTTGCAACGGTTTCAACATACGAGAGATCGTACGGTTCAGAAGTGGTGTTTTTGACACGGCAGACAAAGATCGCCCAGACCAGCGTAAAAATATTGAATACCAAGAATTAGAGGCATTACTCCAAGAGCTTGCAAAATCATTGGTAGCTGCTCAATCAGCAATTTCAAAACGTTTTCAAGCAGTTTGCTTTATCCAAAAGCAGGGAAATTTGGTACCATAAGCACTGAAGTCGAGAAACATTGAAATACGACCCAAATTATGCTTGCACACTATAAAAAATTAATTTTTTTTAACAAATTATTACTTGCGATGAAAAATTTATCCATTACAATAACCCGATGCGTAGGTAGTTATCTGTATTTGATGGAAACATAAAGGACATATATACTAGAGTTTCCAATTCGGTTTTAACCGAAACCGAAACCGCGGTTTTTCAAGGCCTAAAACCGAAAGCGACAATTATTCTTCGGTTTTCACTTTTAATCTATTTTCACTAGAAAAATTCAAAATTTAGAAATGAGAAACAAACTTTTTCATCCAATTATTCATCCAATATCTCTAAACACAGATCGGTAAAAGTATCTTAAAATTTGTTTAAATTTTTTAAATTGTATTACAATAATTGTTTCAGATGATGTAGCAGGCTACCTTTCGCAGGCTAAAAAATGCAACATTTTTGTAACAAAGTCTTAGTTATTTTTAAATATCTGATAAAAGTATGGAGTACTAGCTGAACGGTGCGCTTCGCCACCTCAACTGGAATAAAGAAATAGTACTATTAAGTCTCCCTTTGTAAATTAATACTAATTCAGGAAAACATGTCTCTAGTTTCATGTTTATTGATTCATTGTAATGTGGATTGTAGCTCATTCTAGCCGTATTATTTGAATAAAAACAGTATCATTAAGACCCACATTTTGTATTCCTACTCAGCAACATGAATGTTTAATTTCATATTTCTGTATCCATTATTATAGAAAATACAAAAGAAAGGTAAGACTATAATCACCTTTCGTGAATGCTAACTCATTCAGAATCATTTGTACCTAATTTTCAATTTTAAGATTTATTATTATAAAATATTCAAAAAGTACCTTTACAATAAAGAAATAGTAACATTAATTATACGTTTTGAATTCGCGTTTCTAGGTCCATCGTTATAAAATATTCAAAAAGTACTTCTAGTTCGAAAAAGTACTTGTAATTTCCTTTTTTATATTCTAACTCAGTCAGGATCGTGTGTGTTTAATATCCTGCTTTAGGTTCATTATTATAGAAATTTCAATAATAGTTTCAGTTACCTCAATATCATTATGCCCTCTATCCTTGATTATTTCTTTAATCAGACGCATATCAGCCAACTATTACGTATATACAATAAGTAAATAATTTATTATAACAAAAAGTACCATTAGAAAAATTTTCCACACTTAAACCACTGTCAAGTTTGAAATTTCAAAGTAATTTCCTGATTCTAGTTTCAATATTATAGAAAATTAATTTTGAAGAACGAAAAATTACTCCTTAGTTTGGATTATTTCTCCATTTTTAGTATCATAATTCAATTGAGTACCATATTCTTGATTATTTCTTTACTGAGAAGCATATTAGCAAACTTTAACTAATTTAATATATTAAAAAGGTACCATTAAAAGAAAAAGTACCAATTTTCCATTATCCTCATAAAAATTTGTCAAATTTCAAATTTAAATTAGTTTGTAGTTCCTATATTATCAACTGATTTAATAGTTAATAAATTATCACAAAACTGAACCGAAACCGATCGGTTTTCAATTTTTTAAAACCGAAACCGCGGTTTTGAAATTCTTCGGTTTTTTGGAAACTCTAATATATACTATGTGCTGATGAAATCTGACCAAACTACCACAGGGAATCTGTACCAAATGAAACTGATTCGCTTGAAGCGAGCATTTGCCGAAAAACGCCCAGAATATGCGGCCAGATAGAAACCGTAATATTCCATAATGACAACGCTCAGCGACATATACCTTTACAAATTATTTAGAAAGAACCCAGCCACACCCATTTTATAGTCCATAGAACGCTTTCTCTGCGATACGCTTCACATCAGAACAGAGTATCCGAAATTGGCTTGATTCATTCTTGGCCTCAAAAGATGAGCAGTTCTGTTGCTAGTAAGATGGAAAAAGGTGCTAACAATGTCCAATACTTAAAATAAATTTTTGTTGTACAAATGTTTAAAAACAAAATCTAAAACTTTTAAAAAAATCCCGCATTTTTAAGTCATATACCCTATATAAGTATTAGCGGATCTCAATACAAACAAGTCTCTTGGGCCGGATGGTATACCAGCACTGGTCTTGAAGCAGTGTTCTTCGACGCTTGCCCGTCCGTTAGCAAACCTGTTCAGCATATTATACCGCACTGGAGAATTTCCTATATGTTGGAAGGTTGCTAATGCAGCGCCGATTTCAAAAAAGGAGAGGCTAACAATCCTGAAAATTATCGGCCAATAGCAATTTATTCTGCACTTTCCAAAGTTATGGAGAGTATGTTTAACCACCATCTTGTGAAATATCTAGAGTCGAACAATTTACTTAGCGACCGGCAGTACGGCTTTCGTAGAGAACGCTCTACTGCAATTTGCTTGCCTTCCTATCGGAAAAATGGTGCCGTTCCATTCACCGTTTTGGTGAAAGTAAAGTGGTGGCTCTAGATATTTCTAAGGCCTTCGATAGGGTGTGGCATGTTGCGCTCTTATCGAAACTTATCGTTTTGGTGTCGGTAATGACTTCTCTCGATTTACATCGAGCTTTCTCAGAGATCGCACTATACGAGTTGTTGTAGATGGGATCTCATCTAACGAGTTCAAGATAAATTCAGGGTACTGCAAGGCACCGTTCTTTCTCCTACTATATTCCTTATATTTCTAAATGACCTCCGAAGTCAAACTTCCAACCCTATCTATTTTTTTATAGATGACAGCAATATATGCCATTCATATTCATTCAACTATAGGCCAAGCCTTTCGAAAATTGGGGCAATGAGGCAAAACGTGAATGATAACATTAACCAAGATCTTGTGACAATCTCTGAATGGGGTTATGCGAACAGAGTCGATTTTAATGCACGTAAGACTCAATGTTGTATGCTAACACATAAAAGCACGGCAGATCATGTTGCTTCATCTGTTTCTATGGGTGGTGTAAATATTAAGGAATCAGAAACTCTCGATGTTCTAGGCATGATAATTCAGTGTGAAGTTCGCTGGATGAAACACATGTTTCAAGAGTCGAAAGAAGCATTCAAGTGCATCGGTTTTCTAAGACGGTGTAAGAATACTTCACTTCATCTGATATCTTTACTATTAACACCACTTATATCCGACCCAAAATGGAATACAAATCCCATGTATGGGCCGGTCCTTCGAAGTATATTTTGGAGTTACTTGACCGCGTAGAGGAGAGGACGAAGGTGCTTATCGGTGACAGTAGGGTATTCAGCTCTATTGATTCGCTGGAGCATCGTGGCAATGTGGGTTGTGTTTCACTGTTCTATCGATATTACAATGGAATGTGTTCTGATGAAATTAGGAAACTTGTTCCCGATACCCGTAGTTTCTTACGAAATACGCGTTCATCAGCGGGGGCTCATCAATTCGTAGTCGATTGGTCTGTGGATCGCACAATGCACTACAGAGAAAATTCGTTGTTTAGCTGTACCGTCCGCATGTGGAATAAGCTTCCTGTCGAAATATTCCCTGTCCCTTTCAATGTAGGAAAATTCAAATCAAATGTCCATAAACACCACTCCCTCTATCCTCCTTCCCATAACCCATTTTCCTAGTTCTTACACAATGCATTGCATGAGTAGGGGTCATCCCCAGAGTGCTGGTCCAAGCAAAAAAAAAAAGGATTTTTATTTTGGGCAACATACGAATCACTCCATATAACTATACATATTTTGAATAGCTGAATGTCCTATCATTAGTGTATTTATAAGAACATGCACGCTAAGAAGTAACAGCTAAACCTAAACCAAACGTTGCGTTGACTGAAAATACGCTTGCAGTGAGAAATTAGTTACTTTATAGCCTAATCCAACGCCTATTTAGTTGTGGTTGTAACATATATTATACTTTTCAACAGTATTCTATATAAAAGGAAAAACTCTTAATAATTCTTTATAACAGAAAAATATATTGAAATATATTAGAATTTAACAATATTAATTGTATGTAGAGCAAAATGTTCAGCAGTAATAAATTAAATGATTTTATACTAAAATTTTGTTCAATGACGTATAGAGGAAAATGGCACCAAAATGTTCTATTTTGAAAGATATAGACAAAATAGACACGATTTATCTCAGCAACAAGTCGAGATACCCGAACACGCAATGCAGATTTGAAAAATTTTGGGACGAAAATCTAAGGTGCCATCTTTAACTCAAAATTGTCAAAAAGACATATGTAGCACATAAACCCCGGGCGACGATATGTTGCCAGAAAGATGGAAAAAGTTCATAGCAAACAATGGCCAATACTTTGAGTAAATTTATATTGTACAAATGTTTCAAATTAGAAGCTAAACATTTCAAAAAAAATCCCGCATTGTTAAGTCATAAATCCAATAAAGTAAAATATATTTTATAACTTGATAAATTCTATGTTAGCTTGTAAATTGACAAGCCTTAACCCTTTCACGACCATAAGACTATTTGGATAAAAGTAATCATTTTTTCTATTTAATGTGAATCAGTTAGGGTCAAGAAAACATATTTTGAAATTAAAACAAAAACGATTTTATGGAATTTTGGTCGTAAAGTACAAATGTTCGACTACATATCAATGAACGCAACATGAGTAATGATTTCATAACTTTTTATAACAAAAATGCACTTACCAGGCCTAATATATATGTATCCCAATATATAATTTAAAAAATCAGTTTCGCACTTAAAAAGACTTGGGCACAATTCCTGAACACAGTACCAAAATAAAACTGTCAATTTTCAAAGACAATAACAAATAAATGGTATAACCGAACTTGTTTTAATCTAAACGCATTAATAAGAGACGCGATTACGAAATAATTAAAATTAAAATGGCACCCATTCAATTTTTCGTTATTTAGTTATTCAATATTTTTGTGTTGGGACACCGGTGCCCCTGTGGCCGTAAAAGGGTTAAACTAACATATTGCAAACCATGGGAATTTGTAACCTTTGTTCAATTTAAGCAATTATTAGTTTAGAAACATCAAGAAGGTGACCGCAGTTTTTTTATGAACTGACCTATTGTATATTATAGTAATATTGTAAACAACTAAGTATATAGATATTTCTAAAACAGACAGATGGGAGTTTCCCTTCTACTTCTTTTTCCGAGTATTATTTTCAATAATTTAATATTTTCTTTACAATTCTTGTTTAAAGAATTCTAGCTTTAACTGTCTATTGAAAAGTTTGAAAGAAAAAACTTTTGCTGGCTATAACTTTTGTAATCATAAATTCTTAAGCAAAAAGAAAAAAACGCAAATGTGTCGCTTTGGGAATGAGATGTTTGCATTAGTGTAAGTGGGTGTTTGAGTATGTGTGTATGTCTTTTACAATAATTCTTATCTAAAATTCTAATGGTTGACATCAAACCACAAATGAAATAAAAATGACGACCCACTATTTACATACAAACACAAAAGAAAAAAAACCAAACAAATAAAAAAAATGTCACTAAATATTTTTTGTCGTCTTGCTTTTAGATTGTTGTCTCGTTTGTTTGATTGTAATATAAATGTTAAGCTAGATTAAATTTCATTTATTTTCATTTAAATGTAATTTATTATTGTTTTTTTTTAACTTTCTTTTGTTGTT
This sequence comes from Calliphora vomitoria, assembly GCA_942486065.2. Classification (NCBI taxonomy): domain Eukaryota; kingdom Metazoa; phylum Arthropoda; class Insecta; order Diptera; family Calliphoridae; genus Calliphora; species Calliphora vomitoria. The sequence goes on from OW818031.2 coordinate 62,871,446, forward strand.
TTTTTTTTTTTTTTGAGAAAACACTGTACATATATTTTCCCTATATTAGTTTACATTTTTCTTTGGTTGCCTTTATTGTTGTTGTCGTTGTCATATAAATTTGTTGGTCAGGTGTGACTCTTGTTGTAAGTAAATATTTATTTTGACATTTTGTTTTTTATTGTTCTTTAAGTAAATTGTTTCTCTTTTTTCATTTGCATTGTTGCTGTTGTTGTTATTGTAGTGTTATTTTTATTGTCCTTGTAATTGATTTAACAGTTAAACTTTTCACTTATATTGTATTCGGCGTTGTAGTTGTTATTGTTTTAGTTGTTGTTGTTACTTTCCATTTCTTTTTGCTTATTTGAACAATGGTGTCATTTATTGTAAATTTGCGAAATTCTCTGTTTCTTTTTTCTGCTCTCCTTTTATTATTTTGTTAATATTTTAGGATCCTTGTAAACTCTAAAGCTTTAAAGTGTTTATTTATTTTACTCGTACTTTTTCCATCATTTTAGTACTCGTAAGTTTTTGTAGTAGATTTGTTTGTTTCTTCATTCTTTATTTTTGTTTTGTTTTCCAGGGATTTGAAGTCATTTTATGTTTTAGGCAAACATTTTATAGTATAAGGAGAATCTGTAAAGATACAAAAATAAAAACTAACGTCAATGAAAAATAAAGTTTTTATGAGAATTGTTTTCTTATTTTATTATTATTTATTTTTTTTGTATTTTATAAGAAAAGTTATCGTTGACACTATAACAAGTTTTATTTTATTCTCGTTTGTATTTGCGTTTTGGGATCAACATTGAGGTGGCCATATTTGTGTAGCTATAGATGCTGTAAAAGCCTATTGTATGAGCGGCAAACATAGTTCTGTAAGAAATGGTATTTTAATAATAGTTCACACAACTTTTATCCCAATATTCGTATCCAATTTTTATACCCACTATCAAAAAAGATGGCGACTCAAAATGCTTGTCGCAGACATGCATTAGTATATATAATCTGGGACTTCATACGATTCTAAAATGATCTAGCTATGTTCGTCCGTCTGTCCGTCTGTTAAAAACACGACTGGGCTCAAACGAAAGGAGCTAGCTGGCTGACAACTACATTCTGTTCATAAGGTTTGTTTGGTAGTGATAATGGACAATATCCGTCAATGATTTCACCTAGCCCACATACTAATGTCCCCCCGGAATCCCCCGTGGAGCATGGATAAGCATCTTGGTGAGCTCCACACCTTGATGTTATGTCTCAAGGGGAACCGGGGCTCCGAGGTGCACTGACCTTATTCCTGGTAAGAATTTAATTTATTAAATTCGCAGATGACTGGAGTCTAGTACAGTGGGGATCCTTTGGCTCCAGGACTTTGGTTCTGTACGATCCGACCGGATAGGGTTGATCAATTTTTGAATAGAAGGAGGACAAGATGGGATGATCATCGACGTATTGTATCTGAACTCCTTCCCCAACCTCCCTTAATAAATGCTATTGGGGACATTGTAAGGGCTGTGAGCAGACTTACGAATGCGGCCTCTGTAAGAAGAGGCAATAGGCGACCACCATGTTGGCCAACGGAAATAGCAGACTCCAGAATGAGAAGCCGTAGACTTTTCAATGAGGATACAAGATCAGGAGACTGGTCATCCTACAAGTCATCATTGAATAAATTTAGAAATCTGGTCAGAAGAGCAAAACGGAAGACATGGAGGGACTTTTTTAGTTTTGATCCATAGAAATCCCCAGGCCCTGATGGCATCATATCACACCATGGCTGATGGAAATCTTTCAAGCCTGTCTCTCATGGTCCTATATACCCAATAGTTGGACCGAATGCAATGTAACTTTCATCCCGAAAGTTGGAAAGCCTCACATACCAAGGCAAAGGACTTCAGGCCAATAAGTCTATCATCCTTTTTGTTAAAAACCCTGTAAAAAAATTATTGACACTCATATCAGAATGTCAGTAAATAAGGGATTATTTTCTACCTCTCAACATGCCTACACCAAGGGGAAATCAGTTATGACGGCACTCAACTTACTAGTGGGGTATATCGAGAAATCCATCGAATTCCGCAATTACACACTCGTGGCCTTTCTGGATATAGAAGGAGCCTTCAACAATGTGAAATCTGCAACCACTATGTCGGCCCTAGATTTACTAGGACTCGATCTCTAGATCTGCCAAAAGAGGCACTCCCCAAGGGGGTGTCCTTTCTCCACTTCTGTGGAACCCGGCCTTAAATTGTCTGCTTATGAAATTAGATACCCAGAATTATAAGACCGTTGCCTACGCGGATGACGTTGCGGTTTCCATTTCAGGGATTCATCTGGGCACGATATCACAAATGGCAATCCTGATAACAGGAGCATTGCGAACAACCGCGACGAAGTCGCTATTCACTTTATTAAACTAGATACCACTAGATCTTATGGCCAGAAAACTGTCATTGATTACTGCACTCCCAAACCCTTCCTCCTGAGGAACAATCCCATCCAATATGGAAAGTGTCGATGGTCTCCCTACTGATGAGACGAGGCTATCCATCTATACGGATGGGTCTAAAAAGGGGTACAGAGTGGACGGTGGTGTATATATCCCTGAATTTGGATTAAGAATTTATTTTAGACTTCCAGATGGATGTAGCATTCTTCAGGCAGAAGTATCGGCTATTAAAAGAGCGGCCAACTGGCTCTGGTAAGGATATCCGTATATATACTGACAGTAAAGCCGCAATTAAGTCCCTGATAGGTGTTTATACAACATCGAATATGGTCCAGGAATGCCGGGCATCTTTAAATGAGATGGCGAGGCATACGACAGTTGTACTCACATGGGTACGTGGACACAGGGACAATGAAGGCAATTGTATTGACGATCACTGGGCAGGATTGAGAGCCTTTCTGTCGGAAGACGATATAGACTCTCTCTGCGGAATTCCGCTGTCAATATGTAAAAAACGTATACATGACATATATTACGAACTTGCCCAAACGAGGTGGGGTAATGAATCCACCTGTACTATCAGGAGGATGATATGGCCTCCGCTGGACTGCACACGCACGTTATATCTACTTCGACTACAACGAATACGACTCAGCAATATGGTGGCGATGATCACCGGACATTGGACTTTCTGTTCCCATGCTGCAAGACTTGGGTTACCTTATAACGACTTCTGTAGAAGTTGTCAGAATGAGGAAGAGGAAGAAACTATTCTACACTTCTTTTGTAATTGCCCGGCACTTGGTGATCTAGGGGCCAAACTTTTAGGTGAGAGATCCCTTGGTACCCTCTCCGGGCTATCAGTGAAGAAATTAAGGTGGATAGACGCCTTTATTAGTGAAAGCAGGTGGTTGACTGGACTTGCAAAATGCACCTCATGGGGACTCGACAACTATCCCATGATGGTCTGCGTTACTTGACTCTCAACACCTTCTCCTCTTACTCCTCCAATTTCTTTAAATTTTCTCCTCTTGCTTAATAAATCTATAGAATTCCTTTCCTCTACTTCTATTCTATTCCTCTCTGTGTTTTTCATCTTCTTTCAGGTACCACAAAGGGAACGTTTATTGGACCCAAGTGAGCTGTACAAACGAAGGTTTTGGATGGCTGCCTGATAACCTAACCTACATAAATATTCTGATCATATTTTGTAAGAAATTTTCGAACTATGAACGCTAAGCTATCATTATTTTTGAAATATTGTGTATGAACAGGACACCCATTCTCTCTCTTGAGCATACCAAAATTTTTACTAACCATATACTGTCAGCTGTCAAACTGTTTTTTAGCATGGCAATACTTTACAGCATATATAACGCCAAATTAAAATATTGCGTGAATTGTGGGACCTCTTTTGTATTTATCTACGTGAAGCTTTGTTTTAATATGTCATCATAAACTTAGGTATATATTTGAAAGACTGCTGCTGGTCACCTCAAACAAATCTTAAGATACTTTAAAGAATAAAACAAAAATTCATTAATCTACACACATACACAGAGAAGGCTCAGTATGTCCATTATCAAGCAATTTGTTTATTTTTATTTCCCAATACTACAGTTTTCAGCTAAAAAAAGAAGACTTAATATAACAAGATCTAAAATGGCTCGTTCCCTAGGTAACTAGCCATAATGTTGTGATTATTATGTTTACAAAGGACATGTACTCTTAAAATTGACAAAAAATTAATATATTTATTTCGATTTTGTATAAATATAATTAGAGAATTACACAGAGTAAAGAAGGGTCTATTATTGTATATTATTAAATAAAAATATACAATATTATTAAAATAAAAAATCTTAAACAAGAAATTATTACATTTTAATTAGTCTTTAATTGTGCGATAAAATATTTATTTGTAGTTTATTAGCAAAAGATAATATTTAACTTACAGACTAGTATTACGGAAGTGGTTAAGTAAGTAAATTATTAGGACTAGCTTTGCGATGTGCGATGTTTAGAAAAAAAGCTTAAGCTTAAAAGCTGATAATTTTAGGATACAAAATATTAGAAATTGCTTAACAATAAATAGTAGTAAGTGTTGAGAGTAAAGGGTTCAAGGTTTTGTTTACCATTTACTGTTGATACAAAAATATAATAAATTATTAAATAAATCTAAAATTATGTTTTCTTCTTCAATAGATTAACAATTAATATGCAGATAATAATTGGTTTAAGTAAGTTTTATCAGCAAAAAACATCAAATTTAAACATTAAACAAATATAAGTAGCTTCTTTTTTTTAGGATTCTTTGCTATAGAAAAACTTTATGTTAAACTATAAATTATTAACAAATTTTTTTATTATTTTTCATTATTTTTTTGCTGCTTTTTTTATATGTATATAGATATAAATCTGGAATGTGCTGCTGTTGCTATTTTAGCTGCTTATCCTGCTTATTAAAGGCAGTAAGCACTCATCTCTGTATTACTGCAGGCCTTGAGGCAGCACTCATAATATATACCACCAGGACTAGGACTACGACGTTGACGACGAGTTTGAGTCAACATCATGCTGTTGTATAGTTTAGACAATATTACATTGAGGGCGTGTGGTGGTGTGGGTGGTACAGAGATGTGCTTAGAATGGAGTGAATACGTTGAGCCTGGATATTGTAACGGCTTTGAAGAGTCTGGCATATTTAAACTTATGATGTCATTTGCCAAACTATTATAATCAAACTCATTTGCTACAGTGTATTCGTTTCGTTGATGATAGTAAGAAAAATACAAGCAAGAAAAAAATTTTATATACGTTAGCTTATGTAGAGTAAAGAAAAGCAGAGGAGAAAGAATATAATAAAAAAAAAATTGTTAAGAAATTAAAGAAAAACTTTGTTTCTTTGGTTATCAATGTAGTCGTAAATCAAAATAGTTGGTTTATAAGTAGCTTAAATAAGTTTTTTCTTTTTGTTAAATTTAAAGCATTTTAAGTTTTAGTTCTCGTATTTTAAGTTAATAAACCAAATCAAAATGAATAGCATTAAGTTTTAAATTTAAATATACTTACTACCGGTCAATAAATTGTTGCGTTTAAGTGGTTTAGGATTGAAGCCACTCTTACACAGCACTTCCATGTAATCTGTTAATGATTTACCACAGTAACGTTGATATGCCCAAGTTTTTCCCAACATACTGGCCAGTGTTACCAAAACCATAAAGCTTATGAAAACCAAAGTCCTGGGCATTTTGAACTGGAAACAACGTATTCGAAAAACTGTGCTTAGAGAAGATCGTATATGTCACAAAAACCAAAAATTAAGTCTCACACTTTTACTTTTATCAACTAAGATTCAAGGTCTGTTAATGAATAGACATTCTATAATATGTTTAAACTTGGGTGAATGTTTAGTATTTTTATACCCTTCACCATGAGAAATTACAAGTTTATATATAACCTATGTATATAAACTCTTAATTTCCCTGTATCTCGGTCTGATATATCAATATATCTGATATAGTCCCAGTTCGGTCGCTATTAAAATTCGAAAAATCGACCCACAAATGGCTGAGTTATAAGCAAAAAATTTTGTATCTATTTTTGATTTATATCTGGATTACTAAATCAATAACAAAAAAATGGTTATGGTTATCTAATGATAGCCATTTCAAACTATTTTCCAATGACGTATATGACGCCATAAAAATTCGGACCGACATACAGTGGTGCCTGTAGGACAAGTGAGGTTTCAAAATTCAAAAATTTCAAGTGCTCCTAAAAAATATTGTACAAACCTATTTTACAGGAAATTGTCCAACGATTTCAAATATGCTACTCTTATTACAATCATATTTTTATTTCATAAGATAGTGCGATTCGAAGTTGACTGATTTTCAGTGTTAAAAAAACAGACCATTTTTAGGTAATTGTTCCGCTTTCAGATACAGTATCTCGAAAAGTAGGTAACGGATCGTCATTCTTTTTAATTCTGTTGATAGGTCTATTTATTAAGAATATAATGTTCTGTTTGCTTTGTACTGTGAATTCTCCTTACTTTTAGCAGATGTTTTTTGTAGGTTCACTATGCTAGCTGAATGCAATACTACTTAAGAATTACTCGACACTGCCCTCCTGTCACTGAAATGAATACCGGACATGGCTTTTGAATCCGATGAGCTGTGTAACACGTTCGTTGCGTCTTGCTTCCTTTCTACTAGAGACTGATAACTTTATGCACTCGAAACTGAATGGAATCACACTGAAAATTACTGACAGTGCTAAGTACCTTACTATTACTCTGTATAGGCAACTGTCCTAGATTTTCAATATCCAAAAGTGCAATTGCTACTAATTAAAGTATTGGTCCCAGAGGTATAGATTGATCTGGAAATCGTAAGTGAAAGCCAATATGTATTATGGAATAATAGTGTGAGGAGCATGCTTCTCTTCGGCAGGCCGTTTAATGCATTCTTAGGACTACAGCAATTCTGAAAGCTCTGTTTATCATATTAAGCTGGTTGAAAGTTCAGCCAAATGGAGAAGTTTCTAGGTCTGGAAAGAACTCTGGACATTTTATAATCTTTCAAATCGGAATAAAACTACTGCATACCCAGCGTTTCTTTTAATATGCACTTCTTAATACTTATCCCAATATGTGGCTAAGCGGACGCTAAACGTAGCGTGGAGTAGTCATGCTTATGTATACTGATGACCCCAAAAGGAGGAGAAGGGTTGGTGGTGCATTTTTCATTGAATAAAATCCTCTTTACAGGCGGATATTTCTGCCATCAAACGTGCAATGAACCGGTTTATCGAATATTTGGAGATATTTAGATACTTACTGATATCAAGACGATCATGAATAGATTAGCGCATGTCTCTAATTGAGATTTCAAGGCATCTTAATTAACGGTCTAACTAATTAATTAGACAGATGGCGTGCGATGTAGAGTTGGGCTTAATCATTACATTTATTGATTGACCATTTCTATTCAGAACAAATAAATGAACAAGTTTGTTCTTTTTGTTCAGTCCTTCATTTCAATTCTGAGGTGATTGTCTGAACCAAGTATAGGGGTTTCCAACAAGAGGTGTTACTTTAGTATTCAAAGAAAAATGTAATTTTTTGAGATAAATGATCGGATGTTTATTTCATAATAAAGAGGAAAGTATGCCCTTAATAATGAAAAACAAGTAAGAAAGTATGGTCGGTCAAGCCCGACCAGATAATACCCTACACTAAGAAATGAGCAAAAACATTTTTCTTTCAAAATTTCAATAATTTATGTTCGTGAGCGATTTTCGGAAGTGGGCCTTATATGGGAGCTATGACCAATTATGGACCGATCACCACGAAATTTGGTCACGTGATTAATGTTTATATGAAAGTTATTTATGTTGAATTTTATGTGTATACCAATATTTGTAGGAGATTTATGCTCGTTAAAGTGATTATCGGAAGCAGGCCTTATATGGGAGCTATGACTAATTATGGACCGATCATAATAAAATTTGGTGACATGAATTCCTTATATATAAAACTTATTTGGACAAAAACTTGTGTAGATACCTATATAAATTAAACATTTGTGACGGATAAAATCCACTTTCGGGAGGACATTTGTATGTGGGCTCGGTCAAATAATGGACCGATTTCAAACAGTTTCAATAGGGATCGTCCTTGGGCAGAGAAAATGATATGTACCAAATTTTATCGAAATATCTTCAAAATTGCGACCTGTACTCTGCGCACAAGCTTTACATGGACAGCCAGCCAGACGGACGGACGGACATCGTTTAATCGACTCAGAAAGTGATTCTGAGTCGATCGGTATACTTTTAGCTGGGTGTTAGACTAATATTTTTGGGCGTTACAAACATCTGCACAAATCCATTATACCCTCCCCACTATGGTGGTGTAGGGTATAACAACACCAGCCAAATGGCCACCACAAACATGCTTACAGGACCATATCCTTCTCATGAAATTTTCCATAACAAAATCACAAAGTGGCTGCCCTATGTCCACGATAGCCTCACGAATTCTATCTTTATGCTCTTGAATCGACGCTGGGCTGTTGGCGTAGACCTTATCTTTCACGTGGCCCCAAAGGAAGAAGTTTCAAAGTGTTAAATCACAAGTTTTTGGTGGTCAATTGTGATCACCTCTTTGAGAGATAACACGATCCGGAAACTTTTCTCGTAAAAGAGCAATGGTTTCGTTGGTTGTGTGGCACGTAGCGCCGTCTATTTGAAAGTAAACGTTGTCCAGATCAATATCATTCAACTCCGTCCATAAGGTACGTTGTAGTGACGTTTGTGGAATGCGCAATTCCAAAGAACGACGAGGAATGGGCAAACCTGGGTCTTTTTCAACACTTTGGGCTACAGCAGCAATATTCTCAGTAGTTCTTGAGCGACGTGCACGGGTTTTATTCCTCACATCACTAACTTGTCCCAACAACTCGAATTTTTCCACCAATTTCTGTATTGCAGTCCGACAATGTGCTTCACGATGACCCAAAATTGCTTTAGTTTTGCGAACTGTAACTGCAAGATTTTCAACATGTTTGTAGTAAATTTTAATAATTTCAATGCTTTGCTGAAGCGTGTATCATTCCATTTTTATTAATGGCGTAGCTTCTACTTGTCACATGTCAAAGAATAAAAGCTTCAAAAGTGACGGCTACCGAAATAACGGGGGATTAAAAATAACACCTCTTGTTGGAAAAGCCTTTAGATGAACGATGTATCTGTGAGTGTTTTTGCAGATAGTAAACAAAATATACAGGACTACTCCTTTTGGAAATAACTTTGGCATGTTATTATCATGATTTTAAATAATGAGGAAAACAATTTAAAGGGTTTTTCAAAAAAATATGTTTCAAACGAACAAAAATAATAAAGAACAAGAAGAGTGAATAACTTCATACTGTTCATTTGACTGCATTGTTCAAATGAACTTCTTCGTTCATGAACACCTCAACTCTAGTGCTATGATAGACGATGAGATTGATTGAGATAATTAATCTATTTTTCGGCATTGCAAACTATAAAATGCTTGATCAATACTGAGCGTTTGGTTTGAACAGATTAGGTGGATCAATAAAACCACCTGTGATATTGCAAAGCATTTGAAATAAAACTGATTTGATTGCTTTTGAACTAGACATTAACTGGAATATACTGAGTGTAATTTTTGTATTTTTGACCACGACTTTAGAAATGCCAAATCACACTACAGAATTTAATGGTGATCGGTCCATAATAGAACATATCTCCCATATAACGTCCAGTTTCGAAGCCGAGCATAATAAATACATGTAGCAATATTTCTTTGTCATACTGATATAATTACATTAACTTATATTGAAAAATTTATTTTGTCTTAGTTACTAGGTATGTTATACGTTATATGAAATGACACAAATCCTTGTCGCCTTTTTTCCGATATTTTATCACAAGCGCTTGTATAAATGTTTAGAAGTGTGAACTTTATTTTTGCAATTTTAATTATTCTTTTATTATTATAACTATTTTTACAAAACCACACTAAACTCCAACTTACACTCACACAGTATCCAAAAAATTTAATAATATTTATAAAGCTTGTCCCTTAATTGACAAATAAAATGCTAACAATGCTATTGTATATCCACAACCTTAGCAGTATTTATAGTATCAATATAATAATTTGTGTGCCATTACAACGTTTTTGTGGGTTTAAGATTCATGCGAAACAAAGAGCTTTCCTAAAAATATCATCAATAATATTATCATAATAAGTATTCCCGGTACTTATTACTGTATGTTTAAATATAATGGTTTAAATCAAGTTATAAGCAAACAAAAAAAAAAAAAAAAAACTATGGAAACATTTACGGAAAATGATGATGCACTTTCTCCCATGCAACTGACATTTTATTATGTGTCCAAAAATTCTTGGAATTCGTATGCATAAAGGGAGTCTTAGTAATGATTTCTAAGAAATTTAATACTTTTTCCCTTTCATACTTTTCATGATGCACAATTTTGCTTCCTTCATTTGGCATAGTGCAATATGTTTCATCTGTGGGTTTTCAGGACAGAAGACTTGTTAGTGCACATTTGTTAAAAACAAAAATATTGTTTATAAAGTTAATTTTCTTTTCCTTGTCAGTGCTGTGCAAGTTTGTACTGGTTGCCATGACCCCATAATTGCGGTGAAGGTTTTTCACCTGAAGAGATCATAGAAAACAAATATGAATGACATGTTTATTCCAAATGCACCATAATTTCACCATAAAATGTGAAATTGACTTTCTATGGTAAGAACTTAAATATGGATGTTTGTGTAATCATTTGATTTTGGATATTAGATTTGCACTTATACAACAACTGTAATAGAGACAATTATAAAATTAAAACTCTGTCATAATACGATACATGACGTAGTCATTAAAATACACCATTTTCGATTGTATTTTAGATATTTCTAATTATATTTCAGAAATTTCGATTGTATTTCAGAATTGGAAATTTCAGAAATTTCTGGAAAGATCTCAGAAAAAATCCTTAACTTATACACGCAGAAATAAATATAGTTGTGCATGTTTACTTTAACCATTTCAACATTTCTGCATGTTTACTGTAACAATTTCAAAATTTTTAACAATATTATAGTCACAGTAACTATTTAAATGATTGTGGTAACAATAATATGGTTCATTTACGATTCACATGATTGTATCAAACATATATATGGTTACAGTAAACAAATAATTATTTGTGACAACCATTTATATGATGAAGGACTTACCATATTATGTTGCTCTCGGCTTATGGATATCATAATCTGAGAACAAAATATTATGATAAAAGTATTCATCGTTACATATAGTTGTTTAGTGTAAGCATATATATGGTTGATACAATCATGTGAATCGTAAATTAATCACATTATTGTTACCAAAATCATATAAATAGTTACTGTGACTATAATATTGTTAAAAATGTTGAAATTGTTACAGCAAACATGCACAAATGTTGAAATGGTTACAGTAAACTTGAAATATTTTATATTTCTCAGTATAGTATGATTTTTCGATCAAATACCATTTTAGTACCCTACACCACCATATTGGGGAAGGTCTAATGCGTTTGTGCTGATATTTGTAACGCCCAATAATATCAGTCTAACTCCCACCCAGTCCGACGAAATTTTGGTGGACGTCCACCTAACCTATCTTCTGCTGATTGTCGAATAGCAAGGCGCTTACTCGTTTCAGGAGCCACAAATACTGCAGTAGAAACGTATTTAGTGATTAGAGGGACCCATAAAGTCAACGTCAGTGACAAAACAACTAAAAGGTGTCTTAATGATAACGGACTTAAAGAAAGAGCGATTATAAAAAACAATATTTTTAAGTCAAAGGCATGGTAAGTTCGGTAAACGCGTTGTGGTACAAGTTCGTAACATATGTCAAACTCCGAAATTTGAGGGTGGATCACTCGTGGTTTGGGGATATTTTCGTGGCAATGAGCTACAACGAGGTCTTCGGCGAAGCAATGGTATTATGTATGCGACAGACTATAGTACCATATTGGAGGACTCTTATCTTCCGAATCTGGATATATTCGATGTTGAACGTGGTCCACAAGCAATAATTATGCAGGAAAATGATCCTAAGTATACCACGAAAATAACCAAAAAATGGTTTGCTGATAACGGAATCAACCTAATCGGACTCAACGGAATCAAATATTTTTTAAAAGATGCGTGCACAATCCCTAAACTAAACCTGTTATTGACTTCAGAACTGTTATAGTTCCAGATTATATAATTTTTTGTCTCATGTTAAAGCTAATGAATCGCATATTTAAAATATTTTTTATTAGAGATCTGTTTCTTGTAAAAACATGATATAGCATAGAAAAACAAAGGATATCACACAAATGGTATCTTCCATTTACCAAAGATTTTCCTTAAATATGAGCCATTATACAATTAAAAACAATTATAGTAACTATCAATGGATTAAATCCAAATAAAATTTAACTGTCTCCAAACCTTAAAAAGTGATATAATTCCCGAAGGTTAAAATTAAATTGCTACCAACAACTGATAGGTTTATAATAATAACAAGTGACAGTGCTATATCTGGCTGTGACGAATCTCAAACCATCAATATGATATAGGTGTGATAGGGTCAATAATTTTGGTTGTTTATGTCCAACTTTATCACGACATTAATTATTATAGGAGAATTATAAATGTACAAATTATTTTCTGAGGCGCGCCTTGTGTGGGGACTAGGGAAAAATGTTGCCCAATTTCAGAGTACTTAAAATTAACTTATGTACTTTTTTTATCAGGATTGTCGCATAATCAACATATTTATGTTTGCTAAATCGTGCTAGGTGAAATCATGGACCGCTATTGACCATTAATAATAAATAACAAGCAAACCTAATCAACAAACGAACAAATATAGCTAAATCGTCTTAGAATGTTATGAGAACTCAAAACATATAAACTTTTTGTTTCTACTACCAATATTTCGATATGTTACAAACCGAATGACATAATCAATATACCCACCATCTTTTTGATGGTGTGTTAGTGCCAAAAAATGTGAAATAATTTCCAAATAATGCATACAAAAACGTTAAAGGTTTTCTCCTCTGGGGTGTTTAAAGAAAACCGGCTTGCATCAGCAAAAATTTATTTTACTGCATATATAGGAACCGTGATGTAATTCCCAAATGAAATAACTCCCCACGAAAAAATTAAATAACAACCAACAAATTTTTCATACAACTTGGGACTTATTTCATTATGAAACAACTCCTAACGCGTAGGGTGTTATTTCATAACTTTTTGTTGGGAGTTATTGTATGTAAAAATGTGTTGGGGTTTTTTTAATTTTTTCCTGGAGAATTCTTTCACTGTGTCTTATAAACTTATTCAATATTCAGAATACGAACATATGGGGTTTTCTATTGCTTAATTCACAACAATCTTGTATCAAATACACTTTTTGTTTATTTGTTTGTGAACACCCATTGTATATTGTATGAATTTATTTTGTATTTTAAACGTCAGAAACCAAATAAGAAGAAGGAAAACAGCAGGTTTTCTTGAAATAAAATGAAAAATAGAACTGAAAAAAGTAAATTAATTAATACTTTTTGATAAAACTATAAAACTATTTCCCTGCTTTTAGAAGAATTTTGCTGCTCGCAAACATTTTAAAATTACTGCTTGATCAATGATTTTACTAGCTCTTGTTGTGTTGAACAACAATTTTCATGGAGTAATGCCTTTAATTATTGGTATTCGAACTTCTTTGGCTAGCCTGGGCGATCTTTCTCTATATTACAAAATCACCACATCTGAACCGCACAAAGCATTTCTTACATGTTGAGATCGATGAAACGCATTCACCATAAGCTGTGGTGAGCAATCGGTTTGCTTCAGCGACACTTTTTCTCAAATTAAAGAAGTAAAGCAAAACATCCCTAATATGACATTCTGTTCATAAAAAATTCGACATTTTCGAAGCAAAAAAAACTATGCTGTTTGCAGTTTAATGTTCAATAGCTAAGTGAAAGTAAATGACAGATGTGAAGCCTACAAAATCAAAAAGTTACGCCATCTATTGTAAATCCCGCCTTTTTCATTTTAATTTTATATAAAATTTTTTAAACTAAATCTAAAAAGAAGACATTAAAATATTAATTTTAATAAATTATATTCGGCTGCTTAAAATCATATGTACCCATCACCAATATAATACGGGAACCGCTTGTTGTGCATTTTGTATAAAATATTTATTTGTTTACTGAAAATATTAGTGCTAAATTTCACCTTGTGTTATTCACACAAAATTTTTCATATATTTTGAACCAAAACTTTTTAAAGATTCAACATGTTGTTGGATATATAACGTAGCTATTAACAATAATTGTGGCAAATATTGTTGTTCTAGATCCCCTCGTGTTTGAAATATCGGATAAGAATTTTGTTTTGAAAAATTTTGGGTTGGACCAGTTTTGCTCGCTTTCAACACCCAAAGAAAATTTTCGCAAAAATTTCACCCCCTAAGAATTGGATCTTATATGAGAGCTAGATATGACCAATTATGGAGTAATCGTAACAAATTCCAGTAATATAACAGAACTGTGAAAAATTTCACATCGATATCGATATTTAAAAGAATATTTTTATTGCTGTTCATAAAATCAGGTGCTGAGGTTTTTGTTTGCATGTGGTCTATATAGAGCATACAATTACACCTTGTTGTTAAAAGTGTGGATTTTTTGCCTAGTTTTTCTTAATAAACAACTTAACGTTATATTTATGCTCATTATTATAATTAAATAAATTATTATTTGCATTATACATCTAAAGGGTATTTCAAATTCGTTTTAATTTCATGATATTTTGTTTTGATATTATTGACTGAAGAACGGAAAATAATTTGCATTTATTATATTGACTTTTATTCTGTTATAAGTTTATAAAAGCATGTTTCTATATATTTATGCATACACACATATTAACAAAAATGCATGTGTACATTAGACCTGCCCTTAAAAAATAGACTTTCTTTGGATGGCTTTTCAAAGATTTTTCTCATATATGATTTATATGGGGGGTAGGCTCAATTATGGACCGATCCTTACAAAAGTTGATAAAAAGATTTAAGTTCATGTAAAACATGTGTATGTTTAATTTCATCACGATATTAATTATTATAAAACAATTATGAATGTTTAAGGGATTTTCTGAGGGGGACCTTGCTTGGGGACTAGGGACAAATGTTGTCCAATTTTCGCTATACTTTATAGTAAAATATCGGAGTTCTTAGTACTAATTTGGTCAAAGTTATATCAGGATTACCGTAAAATCAACATATTTATGACAGCTCAAACAGTATTGCAGAGGGACATTTGTATTAGTGCTAGGTGGAATCATAGACCGATAATACCCATTTTCAATACCAAATAAACCATATCAACAGAGAGTATTCGTGAGGAATTTCAGCTAGCTAACTCCTTTCGTTTTGGTCCTATTGTGTTTTCAACAGACAGACAGACGGACGGACATCCATTAGATCGTCTCAGAATCTTATGATGACCCAGAATATACAGACTTCTTGGTTCTACGATCAATATTTTGATGTGTAATGAAAAAATCAATATACCGCCCATCTTTTTTAACGATGGTTATAATAAGAAAAAGTAAACACCAAATCAGATCCATCCAAAGAAAATCTATTTTTTGTGGGCGGGTCTAATGTATGTATTCTTGTATTCTGAATCCACGAGAATGTGTAAACATCAAGAAAATATTTCTATACAAATTGTATAAAGTTTATATTTTGTTTACCTTCTACTATTTTATGATTCAACGCTTAAATCATTCATGCAGAAATTTAACATCCCATCCTGTTTAATTTTCATTAAAATTCCGACACACACACACACACACACGCATCTTGTTTTTCTTTAGTTTTCACATCTTTGTGTAGTCAGTCTTTGTTATAGCTCTTCACTTAATACATTTAATATTGTTTAATAAGAAAATATAAAAATTGTGTTTTTCATTCGTTTAAAAGTTTTGAACGAAGAAAGTCCTAGTTATTGTTATACTACTACTCCAGTGCTCCAGTATATGATGCTACAACCTGTGTGCTGGAGCAGTGCGGTTTTCAAATGTGTGGTTTTTTGCAAAAGTTTTCCATTATTTCATATAAATGTAAGTTTCTTTTTTTTTTTAAAAAAAACTAATTCTTTTAATATTTGTTATAAAAAAAAAAAAAATAATACAAAGAAACTATTTAAATAAAAAAATATAAAACTTTAATAAAAAATATTTCTTAGAAAATGTTTGTAGTGATTTCTTCAAGAAAGATAAACATTGAAAAATATAAAATTAAAAAAGTTTTATTATACAGTGCTTATGTGTTTGGTTATATACTTAGGTAAATTTGTTAATAATTGAAAACGAAAATTCCTTTATTAATAAAACATATTTTAATGTTTTAACACAAATATGAAAAAGTGGTTTTAAGTAAAATAATTTATTTAACTAAATTCATAATTAATAAGAAATTAAAAGCATTGGATTTGTTTTAAGGCTTTTCGGTAGATATATCTAAGATTAATAATGCTTTAAATGTTATTAATATTTGATAACAAAAGTTACGAAAAGCAACGTCTGCATTTTTTATTAAAAAGATACTTACATAAAGAAGTAAAGAGTGTGCAACAATATTCGAATTAAATGAATGATATGACTTTTACAAATTATAAATTTATAACTAAAAATTAAAACAAACATTTTTAATTAATTGAAGAAAAAAGATTTATAAATGGTGGGAGTAAAAAATTTGTTATAATTACAATAAATATAATTTTTAAGTGTGTTATAAATAGAAATCATATTAAAATTATTATTTTGCGTCATTATGTTCCAGACACTAAAGGGTGGAAACAAACAAGTTGGACAAGGCATCATAAAATTATTTAATTTTACTAAAATATCTATCTTCCAGTCTTAAGGTTTTCATAAATGTCAAATACTTATATAAAAAGACTTTAGTTACTCCTCATAAGTTTCACAAACCTTGCCCGCTTTGCAAAATTTTGTACGTTTTTTCATAAATTTCATGCAAAATGTGTATACTTACATATAGAATGCAAATTATGAATACAACTGACTTAAAAGATATTTTGGTGTAACATATTTTGCATGAAATGTATGAAAAAACGTAACATTTTTTCAAAGGGGGCAAGGTTTGTGGAACTTATGAGCACAAAATAAAGTTTTTTTATAAAAGCATTTGATATTTTTGAAAACCTTAGGACTTGAAGATTGATATTTTAGTAAAATTAAATAATTTTATGATTATTTTATACATAATTTGCCTTAAAAACTAAAAAAATATAGTACAGAGATTTTCCATGATGAAAAATATAAAATTTGAATTAATGTAAAATTTTAACTGTTAAAGATATCATAACAAAATTTAGAATTAATATAGACTCAAATGTCCTAAAATTAATGACATTATAATTGTTGACATTTTTTTTTCCAAATACCGAAATTACGAAATCGGGAAAATGTGTTAAAATGAGTTGTTTTAGAAAAGTGCCCACTGTGACATTATGTACAGTGCAATAGTAAAAAAAAACGTTGATTGTATTTAAAAAACATATAGGCTTGTACATATATAGAGCTTCTTTGAGGATCGTTGATTTTACTTCTTAGAATTTTTTACTTAAACCGATTTTTTTTTTTTTTTTAAATTGGTAAAGTTTGGATAGATTTTGGGGGTGTTATATCCGCTTAACAGTGCCAAATTTTACTTTGCACATTTTTTCATTAAGTTCTCTTTTCGGATCATATAAAATGTGTATATAGTCCCTAAGAAAATTATTTTCTACAAAAGAAATAATATATATTCTTGGAAAAAAACGTAAAATATACGGTCCTTTTCATATTTTCCAAATTTGGATGCGTGTAACTTTTTATAGGGACGAGATAATTCTTAGCAAATTTAGAATTTTATCGCCAATATAGCTGATATTTTAAAAATTAATTTTGACCGTCTGTAGGTCCGCCATATCTAAAAAAACATAAAAACATTGTGCAAAATTAAAAAAAAATAAAACGATATACCTAAATATCTCTTCAACTTATGGAGATAACCTACACATGTATGCGTAGTACTATTTATATTTTCTCAAGTACTATTTATATTTTAAATTTCAGATCATTCGGAATATAAATGGATTTTTGGCGATTTTTTCCAAAAATTTGAGACCCGAGGTGACCAACTTTGAGGGGCCATGCACTGGCCTCCATTAGTTCAGCCCTCAGCTTCAGCCATGTGAAATTTCGTAACAATGTCTCCAATATTTCCTGAGATACCGAATTATTTCCCAAAAAAAGCGTTTCTAAACCACTGTGCAATGCTTTGCAAAGATCCTTTTGAAATGTTGTGGCAGTTAGATTCACTGGATATTGCGTAATTAGTTTCTGTGGACGATTCTCTTATTTTTACGAATTCGATCAGGCTTCTTACGGGTATAATCACTGGGCACTGTATGATTGGATGCATGTCGGAACGTTATGGCTAATGTAGAAGTTGTTTGGATGAGGAGGAGGAAGAATCGGTACAACACCTTCTATGTGACTGCCCAGCCTTATAAGAGCATAGATTACTACATATTGGTAGAGCTCTTTTCCATTATCTGTACTGTCTCGTAGATGTGCCACTAGTAAATATGATATTTCCCACATCTTATGTGTTGATTCACATCACAGTTTTTGAACTATTTATTTTGCAGCAGCATATATTGCAAAAGTTTTTACCATTTTTAATAATAAATTTCTATTAATTTTCTCTTTCTGTATTTTTTAACTTTTTTACTTCTATTTTTAACAGCCGACTATGATTTCAGTTATTTGTTTTTAAAATGAAAACAGAGTGGCAAAGGTGCAAAAATGGGAATTTTAAACAAAAATTCCAAAAATAGAAAAAAAAAAAAGTTAAAGAAGCACCAAAATTTAAAAAGAAGCAAAAACAAATAAATAATAGCCTAAAAAGGAACAAAAGCATTTAAAATAGTTTATAATCCATACCAGGGAGTCTCTTCGCAATGTCATCGAAATGAAAATACTAACTCCAGTATCAGAGAGCTATGGAAATAAGCTAATATACATACATAAAAGTACATATAGTTGAATTTTCATGTGAGTGTTATTAAAGCAATGGTAAAAATTCCTCACACTGGTTCTGGTGAAGTTGTCATGAATGCACTAAAATCACTTATACGTCTTTCTCAATATAAATATAATAAAAAAAAATATTTTCTACAAAAAAAATCTCTAATTTTTACACGAAACCAAACATTTATTTTCATATTGAACCTGTTAATTCTGAAGTGAGTATTTATATACCCTCCACATTAAAACATTCCTCAACCCCAAGAAAATGCATGATTATATCTTTAGATAGAGAACATATAAAACTATAAGGGACCGAGAGGGCTTTCCGAATGTTCATTCCCCCAATTTAGAGAGCCATTTGCCGCATTTGTCGAAATACCATTATAATCCAATATATCGAACACTATGAAGCGAATATTCGACGCCTTTTTACCGAAGTACAGCCTGATTTACTGCAAAGGGCGATTTACTACAAAGGTGTCGTAAATCAACATACTTATGACTGCTCAAATAATTTTCCGGGTTGATATTTGTTTGAGGGCTAGGTGAAATCATGGACCGATATTGTCTATTTGCAATACCAAACTTTATCAGCAGAGAGTATATTTCATCCAGGCAGCTCCTTTCGGACAGACATAGCTAGATCGTCTTAGAATCTTATGAGGACCCAAGATATATATTCCTTTTGGTTCTATGAACAATATTTCCATATGCTACAAACAGAATAACAAAACCAATATACCCCCATCTTTTTTGATGGTGGGTATACAAATGGCTTTAATTAATCCTTAACCTTAGTTAAGTGTGCTGGTGTCTGCATTATCGAAAATTAATAGATTTTACATATATTATCAGCTATTGGCTGACCCAACTATTTTACACAATTACCAATAAAACTTGCTTGATTTTATACTACACATACATAAGAAAAACATGTGGTATTATAATTTAGTTGTAATGATTTATTGAATTTTATTATTTTTTTTTTTTTATATTTTGCCATATACACCTTCATATTACAAAAATGTGTATATAATTTTAGCGCTATAAATAAAAAAGAAAAAAAAAAAAATAAGAGAAAAATGAAATAAAATAATAATGTTTGTGGTCAACATACAATTATGCGATACAACTATATCAATATGGATAATTAATGTAGGTACATTGGAATGTGTGTACCTGAATGGTCATTATTTTTGTGGCTCTGTTTTCATTTAATTTCAAATTAAAAGGCCACCAAACTTTACCACTTATAGACACAAATAAATATTGTATATTATGGTAGAATTACACATAAATACAAGGTTCTAGTGTATGTTATACACTCGAAGAAATTATGTAAAATAATAAACACAAAATCATTGTCCAGTCAAAAAATATTAAATTTGGAAATCTAAAGTTCGTGAATGAACAAGAGATTTTTGGAAATGCGATAGAGGCATATATTAATAATTTAACTTATACCTATAAATGGAATAAACCAATAATCGGTTATTTGAATCCATAAACTTTAAGATAATAAGGAATAAAACTGATTTAAATTTTATAATTTAAAAAAAAATTCTACAAATCGATTATTCGGATAAAAAAAATAATCGATTATTTTAAAATCTTAGCTATACAAATTATTTACCAACTACTCGTGTTATTCCATAAACCATAAGTTAATCGAATTAAATTTAATTTCATAACCAAACCTAGTTTTAGAACATTCATTAAAAATAATCGATTAAGAAAATAAGAAAATAATTATTCGATTAACCGATTATAAAAATCGGTTATTAGAATAAACACAAACTAAATTACACATTGAAAATACTTTTTCTAAAATTCGGGTAATTACGCTCTAAAACACACAGAATTACACAAAGTAACGTATGCGTATACTTGATATGCATATGTATATTTATTGTATGTAATATTACGCATACGTCCTCATAGTAAATCCGATAATTATTTCCAAATCAGTCATTAATGTGTGATTTATTGAGGTATCCAGACAATTTTCACCAAACATAAGTTTTGTATATACAGAAGTTATGTCACCTACTTTTATGACAATCGGTTCTTAATTAGTCATAGCTCCCATATAAGCCCCACTTCCGAAAATCTTTTTAATATGCATAAATCTTTATTTTGATGATCAATCCATAATTGGTCCACCTCAAAAAACACTTTAAAGCATTTAAATCTTTTATAATTTCTTGTAATAAACTTTTGCTAAGGTGAGTTTCATAAATATTAAATCATTTTAATATATATATAAATTTAGAATATAACTGGTTATAGCTCCCAGCACAAAATTATATTTTTTAAAAATAAAAATTATCTTTCATTTAGCTCTTCCTTTTAAATTTAAATAAAGCAAAGTGTGTGTGAGATATCATCAAAATTTTGTATTTGTTTGAAAGGTCTATCGAAAGACATAGCAAGTCGCGCGAAATGTCAAATTTTCTACGTCTCTGAAGTACTAATCAGGCTGAGTTTGAAAGATGGCATGGATGGATTTTGAGTGCTGCTGTGGTTTGTGTACTTTATCATAAACATGTGATCTGCGTTGAACTTAGTGCCATCCTATTCTAACCACATGTCGTTGATGTCCATATCATTCAACTCAGCCAAAATAGGTTGGTAATCATCGTTGTAGACAAGGTCAGCCTGCCCAAATCCACAGTGAGTTTTCCAGGATGCATTGGCCGCTCTGTAATTCCCTGAGGCTTGTATCTCATTTGTTTGTAAAATGGGTGTAGCCAGCGGGAGATTTCTAGAATGCCAATGGGAATGTCGTCCAAAATCATTTATACTATTTAATAAATAAAATAAGCCAATGAAAATATATGTATGTATATTAGAAAACTAGCCAAATTTAGAACTTTTAAACAGAAGTATAACAAGTTATATTACACTATTTCCAGCAAAATTGATTATTATTGGAATAAAGTTATGATTTGTGTAATTTAATTTCCTATGCAATAAGTAACGAATTGTGTAGGTAATTTTTGTGTTTTGCATACAATGTCATATAAATCAAAATTTAAAATAAAATTACTGTTAAATTTGTTTTATAATAAGCCATTAAATGAAGCCTAAAAAACAAATTTATAGTTCTAGCTGAAACCTTTATAAAGATATATATAAAGAGTGTGCCAGAAAAAATGTATACTTGAATTAAGTTAAATACAACCCATTAAAGATTTTTTAGTTGCTTCCGATACCTTTTTTGGCAAGCTGGTCCAAATACGCGGACATGTACTGGGATATCTTTTCTGTGTTCTTCAATTCTTTTTTTACAACAACCCAATACCTTGACAAAGGCCAAAGTTCTGAACATTGTACCAAATTGATATTATTGTTTGAATACCACTCAAGGGCCTTTTTCTATAGTGACATGATGCCAAATCGAGCTAGAAATATAAAGGCACCTTGAGCTGTTTTTACAAAGGTAAATGCCGTTGTTGTAGACACTCTGTAATAAACATGTATCGCTAATGATGTCACAAATGATTGATTTTTTTGCCACAACTGCAAATGGCTTGTGACACAAAAAAATTCTTAGGGAATTTTGTTTGTTTTTTGTCCGGTCTTGTTAACAGGCACATAATAATCACATAAGTTTCATCATCCATCACACAACCGTCTGTATGTTTGTCTTTTTCAATCTTTTACCTCAATGCGTCGCTTTAGCATTCTCCAAATTGGCAAGATTTTAAAAAGAGCAGTTACTATGTTTGAAATTAAATGATTATTCAGAAATCCTTTAAATAAGATTTCTATAGGTACCAGAACTTTTAAATACATTTTTCGGCTTTAAAAGCAAGATTTTTTTTACGTTTCCGAGAACGGATCAGGAGGTGTGTTTAAACTTATCAAAGCTTAAAACTGTTTATTACGCAAATTAGTGATGAACATGAAAAAGAGTACATCACGAATTTCTAAATATAATCTATCATGCTAATGTTAAATTTTCTACAACGGGGTTTTAATTTTATAAGTACTGTAATTCTCAGCTAATATTTTAGAGACAAATAATTATTCTGATATCTATTCTATAAATAGTTAAAATGTCACATATGTATGTTAAAAAATACCAAATATTTATAATGTTTCTTTGGTATTGTTTCTCAATGTATAAAGAAACCATAAAACATAAATACGTAAATCTACATTAATATTTGTTGTCATACATATGTATATAGATTTTACGTACAAATACAAAAAACAATATTGGAAATATCAATATTTTTGTGTACGTGTAAACATCTGGGGTAAACTGCAGCAAAATCACACACATACGCACCAATAAATATATGTGTATGTATGAATAAATCTATATGTATAGCATACATATATATGTACACATTCAATACACAATAGGAAAAATAACAAATTAGTAACAAATTATAGTGTTTAAACCAAAAAATAATGACCATAAGTTTCTGAAACTTTACCACAACAAGTTTTAGCCAGAAAAATGATTTAAATCCTTAAATACCAAAAAACAATACAAAACAACAACAACAACAGCAACAACACCAACACCAATAAAGCTCTATAAAATATTTGGTAAAACATACCAAACATTTTTTTCCCCAACACTTGGCAATTATATGTATGGATCAGCACATACAATACATATATATCCCTATAAATGGAATTTATGTTTCATTTGTATATGTGTATTGTACAAATGCAAGTGTGAGTGTATATGTGAGTGAGCGTGTATGTGTGTGAGTGTCTGTATTGTATACAAGTTTTAGTGATTTATGATGGTTTTTATATCGATATATACTTATGAAAAAAGTTTTATTTATTTAAACAAAAACTATTTAATATTTTTTCAATACATACTATTATTATGAGTGCAAAGCATAAATACGTTTGTGTTCGAAATTGTCAATTAGGGAATGTTGCCACATTGTAAAGTGTCAGCTATAATGAATTTATGTACGGGGGAGTAAGACAAATCTGTTGGGTAAGTTTGCTTGTTATGCACTGAGTTATTTGTATTTGTTTTCCAACTCAAAAGTCATTATATTTTGTGATGGAAATCTTTTATATGGCTTCCAATGGTAGAGTAATAAAGTTTTCAGTTTCGTTAAGGGAACCAGCGGAACAGGTAGAAACGTTTTATGATAATAGGGCTATTAAGATAATAGGTGCACATAGGATTACTCCAACTAAGTCATTGTCCCCAGATGTATTGGCGAAAAAAAAGCCAAGAACATTTTAAAATGGTTTGGTTAGTTTTCGAGATATTATCACTTTTAGGTTTCCACTGAAAACCGTTTTATCTCAGGAATACGAATTTCATTTGGAAAAGTTAAAAACTGTTCATGGTAAATCTATGGAAATTGAGCTCCAAATTTAGATAAAGTTTCTGACTTTATATTTGAGGATGTAAATTGTAAAATTCTAAAACATTAAAATAAATAATACATTCTGGAAGTAAGTAAAACTGTTAAAAATAAATAGGATTTTTAATGAAAACTTTAAGTGAAAAACTGACCGCACGCTTTAAAATTTTGGATAGATTTGTGTTTATCACTTTAAAATTGTCTAAAAAATATGATTTGCACAAGATATGATTTGGCCCTTTCAAACACTTAAATTTGTTTAGCAGTGTTGTGAAAGTTTACTCCATATTTTGGAGAAGGTCATTCAGACTGACGGATTTAGGTTGCACCAAAATGTCGGCTGTGGTATCTTTAGCGAAGCAGCTGAATCTGAGACTGTCCCTTAACCTATCATTATAAGTAAAGCTGAAATAATGGCTATAAAATTTGCAGCGGAACAACGATGACAGTGTGTATACCACTACGAAGAATGACCCAACATGTCAAGTGTCTCTAGAGGATATATATCGGTTACAGTCTTTTGGGTTCCTCAACACGGGATATATAAAGTAAATTCAGAGCTGATGCCTTTGCGAAAGCCAACACCACCATAAATTCGAACGAATCGAGACATGATATTGATGGACAAGCAACTAATTTCCCAGTAAAAACTTTGATTACCAAGTAATGAGTTAAGATGACAAATTATGGCATTACTCTACTTACATAATATAATTTTAACTCAACATTTTAACACGGAGATATCATGGGAGGCAAGTACTTATCACAACCG
Organism: Calliphora vomitoria; assembly: GCA_942486065.2. Lineage (NCBI taxonomy): Eukaryota > Metazoa > Arthropoda > Insecta > Diptera > Calliphoridae > Calliphora > Calliphora vomitoria. The sequence continues at coordinate 62,896,726 of OW818031.2, forward strand.
CTTAACAAATACTATATCATTACTTTAATATCAATGAAACTAAGTAGTTACCTAAGTAGTTAATTCCTTAAATAACACATTGATAGTTGGTCACATATATGCTGTTATCAGGAAAAATATAATGTGCTCATACAAATGACTAGAAAGTACGTAGTCATATAATAGATATTAAACATGACATTATACGACAAGTTCTAAGTAATGCAGTCGGCGTATAGTAGTCATTGAAGAGCAAATTATTACCAAGTTTTGTATGGGTTCACACAAACTTCTATTAATTGCCAAATAAAGATGCGAGAGAAACCTCTCTTTCAAGGAATCAAAAGAATCTGGCTCAATATAAAATTTCAGGATACGATTTCTAAAAAAAATCTGACTAGAATCCAACTGAAAAATCTCGTAGTGGTCAGTACTGAACACTGTCCTCTAGGTTTACAATCTCATATACCTTAAGCGACTTCTGTATAAGCTGCAATGACGAGAAAGATGAGTAGTCCACTGAATAATTGAAGAATTCTTAGAAAAGAAATTGATTGCTAAAGAAAGATTCAAGGAGATTAAAATAATCTGAATTAATATAAATTTTCATAGGACGCGATTTTCAAAAATTCTGACCAGAATCTAGCTATGAGCGGTCATTACTGAAAGTAGCTGCAATGACGAAAAAGAAGAGTCACATTATCTATATCCCTGTCCGGCATTTGGCGACCTGAGACTATGAATTCTTAATCAACAAATTGACAAAAACTTATCAAGCGAAGGGGTGAATTGGGATCTTCATTAAAACAATAGGATGGATGAAGAATGAAGGCGACCAAAAATTACAGGTCAAATATAGCAATAAATACAAATTATCACAAAGGAACCTTGGATCCAAGTGATATATGTTTTGGACGAATAAAACGTAACCTTACCTAGGGGAAATAGTTTGCTAGTATAATAATTGTTCAAAAAAAAAAACCTGATTAAATTATGCGGTTTGGTCAGGCATTTTACACATAAGCAGGACAAAATTAATCAGAATCGTTGAGAATTAATTAATCTGATAAATGAGTACCTGATTGTCTCGGTTCACACACATCGAGTTTATTTGCACAAGTCCTGAATACGTACAACAGAGTTGAGAGGTGAACCGATAGATATTCCCCAGCGGGAAAAAATCTAGGTCTTCACTTTGTGGGCCTTCTAAAAGACCTGTTAATACATTCTAAAATATGAGATACTCACTCAACTCTGCCTTCTGGCAGAAGACGTTCTAGAAGGGCAATGCTTCTCTTTTTAAAAAATGTCATACACAATCAAAATTGCATACAATTTACTTTGATCTCTTTATTATAAACTGGTTTCATCAGAAGAAGATGGAAAATTTTCTAAATAATTTTGAAGATGAGAAGTTCCCGTGAAGGAGTTTTTTATATACAAAACTATACACGTGATATTTTGAAGTCCATTCGTTAGGTTTTATGATGAATTCATCTAGAATATTTTCTTGCTTCAGCAGCCTTTCATTGAGGCAATAATTTCCAGACTTTTTAATAGCTGTTAATATGTAGACATTCTGTGAGGCATTCGCAGGTCTCCTTATAGACCTTTAATGGAAGACATCTTAAGTAGGCCTTCTTTCAGCACTCTATCAGTAGCGAGTATGCAAGGCCGTGTAAAATTAAAACGATTTTGAAGCGGGAGTCTTTGTGTCTGCAAATTAAGGCATTTAGGAAAGCCTCTTTACTGCATCTGTTTTCCGCTGTCTTCTCCAAACTCAAAACTTGCATATGTAAAACTGATTTGTGTGAATCTATTTATAAATTTATATACAAGAGGTGTGATTTTGGTATTCAAAGAAAAATTTAATTTTTTTAAATAATTGACCGGATGTTTATTTCATAATAAGGAGGAAGGTATGCCGTTAATAACGAAACACAACATTAGCCAATGGCCACCACGACCACGCTTACAGGACCATATTCTTCTCATGAAATTTTCCATAACCAAATCGCAAAGTGGCTGCCCTATGTCCTCAATAGCCTCACGAATTCTATCATAGAGGTCTTGAATCGACTCTGGGCTGTTGACGTAGAGCCTATCTTTCACATGGCCCCAAAGGAAGAAGTCGCAAGGTGTTAAATCACAAGATCAAGGTGGCCAATTGCGATCACCTCTTCAAGAGATAATAACAAGGACCCAATCAGCAAAGACACGACGTTGTTGATGATCGACTTCTTGTATTAACTGAATTTTAAAAACCTTAAGACCCAAGCCTTTATGCAATATACGGTGTAATAACGTTTGTGGAATGCCGAATTCCAAAGAACGACGAGGTATGGAAAAACCTGGGTTTTATTCAACACTTTGGGCTACAGCAGCAATATTCTCAGCTGTTCTTGAGCGACGTGCACGGGTTTTATTCTTCACATCACTAACTTGTCCCAACAGCTCGAATTTTTCCACCAAGGTGCTTCACTACGACCCAAAAATGCTTTAGTTTTGTGAATTTTAATAATTTCAGTGCGTTGTTGAATAAAAGCGTCACCAGAAGACAACTATTCATTCTCCAAGTTTCCATAAATTTATAAATAGTCGACCGACAATTCAATCGATAAGTAACTTCCACCTTTGCTAGTGTAGCGCATAAATACTCTTTTGTCTGGATGGATGGTTAATATACGTATAACAATGATGTTTTATTACACTTTTTTCTTCTTTTTGTTAGGGTTCTGGTTCATATTTGTGTTTTGCTGTCGCTCTTTGTTTTCCGAGCCGAAAATATTTATTTCATATAAATAAAACACAATCAACATCAACAACCAAAAAATAACAGCAGCAGCAGCAACAACAAGTAAACTAAATGATGCATAAAGGATAAAACATTTAATATCCGGTTATGGTGCATAGTTTTCAAAAACAGAAATCCAAAATGGCTGGTTGGTTGGTTGGTTTGCATTGTTTTAATAAAAACTCATTGTCAAGTAGATAAAGAGTTTTGTTTTTGTGAAAACTTTAAATTTGTATTAATGGATGTGTGTGTGTGTGTTAGAGAGTATACACAAATACTAACAAGTTGTGAATAAATTCATGTAATGTTGTTAAAAAAAACTATTTTTGCTGTTTTGTCAAATTTGTTTTCCCATAAAATGCAAATAATATTTGCAGTTTTTAAAGTTGACATTAGAAATAGTTATGTCATGCATATTTTAATAAAATTTAGGAAATATTGAAAATATGTTTAACAGCAAATGATTTGCAAATTTTAACCTTGAACCTCTTTATCTAAAAAATTTTAATTTTAATTTAAAATTCTGGTTTATGTAATCAAAAATTATAAGGAATTCATTAGCAGTATTGAAGGTCTTGCTAAAATGTTTGTTTGTGATAAGTCTTTTAATCAACTCTTTATAACCTAATTTTTATAAAATAAAAAGTCCTTTGTGTATTTTCCCTATTAAATTAATTTAGCATTTCCTATGAATTATGACAATCTACACTAACAAAAACACAATAACAATTTCATTTATACTATTTGCTCTAAGTTGTAGTTGGTTAAAAATTTAAGAACAGTTCCGGTAAAACTTTTTTTCACTCTCATTCAATTTGCAAATTAAATACACAAATATATAAAATTCTTTGTTTTTAAAATTTTTAAATAAACATTTTGCAGTTTCCTAACAACATTTTCACATTTTACTAAAAACCCTCATTAGTTGTGTGTGCTGTTCTCTGTTTTTTTTTTATATTTATTTATTTATTCTTTGTTTTACCCCAAAAAATATCTAAATGATGAAAGAGGTTTTTATTACAAAAACCACAAAACTTTCAGCATGACACAAATACAAACGAACAACTGAGTGTGTCTAATTTGGCCTTACAAACCAAGAAAATCCCACAGAAAAATGGAAGCACAAGTAAACGGGATACGTTTAACTAATTTGTGGGATTTTCAGATAAATGATCCTTTTTTGTTTTTAAATACAGCTCTCTGAACAATACAGAAACTAAAAGCAAAAGTTAAAATATCAAACACTAAATGTTTTATTACTAATAATAGTTTAATTTTTGCTTTAAACAGATAGATGAAAGTTTCTCTTTTATGTAAAACTCAACTAAATCTACCATACATTTTATAAAATTTCCTGTAAAAAAAGAAAACTCACACACAAAAGCAAAAGTTAATTTAAGTCAAGGTAGAAAACATTTAAAGCTTAAAAATATATGTTTAGTGAATTTTATTTTATTATACACACATTAAGCTATTTACTGTAAGAGTTTGAATAAGTGATATACTCTGTGTAATATATTTTAATATGAAAATATTACAACATAAATGAAATTTTAATTAATGGTTTTAGCTTTTTTATGGAAGTTATGAATATGTATAATTTGTTTACTTTTATGTTGAAAAAAGTCGAAAAAAGGAACTTTAGTTTTATATTTTAGTGGTAAATTTTTTATAAAATGCATTTTTTACATTAAAGTAGTATGAAAAGTCGACTTTTAATAAATAGAAAAAGCTAAATTGTCGATTTAATTGTGTAAAGTAAATAGTGACAATTGTTGAACTTAAATATCACAAATTATAGAGATATGAATCAGCTGGTTTCAGTAATATGACATTAGAAATCAAACAAAGGAAAATGAAAAAAATGGTTGTGGTTTGGAAAGAGGGACAAATATGCATCACACTTGTTACCTATTGAAAATTGTATTTTTTATTAAGTTCTACAAACCAAAACCATTTTAAAAGTTTTGCATCTCTTGGTACAAATACCACATTATTATTCTTGTACCTCTCAAGACCATTCTTACCATAGTGACAGATATCAAATCAGGCCAAAAATAAAAGGACTTATGAATGGAAACATCCTATTTTGTAAACATTCCTTAATATAAATTTCTGTATTTATAGAGCCCTTTGTAACAAATGTTTGTGTTTTTTGCCGCAATTGCTTATTGCTTATCATACCAAAAAACTTTTGGAAAAATCTGTCTGCTTTTTGGTCCTAAACTTTTCTTCAAGATTCCTTCGAGCATCAGCAACATACAAAAATTGAGTCAGAAGCTGCGAAAAATTTTCCTTACGTACATTTCGTCATCCGTTATGCATCAGGTATATTTTTATACCCTATACCACCATAGTGTGGAGGGTATATTAGATTTGTGCGGATTTTTGTAACGCCCAAAACTATTAGCCTAACACCCACCTTAAATTATACCGATCGACTCAGAATCACTTTCTGAGTCGATTAAATGATGTCGGTCCGTCCGTCTGGCTGGCTGTCCATCTAAACCTTGTGCGCAGAGTACAGGTCGCAATTTTGAAGATATTTTGATAAAGTTTGGTACATATCATTTTTTCGGCCCAAGGACCAAGCCTATTGAAACTGGCTGAAATCGGTTCATTATTTCATCTAGCCCCCATACAAATGTCCTCCCAAAATTGAACTTTATCGGTCAAAAATGTTTAATTTATATAACTATCTGCACAATTTTTTCTCCAAATAAGTTCTATATATACGGGATTCATGTCACCAAATTGTATTATGATCGGTCCATAATTAGTCATAGCTCCCATATAAGACCTACTTCCGATAATCACTTTAACGAGCATAAATCTCCTAAAAATGTTGGTATACACATAAAATTCAACATAAATAACTTTCATATAGACATTAATCACATGACCAAATTTCATGGTGATCGGTCCATAATCTGTCATAGCTCCCACATAAGGCCCACTTCCGAAAAATCACTCACGAATGTAAATTGAAATTTTGAAAGAAAAATGTTTTTGCTCATTTACTTAGTGTAGGGTATTATATGGTCGGGCTTGACCGACTATACTTTCTTACTTGTTTGTATAAAATTTGACTTAAATTTCCTTGCTCTGTCTTTGGCCTCTAAATTTTTAGCAGAGTTCCTGTCAGGAACTTTTTGATCTTTGTATGCTTTTGAACCTTCACTGGCTTTAACTTCTCGTACCAAATGGCCAGAGTACTGACCTAACCGGGCTGCTTTCCAACTGGAGGTGTTGGGAGCTCTTTTAAAAATGCTTTCTATTTTTTGGCCTTAGAAACATCATGTGGTCCATTTCTTCTATCTGAACCAGGTTTTATATCTACGGATAAGTTCTCCTGGTACTGTGGAATAACATTGGAAATAGTTTGACGGCAGACCTTTGATTGTTTGGTCAACTTTTTGTAGGACCATGTTGGGTTTTGTTGAAAATATTTAATAATATTATGAATATAATTGACATAAAAATTAAAAACTGACATGCTTCACAAAGGTAACTTGAATGTTGATCTCAATAGATAGATACACAGAAGCTATCTAAACTCCACAGCATATATAAACTTTTATAGGGGTGTCACCAACATTTGACACTGGGCATAATTTATTAATAATTTTTCGTTCCTCTTCCACCAATGTTATAATTTAGCAAAGGCAGACCACTAAAGAAATTAACAAAGTACAGATTAAAAGGAAGTCTTGAGTGAAGATATAAAATAACTGTGGCATTTAGGCCATACTGTGACAGCAACTTCAAGCTTGGACCACTTGCTTCTTGAAATAAATCGCAGTTTACTAAATATCCTAGTACCATAGCTGCAGACATAATTTTATACCCAAATCGTAATGGTTTCCTATGAATATGTTTCTTTGTGCTATGTCTACAATAATATGGAACAATAGTTTCATCAATTGACATATGTGATGAACCGACCTTATCAAAATTGGTGGTAAAATTATCAAGAAGCAACTGATGGTATTTGCGAACCTTGCAAATTTACAATTTTGAGGGAATGCATTACTATAACACAAATGTAAATATTGCTTGTAAATATTGCTGAGCTTAAAAACTGCTCATATCTGCAATGAGGATTATTAAATCTTTGTTGTACAACAACACAAAACAATAAGTGACACTGATATCTTCCTGAAGTGTGCCTAGAATATCTTGATCGCTGTCCCCTTCACCGCACGAAGAAAAAACTGAAGTGTTTTTTGACTACTTCTTTACTTTCTTTTTCTTCTTCGGAACAGGTTCATGGTCTGCAGTGTGTGCTGATCCTTGTGGCGCGACTGAATCCACTACTTCATCTTCTCTGTTGGGTCTGGTTTGCACTTCAACCTCTGAGCGCAATATTCGGCTAGGTAGGTGAATGAAATTGGCATCATTTTCATCTCCACTGTCTTCATCAGTAACTTCATCATCCTCAGGAGGAAACAATATGATGACGACCAAGTTTAGTCTTCCATAAAACATAAAGCTATAGTCAATATTTTGTAAGATATAAAATTTGTGAAATGCATGCATACACATGCATGTATAATACCCAGTGTCACCTGATGATCACACATAATTTTGGGTGGAATATAATCAATTTTTTAAAAATACTTGCTCACATTGTTAGCCTGAATATTTAACAGTATTTATAAAAATTTTTCTTTTTGTAATTTTTATAACAATTTATTTATCATATGACACAGCGGTATGTTAAAATCAAAAGCACTGGTTAAAGATTTTTAAAAATCAACTAGTAATAAAATTCTAGCATAGCTCAAATAAAATCAGATATACTACAGGGTGTTATCTGTATACAAATATTATTTATATTTATCAATGATGACTGTTTCCATGTTTAAAAATTCCGTTAATCTTTGTCACCTGCAAGTGACACTGGGAACTGCCGGATTAATAACTTATATGTTATTTTGAAGTGTACATATCTATCAAATGTCTTGTGCGGTTCAGAAGTGGTGATTTTGACATGGAAGACAAGGATCGCTCAGGTTAAACAAAAAAGACCATGAATTGGAGGATTTAATCCTAGAGGATTCTTATAAAACTCAACAAGAGCTTGCAAAATCATTGGGAGCTTTTCAATCAGCAATTTCAAATCGTTTACAAGCAGCAAAATTCATCCAAAAGCAGGAAAATTGGATACCATACGAAGTGAAGCCGAGAGACCTTGGAAGACGATTCTTAATATCAGAAATTATTTCTGAACGCTATTAAAGAAAATAGTTTTTTCAAAAAAGTCATTACTTGCAGAAATCATAGGTGAAGCCCGACCAACCAGCCGAATCGACAGTAAAGCCACATATCCATGGCGCTAAGTAATTCTCTGTATTTGGTGGCGGCAAGTAGGTCCTATCTGAAATCTGGCCAAACTATGACATGCAACCTGCACCGAATGTTGCGGATTCGCTTGAAGTGATCATTAGCCACAAAACGGCCAGACATGAAACCGTTATATTCCATCATGACAACGCTCGACCACAATTAACAATACCTGTTAAAAGTATTTAGAATGAAGTGGTTGGGAAGTTTTACATCACCCACTTTATAGTTGTGTTAGCTGTCAGAAACAACTTTAAAAATATATCTTGTAGTTTTGGAGATATTTATATTTTTGTAATTTTTATCGGCGTATAATTAATATTAATCATACGCTACATAGTACAAATTTTAAGGTTATGTGTTGATTAGCCTTTTTGCAGAGTGTAATTAAAATATAATATCTACAAACATTATAGAGGAAGACTCCCGTATTTGGAAATGGGAGCTTACAACCAACTTGCTGAAATTCGGTGTGAGTTACAGAGTGCCAAACATTATCAGCTAACCTTCATTAGCTCCTAACTTATACAGATATGCACGGATCAAGCAGAGATGTTAATGATTTTATTATGTTAAAGATTTTTATATATCATTTATTATCTTATGTTATTTAGAGACTTCGAAAAGTTAATTTCAACAGACAACCAAATATCGTTATATGGACTTCGCTATCTACTGAAATTATTGACAAACTTTTATGCACTCTTCTTACTGCTGATAGTGCAAGTAATATTAACACACTCATTTTAAGTCATCCAATAGTTATTATTAACTTTTAATGAATGTTAGTTTTGATATTAATTTTGTTTAGTATAAAGGAACGTAAGTTATTAAATTTAATATATATAAATTACATTATTCTCAAAGTCAAAATAACCAAGGGGATAGAAATGAATCTGATATTTAGTTTAAATCAGAAAATCATTACCACCTATGGAGTTTAAAAGTAAAAAACCCCATAACTTGTTAAAATTCATACACGCAACTAAAAAGCAAATAAAAACTCATTTAACAGGGAAATCGTATAGAAATTTGGTAAGGGTTTCAAGCTGGTTTTACGAGCTTAAATACATAAAAATTATATTTAAAAATATGTATATTTACTGGTTTATGCGTAACTAATAAGATTATTTATGAATAATAACTTTAACAAATTTAATTTCCTCCTTTTTGTATGTGTTTATGGCATTAAATTGAGGATATATATATATTTTTTTTATTTTGAATTTTCTAAAAGTATTAAGAACTAATAAACAAATCTACTGCAGCAAAGTAAGATTTAGAATATAATTTTGAAATAAACTTTATGCTCGGTCTACCCTTCTTTTTTAGTAATATGAAGGACTACTATGTATGTGGTTTTTCCGTATTGTTTAGTAATTTTGAGAGAAACAAGTAAATTTTTTTTTGTTGCTGCTGTTTTTATGTTGTTCTGTTTTGTATTTATTTTGTTTTTTTTTTTTTTTTTTTTTCAATGTTGTTAAAAAGCTTTTGTTGTTAAAGGATTATTACAAAGGTAGAAGGCGTGAGTTTAAAATAAAACACAAAACGAAACAAAAAAAAAAAAAAAAACAAAAGTTGAATACAAAAAAGTACGAATATAACCCAAATGTTTTCTCGCCTTGATTTTGTAAATTTAGAATTTTGTTGTTTTGTTGTGCAGTACAAAAACGAGGGCTATCCATGCAGTCAATTTAATATATTGGGTGTATGAGTTAAAATGCGAGAATTTTTAAAAATTTCAGCTTTTATTTGGAAACAGTTGTACAGTATAATTTAATTCAAAGTATTAACCATTGTTAGCTATGACGTTTTCCCATCTTACTGACAAAATATGAATTCCGGCCAAAAGAATTTTTCAACTTTTGAGGCCAAGAACGAATCAAGTTAATATCGGCTACTCTACTCCAATGTGAAGCTTAACCCACAGACAGCGTTCTGCATCGATGGAAAGTCGGACGGAACAAGGTCTGGACTATAACTCGCTTTATAAAACTTCTCAACCACTTCTTTCTAAATTCTTTTAACAGGTATTGCAACATATGCCCGAGCTTGTCATGATGGAATATTACGGTTTCATGTCTGTCCATGTTCTGTTACGCTTCGGGTCTTCTTAATGTAACCATTTTTTATCGCAAGTTATGAATCGGTGCAAAAACTACTTCCTTTTATATTGTTACGTTTTTGCCTTTAAAAAACGGAGGCTTATTTCCTTTAAATAAACCGGATACTTTTGATTGTAAATAAAAGCAGTTTTAGTAGTTTAAAATTGTAACAACTCTTTATTTATTTAGAATGTACAACAGTAACAGAATTGTCTTTATACACTCATATGCACACGACAGTTGATGTTAACTCTAACAGCGCCATCATCATTCGAGTACACTAAATTGTTCTTAACGGTCAAAACTCGTATGTTAGAATCTAGAGCATTCGATGTCAATGTTAGCAGCCCTAACACTCAGCGTTGCCACACTTACAAACAATGCTAATAACCGCATGCTACTGATGGACGTGTTTATAAACATGATGGATGCTACAGGCAGTCGTTACAGACCGTTAAATTCAAATCGCTATTGCACATTCGTAACAAAATCATAATTTCGGACATGTAAAATCGTCTTTCAAGGTCTCTCGACTTTAGTTGGTATGGTATCAAGTTCCCCTGCTATTTGATGAATCTTGCAGCTCCCAATGATTTTGCAAGCTCATGTTGAGTTTTACAATAATAGTCATGGAGTAATGCCACCAATTCTTGGTCTTCAAACTTTTTGGGCTGGCCTGGCCGATATTTGTCTTCCGTATCAAAATCACAATTTTGTAACCAAACAAACTATCTTTCTCACGTTGAAAACGATAGGAAACATTCACAATAAGATTTGTTGCACAACCGGTGTGCTTCAGCGGCATTTTTTTGCAAATTAAGGAAGTAAAGCAAAACTTCCCTCGTTTGACGCTTTGTTGGTACGAAATTCGATATTTTCGAAGCTAAAAATACGCATACAAATGAATGGAGTATCATTTGAAAGCGTTTTTTTGGCGTTCAAATGGTACTAAATATATTGTAAATCCCGCATTTTTAGTCATACACCCAATATTTTAAAATATTTTATTTTTGCAAGACTTATCTTGCCGCTCTCTTCTGTTAAAGAATTTTCTGTTGTTATATTGTTCTTTTTTCAGTATCGTTTTTTTTTTCGGATGAAAAAATGTGTACATGTACACATTTTTGCTTGCTTTTAAACTAAGTCAACAAGGTTAAAAGTTCATTGTTTCACTTTTATAAAATGTATACATACAACAGCTATTGAAGTAAATGTAGGTTTCCTATTTTCAAAAACACACACCCACATACTCGCTCAGTTTGCCAAAGGAAGATCTTCTTTTAAGTTACCAAATAACAGCAACGTTTTGAAGGTTTCTTAGTTTTTTTTCTTTTAGCATGTGAATATTTTTTTGGGGCCAAAAAGAATTTTTTAATATTTTTTTAAAAGAAATTAAAATGAAATAGTTTTTGAAAATGCTGAAATTTTCTGTAAAAACATTTCCTTTTTCTTTATCTATATCTATATTAATTTTCTACATAAGCATTTGTTAGTTGCGTCTTAAATGTATCACTGTATGTTTTCATTTTATGTTTAGAAAATAGTAATTTAGGTTTTTACTTTGATGAATGTTTTTTTTTTCTCATTTTTCAGTGTTTATTTGTTTTATTTTGGGATTCCTTGGATGAGTGGCTTTGCTATGAAGTTTTACTTTAGTGAGTTTGTTTATGGTGGATTTAAAGTTGAGTAATTAAAATGTTCATAAAGAATTAAAAGATATGTTAAATTAACTACTTAAAAAACATATGGCTGTGGTTGCATACTGTCGGATTTTTATAGAACCATAAACCCAGGATTAATGAGAGAAACACTGTGGGGTTGATTTGAAAAAATTTGTCAATTTATCTATATCTTCCAAACTACTATTCCAATTATAAAATGATGTATGAATGAATGGTTCAAGAGGATATGAATATAATTTTTATGAAATTAGATAAACTGCTACTAAATATTTGAATATTTTTACTACTGTCGTTTTCTTTTCAGGCATTAATGATGCCATTTTTCTGCCTTTTACGCTAGTTTAAATATGGAAATCGGATTTCTCACAGTGTCTGAAACCGGGTTTTCACGGCCCACAGTGACGCAGTTGTGTGCACGAAGTCTACCAGAGCACTTGACCAAAGCTTACCATTCTTCGACCTGTAAAATATAGTCGAGCGTGGCTCCTCGTCGATACCGACGGCTTCAAGACCTTCAGACACAGCTGCAGCGCTCCGATAAAATTCTTCCAAGTTCTCGTCATCGTCATATAGACTCTCCGTTTCAATAACTAACTCTGTCTAAGCATCTGAAGCCATACAAATTATTCATAGGTCTCCACAGACCTGGTTATGACGTTTGAACCAAAATATTTGAAAATCTGGATTAAGCCGAATCCAGATCCACAATAGGTATGATTTTCTGCACATTGTGTCTGGTGGATAATGTCCCAGAATGTCCCAAAATGATTTGTATCTAACACGAAAAACCATAAAGTTATACACACTTTTATATGCAAAAGGTCTGCACAAACCTGATTATACATCCGAGGGTTAAAAGTGTAAAAATCGAAGCTAAAAGTATAGTTTTGAAATATTTAGAAGCTACATAAAAGCAAATTTCTTAAATGATATTGGTTTTTGTTCTATTGTGATCGTTAAAAATGTAACACATTAAAATATTCCTTTAATATAGGGTATAAAATATATTGGAAACATTTGGTGTCAGAAAAGAAAACGCCATATATCTGTTTTGAGCAGCTGCACAGAGGGATCGATCGAAAAAAATTGGTAATAAATCTGAATCTTCTAAACTACTGCTTCGATCGCAAAATGCTAAATGATAAAATTGTGATAAGTTTGTGACCACCTATTTGGAATACAAGCTCAGATCGACCAGCAACTTGAACAAGTGTGGACAGATTTCTATGAATGGAGCTTTGTTATAAAGTAGGTGAAAAGGTTAAGCAATGCAATTTTATTTAACTAAGTTATTTATCCCTTATAGTTAAAACTTTAAAAGATATTTAAGATTAAAATATGAAAAATATTTTCGTTTTTTAATACGTGTAGCTTTAGATCTACCCTAATTTTTCAACATTGCTTGTCATAAGTAAATTCGTGTGCTCGTTTCGCAATATTATATGTAAATTTCTATACATAAATTGATTTTATCTTTATGTCATCATCGCGAAAATGTTTTCGCAATGAACAAAATGTCCTATGTTACATTTGTAGTAAATAAATAATTCAATTACTTTAAGATAAAGATTACTGCCATGAATAAGCCGTGTTTTCCAAGCATTGTGTGTAAAGTGTTTAGTGAATATTTGAAACTGTGAGAAAGCGGTAAATGTAGTCATTTGAAGCTTGGTGTAACTGTGATTTGGACAGAACCGAAAAACCACATTGATGACTGATATTTTTGTGTCTTTAAATTCCATGGTGTGAATAAAATGAAAATGGCATATTCTGATATACCGTTTGCTAAAAGGCTTCTACTGTACTCAGACGATGTATCATCTGCTATGAATCAGTATCTATCAGATTTTTCGGACACAGAGATGGATGAACATGACAGCGATATTGAAGTGGTAATGACGGCTCCACTTTTTTCATTAAGTGATTTGATAACAGACATTGACCTTTCTTAAGAGAGAATTGAGCTCCTACCATCTAGACTCGAATAATGAAATCTTCTAACTTAAGCTATGAAAATCTCATTTTATTGTCGTCGAGAAAAAGAACATCTTCAATTTTTCAACTCAGAAAATTATGTAGTCTCTTGTAATGACACTGGAAGCGAAAAATTACCATTGGTTCAAGAAAGAATGGCTTATGAGGGATAACATGACGTATGAAAACAAAATAAACCAGGCTTTGGTTTCTAGAGATGGCATCAGTTTGGCTCCATTACAGTCCATAACAGACTTATGAAACAGTATGTTTAAAACTGGTCCAACAACGATTTCATACATCCAACGAATGATGTAGTGACTGGGAAATATCAGAAGGCTGAAAATTACGAGGAATTATTTATAAGAACTTTTAGTTAGCTTTAAAAATCTTGGATGTAATAGGAGCATAAAAGACACTATCTGTACACTCATTTATACAAGTTTCTTGAAAATCTTGGATCGTATAACGAAGAAGCAGGAAAACCTTTCTATTAAGATTTAAAAGTGATGGATGGATGGACAGATACAAGGACGCTGGGATTAACATATGATGGCAGATTGATGCTGGAGTATCATAAGGAATTGCATCGTTGAAAATCTAAAATAAAAAGCCTCTAACATATAAAATGCTGAAAAATAGTTTATTGCAATTGAAAAAACAAGTATATAGTCAGAATCAGAGGCGGATATATGGGGTGTATGACTTAAAAGTGCGAGATTTTTTTTAATTTTTGGCTTTTATTTTGAATCATTTGTACAATATAAATTTATTCCAAGTATTGGCTATTTTTCTGGCAACATATAGATTCTGAGCCAAAAGAACTGCTCGTCTTTTCAGGCCAAAAACGAATCAAGGCAATCGGATACTATGTTCCAAAGTGAAGCGTATTTAAGAGATTGCGTTCTGCATCGATCGAAACAAATAGTAGTCGGACGTAAAACAATCTGGACTATGAAGGAGATTAGGCAAAACTTCCCAACCGCTTCAGTCTAAATACTTTTTTAATAGCTATTGTAACATATAGCCGAGCGTTGTCATGATATATTACGGTTTTATGTCTGGCCGCATATTCTGGGCGTTTTTCGGCCATACCTCGCAAATTAACAATACTATAGTTACTGTGACTATAATATTGTTAAAATTTTTGAAATTGTTACAGTAAACATGTACAAATGTTGAAATGGTTACAGCAACAATGTACAACTATATTTAGTTCTGCGTGTAGACTTTTGATTTCAACTATGGAACTCTAGTTGCTACCACATTCTAGGAAAAAGTTGCTATAGGGTACAAACGAGGCCACCATTCTTATATGATTTGTGGCCGGTCTAAATATAGAGAAAAGAAGCTGTGATGATTATAGCTTCTTAAATCATATCCTAAGTATGCTTAATCCCAATAAACTCAGGTTGTAACATTAGTTCCAGAAAACATGTTGTACGCTTTCAACCCACTTAAATATTTCCATCCGCATGTGCTTAACTACCTACAGCAATCACAGCAGTGACATACAAATGAAAACCACACTACCTCTCACAGAGATACAGTTAAAAATCATCAGAAATTGTGAAAAATTTCAATGTACTATTCTAGGCATTGGAGGTTTTGCATGTTTTGAACTAAATTTTCATCTCAGTTGTGGTTTTGTGTGAAAATTCTCTTTGATGCAAACAAACCAACGAACGAGCAAAGCAAACAGTTAAAAACAAATACATAAGTACACACAATCCTTTACTAAGACTAAATAAAGCTTAAGCTAATAATAAACAATCATCCCAAATACTTTTTTTATTGTACAAATCATCCTACAAAATTCATACCAAACTACCATCAATGTGGATGGATGGTAAGATGAATAAAGAAAAACACATTATAAGACACTTTTGGATTTTTGCACATAAATATTCTGCTTGTGTCGTTGTCTTTAAATTTCCATAAAATAAATATTTACTGTTATTTAAGTGCAAAAATTTTTGGAAATTTAAGTTTTTAACAAATATTGACACGTTCGCTATTTGCTTTTCTTTTCAAATTCGAAATGACGCCTTTATTTCAAACATTCGATCCAACACGTTTACTGCAAAAGAGGAGAGTTGAATGGAATGTTTTAATCTCGCAATATATTTAGCGCCCACCAAAACAAAATAAAAGGAATACGTAAAAGGCAATCAGTAGCAGCCAAAACGCCAGTTGAAATATTTGTGGCAAGTAGAACATACATATATACACAGCTGTTGTGTTATATAAATGACAATGGCGTCTAGAAATTTAGTCAAGCTCTTTAGGCCTGAAATTAACATCCTTAATTTTTCATTAATTAACATAAATTAACACAGTCAAGAAAACTTTTGAATGTTAAATGAACGACGTCAACACAAGGAATGACTAAAGAACTGATTGTTGTTTTGATTGTCTATTTTTGAGTATTCAATAATGTACGTATTTACGTATATTTACCCACTTACTACACACTGTATCAAGTATTTGTATATTCTGCATATAATTTTCTTTGAATATAATTGTTTGTTTATATACAAATACTTACTATACATAGAATGTATTTATTTGTATGTATTGTGTGTTTCTCTCATTGTGTTTTTGTTAAAAGTTTATTTGTTTGTTTTTTTGTTTGTGTAGGTGTGGCGCATAAAATCATAAACAATTCACATTGTTAAGTGTCAATAAAACGTTGAGAAGAATAATTAAAATCATTTGTGGCTAAGTTTTCCTTCAATTATCATTAAATATTAAACAATTGTGGAAACTTGAATTTTAGATTATATTGTTGTAAGTAGTTTCGACGTCACCATACACCATTTCTAGTGGGTTTACTTTTATATAAATTAATGTTTATTTTCAAAACATCGATTACAAATATCAGAAATATATATATTTCGAATCTTTAGATAATAAGATCCTTTGTAAAACTTTAAGGACATAAAAATCCACACACAATTTAATGGTTACCTAACTTCTTGCAAAACCGGAAATTGCATCAAAAAATATAGTCTATAACCGTATATGAAGAAAATCTGAAATTTTTGAGAATTTGCCTTAAAATATTTACACAACTGTATTACAACTGTTCGCGTCAATCATTTACCTCATTGTGCTCAAAAGATATGTTGCTTTAAAGTTGAAAATACTTTAGCTTAATTGAAGTTAAAATGATGTCAATTCATAGAACTCTCAGAATTATAAGCGTATGTTCAAATAAAGGTTGCTTAGGATTGCTTGGTTATCTGGTTATAAAATTAGAAATAGCCTATGTGTGCCGTGAACATACTTATAGGTTTGTTATTTCTAAATAGTCAAATACTTGAAATTTTGTTTATTAAATGTACGTAATTTGCTCTTCATTAGATGCAAATGTTAAAGGTTTTTATATATATAGACAGAGCAGATATAGTGCCCATTATCTGAGTGATTTTCTGAAGTGGGTCTTATATGCGAGCTATGACGAATTATGGACCGATCACCATGAAAATTGGTCATGTGATTAATGTTTAAATGAAAGTTATATATGTTGAATTTTATGTCTATACCAACATTTGTAAGAGATTTATGCTCGTTAAAGTGATTACCGGAAGCAGGCCTTATATGGGAACTATGATTAATTATGAACCGATCATAATAAAATTTGGTGTCATAAATTCTGTATAGATAAAACTTATTTGTAGAAAAATTTGTGTAGATACCTATATAAATTAAATATTTTTGACCGATAAAGTCCAATTTCGGGTGGACATTTATATGGGGGCTACGTGAAATAATGGACCAATTTCAGCCAGTTTCAATAGGCTTGGTCCTTGGACCGAGAAAATTATACGTACCAAATTTTGTCGAAGTATCTTCAAAATTGCGACCTTTTCTTTGCGCACAAAGTTTACATGGACAGTCAGCCAGCCAACCAGCCAGCCAGACAGACGGACGGACGGACATCGTTTAATCGACTCAGAGTCTATCGTTATACTTTATGGTGGGTTTTAGACTAATATTTTTGGGCGTTACAAACATCTGCACAAATCCAATATACCCTCCCCATTATGGTGGTGTAGGGTATAATTACTAAAGGAGTATTTGCTTTGCTTAGATATTTGGTAAGTTTCGCCAACGAATATTCTCTAGTAAGTTGAATGTTGTGCATAATATGCATATTACACACAGATGTGAGTAGCACAGAAAGCTATCACGATACCGAAGTATTTATTTAGTGAAGAAGAATTGATTGCAGTTGATTGCGCGTACCATTCTCATTCTCATTTTTGTGTTCGATTTTCTTTACGAAACATAAATAGAATAAGCATCAAATAAAAGTACAAAATAAAAATAAAATTCCAATAAAAATTTCGAAACAAATTTTTATTATTGATTATGGTATCAAGCTAAATCAAAGCTTTCATTTGGCACTCATTTTGATAGTACTCACACATCGCTGTAAAGGGTATTTTACCCTATTTAACCCTAATAAAATACTTGACGAATTTTTAGAATTAAGTATGTGACTGCTGATTTCAGGCATAAATAGTTCCATTGCTGTTCCTAAAGTAGATGTCCAAGCATATCTCAAACATTTTTATTATTATTGTTTCATTTATTTATGGTGTCTGTCTTTACCTACAATAACTACTCAAACCTAAGTGCAACTAAAAATTATTTGGTCTTAATTAGGAGCTGTGATGAACAAACAGACCTTAAATAAGCAGGGTGGTAGGTCAGCTCTACGCTCTATTAAGTATGGCAACATTGTTTGTAAGCATGGTAACACTAAATGTTTAAGCAGCTAACATTAACATCAAAAGCTCTAGAATTCGAACATATTACTTTGTTCGTTCAGAGCATAGTAGATGATTCAAGAAAGATGACGTGTGTATAAATAGTGGCAGAGATTACAGTCGTGAGTTGAGTTGATCATAGGCGCTGTTAGAGTTAACATCAACTGCCCTGTAGATTTAAGCTAGTACATTATAAAGTGTGTGTTATAAAGTGACACTAAGTGACTATTTGAACTGTTGTTGTTGTAGATTTTATATAAATAAAGAGTTGTTACAATTTTAAACTACTAAACGGCTTTTATTTGCAATCCGGTTTATTTAAAGGAAATAAACCTACGTTTTTAAAAGGTAAAAGCGTAACAATATGATTGTAGTAAATAAGTATATATTTGTGACAACCATTTTAATGATAAAGGATTTACCACATTATGTTGTTCTCGGCTTGTGGTTGTCATAATCAATATATTATTATGATGCCATATATAAATATTTATTTACTACAATCATCTGGATTGTATCTTTATCATATTATGGTTACCGCAATCATATAATTAATCAAAAACCTTGTAAAAATGTTAAAATGGTTACAGTAAACATGTACAACTATATGTTTTCTCTAGGTATATGAAGAGTAAAAAACAAGTTTCTGGAAAAAAATTAACATTTTAACAAACCCCTAAACCGCAAACGGTGTAATTTGTTTCAAATTAAAGCAATGTTATGCCATCAAAGGAAACATATTCAAATATTTAACAAACACCCCAAGATAAACTACAAAACACAACACAATACAACAACAACAACAGTAGACCTTGCTGTTATCCCATGGCAGAGCAAAAGTCATGAACTTTTAAAATGTGAAATTGTTAAGAAAATACAATAGTAATTTTAAAAACAGGGCGTAATTAAATTCTCATTTTAGGCTCATAAAAAGCTACTTAAATAAAATTTATATTAAATTTAAGGCAAGTTAAATAAAAATATTTATATAAAATGTATATTTTTTCAACAGACAGCTTAAAATGCAGACAAATTGTATTGTATAAACTTAATGTTGATTTTGTTTTAGAATTTTCTTTGAAATAGTACAAACAAGTACTTTGTCATATAATTGCATGTAAATTTGCTTAAATGTCTGGCGTTTGTTTTGTTTTTGCACAACCAGCACAAATTTTAACATAGATTTAAATTAATAATTGAAGAACAAAATAAATAATTTTGTTAATCTGTTAGTGGATTTCAAATGATCTTTGATGTTTGCTGGTAATAATTAAAAGGAATTTTTATTAAATGAAATTGTTAAACATTATATAGAAATAATTTTAAGACATTTTAACAGATTGTTTGAAAAAGTCTATGTATTTAAAATGTAATAAATTTTTAAAATTTATTTAGGTAACTAGCTACATATAAGATCAGTATAAAACTATGTCTTCCTCGGTAAACGTGATTTATAATATATTAATAACATAGACAAAACACGATCATGTTTTGTCTATCACGGGCCATTTTTGGGCCCCAGTGCTGTCTTTAGACAATACTTTTTTACATTTGTTATACTTCCTAATATATTCCGACAAGTCGCTTGTCAGCTATGATCAATCAAGGGCAAAAGTCAACAAATTAGCATAAAAAAATATTTTTTAACTATTAAAAAACAACATTTAAAATAAAATGATCGACTTACAAATTTTTCGTTGTTTAGATATCATTTTATATTTAAGCATTTCAGGGCCTCATTTTATTAAACGAAACCTTTGGAAACGTAAGAAATTTGTATTAAGAATACTGGGAAATGGGTTTAAAACTTAAATATTTTCCATGGAATTTTATTTTAAAGTATGTCGTTTCGTTTTATAAAATTAGACTCATAATGTATTTGAAGTGAAAAAAAAAAAATAAAGAAACTTGATTTAAAAACAAAACAGTGAAGGCCTCTTCTAGACGGTATTGCCGCTTTGTGTGTACAAAAATGTCCTCCTCCCTTACATTTTTGTTTTCACCTTTTGTTCGTAAAACTCTATTGTTTGCTTATGGTTCTATTATAGTAAATTTTTCGTTTTACTATTGTGTTAAAGATGGATATTACTATACATCCTTATACGAAAAATACCAATATGGTGCAAATGTCTGATGAAAAGTTCCTCGAGATCATCGATTCTGTAGAGTTTTGTAGACAGCACAGATGAAAATATTGATAGCGATGACTGTGTTGCTGCTTCTACTTATGTTCCAAAGATGAAACACTATCTCCGAAAATACGTGCCAAATAAGCCGCATAAAAGGGGGATCAAATTGTTCATGCTTTGTGATTCAAACGGTTTTGTATACCGTTTTTAAAACTACAATGGATCCGAAGATAATAACATTTTACCTGTTACACCGGACATTGGAGCTACTTTAAATGTATGGAGATTCCTAATTTCGTGCAATACATCCTGTATTTTAATAACTTTTACAAATTGAAGCCGCTGTTAGTCTATTTACCAGCCAGAGGAATTTATGGTTTGGTCACAATGAGAGGTACTATTTTTTTTTGTCATATTTCTTGTTGGTCATGATTTGCTTTTGTCTAAGCTGCGAAATAAACAAAGAGCAGAGATGATTTTGCATGGAGTCGATACGAATACTGTATAATGGAAGGATAACAAATATGTCCGCCCGTCATCGACACTGAACGTTTCAGAAGAACTAATCCTTCTTCGTCAGTATGATAGAAAACAGAAGAAATTCATCGAAATCAACTTCCCTCAAATTATTCGAGAATACAATGATCGCATAAGTGAAGTAAATCTCATGGATGGTCTTCAGGATCGATACCATATTTGAGCTAGGACTCGCAATATTGTTCCACCATTATGTAGACATGGTCTTTACAAAAGCATTCATTATATACAAACGCCTACAGACCGATGATGTCAATGCCTCCAACAATGTGTCCGATTAAAAAATGCTTTTAAAGCTTCCAGATTTGCGTGAGGAAATAGTTGCTGGGCTTGTTTCCTTCAAAAATATGCGGTAAAATATTACCAATAAATATTGATAAATATAATAGAACGGCATTTAACAGTATATTGGAAAATGTGAAAGAACGACAATAAAAGTACCACGGTTTTTAAATTGCGGGTTTGAAAATATCGCTCATCTCTACTCTACACTGAGTAAATGAGCAAAAACAGTTTTCTTTTTTAATTTAAATAATTTTTTTCGTAAGTGATTTTAGGAAGCTATGAGGGATCTATGAGCAATTATGGACCGCTCGCCATTATAAAGGGTTTTCCCACAAGAGGTGTTATTTTGGTATTCAAAGTAAATTGGTATTTTTTGAAATAAATGATAGGATGTTTATTTCATAATAAAGAGGAAGGTATGCCATTAATAATGAAAAACATCATCAGCCAAATGGCCACCACGACCACGCTTACAGTACCATATCCTTTTCATGACATTTTTCACAACCAAATGGCAAAGTGGCTGCCCTATGTCCTCGATAGCCTCACGAATTCTATCTTTGAGATCTCGAATCGACGCTGGGCAGTTGGCGTAGACCTTATCATTCACGTGGCCCCAAAGGAAGAAGTCTTAAGGTGTTAAATCACAAGATCTCGGTGGCCAATTGTGATCACCTCTTCGAGAAATAACACTGTCCGGGAACTTTTTCTGTAAAATAGCAATGGTTTCGTTGCATGTCTGACACGTAGCGCCGTCTTGCTGAAAGTTAACATTGTCCAGATCAATATCATCCAAAATACGGTGTAATGACGTTTGTGGAATGTCCAATTCCAATTCCGAAGAAATAGGCAAACCTGGGTTTTCTTCAACACTTTGGGCTACACCAGCAATATTCTCAGTTGTTTTTGGGCGACGTGCACGGGTTTTTTTTCCATCACTTACTTTTCCCAACAGCTCGAATTTTCCCACCAATTTCTGTATTGCGGTCCGACAATGTGCTTCACGACGATCCAAAAATGCTTTAGTTTTGCGAACTGTGACTGCAAGATTTTCACCATTTTTTACTGAATTTTAATAGTTTCAAGCGTGTATCGTTCCATTTTTAGTAATGGCATAGTTTCTTCTTGTCAAATGTCAAAAAATAAAAGCTTCAAAAGTGACAGCTACCGAAATACCGGGTGATTCGAAATAACACCTCTTGTTGGAAAACCTTTTACTACACCGTGTGATTTATTTATATATACAACTTATCTTCGTTAAACTATATTTGTAGTTCAACATTTTTAAGAGATTTTATGAAGTAGGCATTATAGCTATGACTAATTATGGAGCGATCATTATAAAATTGGGTGGGATGAATTCCAAATATATAAAACTTTTTTGAGCGAAGTTTGTGTAGATAATTAAACGCATATGAACTATAAAGTCCTATTCCGGGAGGACATTTATATGGGGCTATATGAAATAAAATTCCAATTTCGGCCAGTTTCAAGTGCATGTGCCAAATTTGATAAAATATATTCAAAATTGCGACCCTTGAGCACAAGTTTTACATTGACAGCCAGCCAGATGGATGGACATCGTTCAAACGACTAATAAAGTGATTCTGAGTCAATCTTAATACCTACTTAAAGATGGTTGCAAACATAATACCCTATCGATTATGGTGGTGTTAGGTATAAAAATAATAATTTTATACCGAAAACATGTGTTTAGTTTTACACTTAAACTATTCCAAAATATGTCACATATTTATTTTTTCAAAATATATATTAATTGTTACAAAAAAAATTTATTCTTCTTTTATTTATACACAAAGTTCATCAGTACAATGGGAATGGTAACTTAAAATACATCATGAAATTATCGATTCCAGTCCCACATAAATAATTCATGATTTTTAACCTTTTTTCAGGCCCAAATTAATTAAAAGTATTTCATTATTACTTTTATTGTTATTAAATTTATATTCAGTAATTTTTCTCTCACACACATACACAACATTTTCCGTTTCCTTGTGGATTGTTTGTGTGTCAGATTTCTTTTTTTTTATTATTTTATTGTTTAAATTATTTATGAAAAGTTTAAGTTTTTTATTTTTTGGTTTTTATACTCAATGTGTTAAATACGAGTATTGTATTTTAAGCAATATATAAAAGTAAAGTAAATTTTATGATTTTTTTTTTTGTTTCGTTTTTACTTCAGCTCTGGATTAACATAAATATTATGGAAAATAACTGTAAGAGGAAACGGAATTATAATGAAAGAAGAAAAATTAAATGCTGTTAACGGTTTACACTTTATGTAGTTGAAAAACTTTTAACAATTTAAAGAATTACTTAAGTTGTTTTTTTTTTTTTTTTTTTGTGTAACACTGGCGGAAATGGAAAAAAAAATACAATATAATGTTACAATATCGAGATTAAAATTATTGCTTTTATATTAGGGTGATACTTCAAAGTAGATATTTGTAGGTTAAGTGTCATTCATTCCTAGATTTTATTTCACAAATTGTAAATGGGCTGGCAAAATTTTACTGAACATATTTTTAAAAATTCAATATTTCTTATGACATAAATCTTCCAATTGCGCGCTAAATTTATGTTGTATGAAAGTAGGAAATTTAAAAAACAAAATGTTCAAAATAATGCTTTTCCTTAATTGAAATTAAACTGATACCAATTCATAGTACTCTCAAGGAGTGTTAAAATATTTTTTCCCTATTTAATCATTTTTAATATATGTACATTAAAAAGAACAATTTTTAATTTTATTTTTTAGAAATGTTGAAAAATATCAGGTAATATTAAGCCGAAGCTGTGCGCGCCGCTTATTCCCGCAATTTCAACAAATACATATCTACTGTGTATTATACCCAGCTGATAAATTTATTTAAAAGGTAACTTTTCATAAATTTCAAACAGTACCTACGGATATAAAAGAAATTCCACTCAGTGTATGGTAGTTTTAACGATATTTCATAAGATTTGACAGCTGATAGCGGCCATATAGTTAAATATACATATTGTTACGAAATTGTAATTAAATTTAAATACAACTATTTTAACGGCTGGTTCAAAGTTGTATAATGCCTCTCAAACATTGCTATGGAACACACAACATTGAATAAAAGCTTTGAGTTGAGCATTTTTTGTAAGTATGGCAACAGTAAAGGATTAACGATTAACACCGAAAGCTCTAGAATTCGAGTATTTTAGTTTGAGGATCATTGTAGAAATAAAGCTTTCTAGATGGTAATGCAGCGTACATAAATTGGCCTTGTACGAGTGAGTCTAATTTGAAGCATCGTTAAGTAAAGACAAATAAACTGCTGTATTACCAGTGAATTCTTGTACATTACCATTGTGTTTATAAAGTATATAAACACGTGTGTGTATATTAAACCACATAGCGACCATTAAGTTTTTACTGTTGTACATTTTAAATAAATAAAGAGTCGTTACAATTTTAAACTACTAAACTGCTTTTATTTGCAAAACCGAATACTTTAGGTTTATTTATAGGAAACTAGCTTGACCCGGTGCGCTTCGCTACCACTGTCGTAGTCTATGTTGGAAATTTCAATAAAATCGTTTCGGCCGTTTAGTATTTATTGAACTAAAGGTACCAATTTTACCGGTTTTCCCTCTGTTTACCCCTTTCTGGTCCAAGTATTGAAAAAAGTTATAGCCTATTGACGCTTCCAAGTAAGGATCTATCTACGTTCCAAATTTCAATAAAATCGATTCAGTTTGTTTGAGCGTGATGCTCAAACAAACAAACAAACAAACAAACAAACAAACAAACAAACAAACAAACAAACAAACAAACAAACAAACAAACAAACAAACAAACAAACAAACAAACAAACAAACAAACAAACAAACAAACAAACAAACAAACAAACAAACAAACAAACAAACAAACAAACAAACAAACAAACAAACAAACAAACAAACAAACAAACAAACAAACAAACAAACAAACAAACAAACAAACAAACAAACAAACAAACAAACAAACAAACAAACAAACAAACAAACAAACAAACAAACAAACAAACAAACAAACAAACAAACAAACAAACAAACAAACAAACAAACAAACAAACAAACAAACAAACAAACAAACAAACAAACAAACAAACAAACAAACAAACAAACAAACAAACAAACAAACAAACAAACAAACAAACAAACAAACAAACAAACAAACAAACAAACAAACAAACAAACAAACAAACAAACAAACAAACAAACAAACAAACAAACAAACAAACAAACAAACAAACAAACAAACAAACAAACAAACAAACAAACAAACAAACAAACAAACAAACAAACAAACAAACAAACAAACAAACAAACAAACAAACAAACAAACAAACAAACAAACAAACAAACAAACAAACAAACAAACAAACAAACAAACAAACAAACAAACAAACAAACAAACAAACAAACAAACAAACAAACAAACAAACAAACAAACAAACAAACAAACAAACAAACAAACAAACAAACAAACAAACAAACAAACAAACAAACAAACAAACTAACTAAACAAACTTACAGAGACATTTATATATTTATATAGATTAACCACGTAACAATATGCTGAATTGTCTGTCATTTCTTTAGTTTGTTTTACAAAATAACCATGGACGGATATAGCGTTTCACAAATCGTGCAAATGATAAAATTGTTTTATCAAAACTAGTGTTCTGTTCGGATAATGTTACGCGCATTTCTCATATTTTACGGTCGCCATAATAGTCCTATTCAAAAGAATATTTGCAGTGTGGTGGATCAATTTATGTCCGCTGGTTCAATACACAATGAACGAAGACCCGTATGACAAGGCCTACCGAAAACAGCGTAGCTGTCCCTAAGGGCGTGCAGGAGAATTCGAGGCAGTCGATTTCGCGTCGCCCACAAGAATTCGGCATCTCGCAGACCATAACTTGGCGAAATTTGCGTCGTGACTTGGGCTTGCATCCATACAAAATTCATCCTACTCAGGAGCTGAAGGGAAACGACCACAGACAATGACGGGTGTTCAATGAATGGGCCTTGGAACAGTTCGAAACTGAACCTAATTCAGTTAAAAAATCATCCTCAATGATGGGACGATACTAATCCACATGAAATTCAAGAGAGTTCAATGCATTCCGAAAAAGTCACTGTTTGGTGTGGATTTTGCGCTGGGGACATTATCGGTCCATATTTCTTTGTGAACAATGTTAGATAGGCCATCACCGTCAAGCACGAGTGAAATAAATCAATGATTACCATATTATTTCGATCCGATCTTGTGCCATATAGTGCCAGCCAGCTCATTGGATATACTGCACGATTGATTTGAGGGCATGGTCCTCTCACGTGGAGGTAATGTGAATTGTCGACCGAGATCGTGAGATTTTACCCTTTTAGGGTTTTTTTGTGGAGTTGTTTTAAATAGCAGAACTATACAACTAGTCGGCCAAAATTTAGACTGATATATGCACCGAAGTCACCCAGCGAATCATCTTCGGATATTTGCAATATTGTATATTCCATACATAAAGGCATCGGGAGGCCTTTCAAACGAATAAAAAATTTTAATGCTATCTAACACACCCTTTGTTTTATTTAAATTTAAAGATTGGAAGCCCATTTGGGGGAGGTTAATCAAAATCTGTTCAAAATTTTTCTCTTTTTCTTCTTTTTTATACGAAAAAATTTCGGTTTTGGGGGGGGGAGAATTCATATTTTATCCCCTCTGGATCCACGCCCGTCTTATTGAACTACCCTTTATAAACCTTATATATGTATGTATGTATGTATGTATATATATATATATATAAAAGTGTAGTCAAACTCATATTGCAAATCATTGATTTAACTTGAATCACGATCAAAATGCGCAGCATTAAAACAGATTTTTCAAAAATGATACAAATACTCGAACAAAATACAAATGATTGATTGCCTCACAAACATTAGCATAACTTTTTCCTCATCATTCAGGTACACACGAAATTTCCTCAATGATTTGAAGGAAGTATATTGTTGAATCTAACATAAGCACAAAAAATGTGACTAGTTGTTCAAAATAAAGTGAAAACTGTTTATGTTTTTTGAATTTTTAAATTTATTTGGAACTTTCATACCATCTTTTTCGTTTTTTTTTTTTGTTTTTGTTTTGTGGCAATGTGTGAAAACATAAAAAATGTCTGTTAATGAAATGTTGTTTAATTTATTTAAATGAAAATTACATTTTATGTATGTATGCATGTATTTGTTAGCACACTCAAGTGGGTATGTGGGATACATAAATATTTTCACTTTTTTTTTTTTTTTTGTTAAGAAACTAAATACATTCATAAATACAAATGTACACATGTATACCTACTAGGCTTAAATTTTAGCCGACTAAATTAAATGCTTAAAAAATGTTTATTTTCAAAACATAAATTATAATTCTTTTTTTGACAAAAATACATGAAAAAAAATAACACAGACACACCATGTTGGCTTTTACTGGAAATCATTGTATGAGCTCGTAAAAAAAACTGAAAGTCTAAACGGATATTATGTTTGACTGTATTGAATGAAAACATTTTATTCTCACACACACACTGCTAAAAAACTGAAAGCTTTATTCATATAACGCGAGGCCAAAGTATATTAATGGATTTTTGGCTTAAAGTACAAAGAAAAAACAAAACAGTGAAAGTAAATTGTACAAATACACACACACGACCACCCACCTACTCACACTCAGGGGAATGGGTAGTCACGGCACTGTGGCACAATTTAAAAAATATATAATTTTAAAACTCAAAATACCTATTTTTATTTATATATTAGTCAATTTCTTTAAATGTTTATGATTGTGCCACTGTGCGCAGCAGTTTCTATTTTTTTATATTCGTTGAACATACAACACAGCATAAATGATGACGATTATGGATAAATATCGTTGAATATGAATATTTCAAATGAAATGTATATGAGATGTCTTTTTGGTTAAATACTATACGGTCTTAAAGCCATTTTATTTATGCATTTTATTTTCTCTTCTCGTTAACTACATTCAATTGGGATGTAATAATTGGATTTTTTAAGAAATATTTTTTAATAGTAAAAAAGAAATAAACAAGAATTACATTTATGTAGAATCGGAGATAAAATAGACCGAAAATTCCATTAAAAACCAATTGTTTATTTATTTGTTTAATGCTAAAATATAATTACAAAAGGACATATTTGCATACACTAAGAAAATGAGCTAATAAAGGTTGTAGGTCTTGTTGAAGACTACCTCAAAACTTTGAGTTGTTTTGGAAAGAATACATTTTGAGGTTGATTTTGTCACAAAATACCACTTAAAATCCTATACAGTTATAGGATTTATTTTTTTATAAATAAGAACATAAATTCTCAGTACATTAACCTATGGAATTTGGTTTCCTTTTTATACCCACGATCAAAAAGATGAGAGGTATTAAGGATATTTCATTCCGTTTGTAACACATTATAATCTTCATCGCAGACCCACAAAAGTATATATATTTTGGGGTCTTATGAAACTCTAAGACGATCTAGGTAAGTCCATCCGCCTGTCTGTCTGTCTGGGCCCAAACGAAATAAGCTAGCTGTCTCAAATTCCACAAATACTCTCTGTTGATAAAGTTAGTTCGGTATTCGGTCTATGAATTCACTTAGCCTTCATACATATGTCCCCCTGGAATACTGTTTGAACTATCATATTCGGCTATTGTGATAAAACTTTTGAACAAAAAAGTTCTAAGTACTTTGAAATTATACTTTAAAATGACTCGAACATTCATAATTGTCTTATGATATTTAATATCGTGATCAAATTGGACATAAACAAGTTTTATATGAACCTAAATAGTTTTACCAAGTTTTGTGAGGATGGGTCCTATTGGTCCTACTCTCCATATAACTCATATATCAGAAAAATTGTTTATTGTCACATATTGATGGTGGGTATACAATATTCAACAAACAAACTCTTACTTGTTTGTTGTGTTTTCCTTTTCCCAAAACTCACTATTTTACACTAAAGTTTTGCCACTAAAAGAAAAGTTTTTCACCTAACAGGTTACGTTTAGCAAAAATTGGGCATTATAAAACAAATGCATCCACAACGTTGCTCTGTTTGGTGCGGATATTGGGTTGGATTCATCATTGGACCATACTTCTTCAACAATAAGACTGTATAAGCAGTGACCGTTAATGGTGCACGATGTCGATACATGATAACAGAGGTTTTACTGCTTATTTTTATAGGGCTATTTAAAGACAATGGTCTGATGATCTTAGAATTAAAGGTGTCTTTATCTACTTTAGGAATTGATGAAGAAAATACTTAATATTTTAATTTATTTAACAAATTTTTAAATTATGTGAATAATTCGATTAATTTTCAACTTATTCGAACTATTCGCTTTATTCGTACAATAGAAATAATCGAATAATTTGTATACCCTATCATATACGCTTAGAAAGCCAAGAAAATAGCTGACTTAAGGGGCATATTAGTTCATGCACCTACCAGAAATAGTTCTTTCAGAATAACTTAAAAAGTTGGGGATGTTTTTGTAGCTTATTAACCCAACAGGTTAATGAAGAACATAGGCATTTCATAGTGACATGAACTAGACGCTCTGCTGAGTAGTGAACCCGCAATCTTTCAGGATCAATACAGTAAATTCAAGCACGTACATTCGTAAATAAAGCATTTGGGATAAAGTAGAAATATTTTCCCAAAAAAATTAAGTGAATAAAATTGCAATTAAAATTTGGTTGCACTTTTTTTTTCAAATTTTTAGCTTTTTTAAATTATTACTCATTTTTAGGTATAATATTTTCCCATGTTTCTGGCAACAAATGGATTCCGATCCAAAACAACTGCTCATCTTCTGGAGCCATGAACAAATCAAGCCAATATCGTATACTCTGTTCTAAAGTGAAGTGTATCCCAGAGAGAACGTTCTACATTGATCGAAGAAAATAGTAGTCGGACGGGGCAAAATCTGGACTATAAAGCGGATGAGGGAAAACTTACCAACCACTTGTTTCTAAATACTTTTTAACAGGTATTGTAACATATGACCGAGCGTAGTCATGATGGAATAACACGGTTTCATGTCTGGCTATATATTCTGGGAGTTTTTCGGTCAATACTCGCTTCAAACGAATCAGTTTCGATCTGCAAAGATTGTCTGTGAAGGTTCGGTCAGATTTCATTAGCTCATAAAAGGTGGCGCAAAAGTAATCCTCCTATCAGAAAATGCTATAGATTTTGCGATTGGCCCCTAATGTCAGTTCTGTTTTGACATTTGTGTAGTAAACACATGCGAAATACACGTTAATAAACAACGTTACGCTACACTGCTCCAGAACGCGGAATATAGCTGACTATTTATTTGACCAATAATCGGCAAAATTTATAGCATTTTCTGATAGGAGGATTACTTTTGCGCCACTTTTTATAAGATATGAACCTTTGGTCCCAACAAATACGGAGAATTACCTTAGCGGCATAGATATTTGGATTTGGTGTCGATTCAGCTTGTTGGCTGGGCATTACTTACGATTTTTTACCCTTCTGGTTATCGTAATGGATCCATTTTCCATCGCACGTAATGAATCTGTACAAAACTGATTTTCTTTTACAGCGTTCAAGCATCATTCCTGACACGGAAAGTCGTCATTCAAGGTCTCTCGGCTTCAATTCGTATGGTACCCAATGGAAGAATTCTGCAGCTCGCAAATATTTGGAAACTGCTGTTTGAGTATCTTCCAATAATTTTTCAAGCTCTTGTTGAGTGTGACTATAATCTTTATGGAGTAATGTTCAATTCGTGGTCTTCAAACTTTTTTGGCAGGTCTGGGAGATCTTTGTCTCCGTGTCAAAATCAGTACTTCTGAACCGTACAAGCCAACAAATTCACCGTAGGCTTTGGTGAGCAATCAGAGTGCTTCAGCGACACCTTTTTTTAAATTCAGCATTTTCGAAGCAAAAAAAACTTTGTTGCTTACACTATAATGTTCAATTAGTAAATGACAAAGAAGTTAATAAAAACGAAAACTGCGTTAAAAACCGTTGTAAATCCCGCATTTTTATGTTATACACCATATATAAAAAGACATTTAATTGGTGTCTCAAATCACATTTTTCATGTTTTCGAATTTCTTTTTAATGAAATTTTAAAATATAAAAAAAAATTATTTTCGATTTTAATAAATAGTTAGGATTAAAAATTAAAATTCTGACAGTTTACAAAACATGTCGTTGTCTATTTTCTAAAGTTTAATTTCAGATTAATTCTTTGTGTTGCTAATTTACATGATCGTAATTTCTAAGTCATTGTTGACCCTTTTCTATCTGGGCTCAATACTGTACAATACAGCAAAGATAGGCAGACATCTTCACTAAAAATTATTAAAAACTTGTTAACCGCCTCGGCTTCGTTCGGTAGCTATTTAGAAATGTTAGTTTCTAAATATATAAATCTATATAATTAGAAAATATTCACGAAAATAAATTATTTCAATTTTAAAAGAAAAATATTTTTACTCAATTACTCAGTGTAGGTAATATGTGGTCGGACTTGACCGACCATACTTTCTAACTTGTTTAGTAATATTATTAACATTCATATCGATTTTCGTGCTTTAAAGGGTTAAATTCTAATTTAAAGTAACTTGTGGTTTTTGTAAGTATGATTAATAAATTATGCAAATATTGATCATACGCTACCAGGCATTTGATATGTTTTAAGAAAATCGAATAATAGTAATGACGACTACTTTCTAACAAAATATGTTTTAAAATTTTATTAACTAACTTATTAAATATTAATATTTTGGAAATTGTTTTACTAACTTTCCCAAGAAAATAAAATAACATAAACTTTTTAAATAATGCTTCCCCCCTTCTCCAACACACGTGTTATGTAATTAAAGATTGATGTTTTCTACTTGACATTATTTGACATTATACATTTCCCACGATACCTTTTCTTACATTTGTATACTTAGAATGAATAGCTAAATATATTTAAATATGTTTTTGAATATACATATACTAAATATATAACAATTAAACACGCATCTTCTTTATAGATTTAACAGGCCTCAAAATAGTGTTCGCACATAAAAAAAAAAACCTGCATAAAAACCGGTGCTTGTGTAGAAGTGAGGACATGAATATTGTCGTTAGTGAAGTAGTTTTTTTTTATTTTATTTTTTTTGTGAACACGCAAACCAAAAATGTTCGTCTTTTTTTTCGATATTTTTCTAACATACTGTCACGCTATGCCTTGATAATTCATTCAAATTTTTGTATGTTGAAGACGAAAAAAGAAAAACCGTGACTACAAAATTTATAGTACGTGATGGCAGCGTATTTTAATATAAAGACTTGTGTTTCCAAGTGTGTATGTGAACGTACTTGTATATTAAGACTGTATAAGATATGAAAATTGATTATAAAAGGGTTGGTTCAATATTCCCATACACTGTGTGGCATTTGTATGGGGGCTCTACTGGGATTTGTATAGAGATAATTGTTATAGAAGGTCAACTGGTAATTACGGTCTTGAAAAATGACATGAAATATTGAATAGGTTACAAAAATATGTGACATGTGGAACTGTCATAGTTTTTTTGGATAATTTGGTGCTTTCAAATCCTAAGTTTAACAATTTTGTAATCATTGAACAACAATTAAACATTTTGCGAATGGGGTAATAGTAATCAAAATCAAAAACTACAAATATCCTATCCAAACATAACATAACATCAGCTTTGCTCGTAATTATTTATCATACAATAAAATCAGTACAGATTTGATTAAAATTAAAAAATAATATCTGTTAATTCATAAAAAAATTATGACTTAGATTTCACTTGCAATGCTAAAATCTCTTTTGGTATTGTTACGAATGTGCAATAGCGATTTGAATTTAACGGTCTGTAAGGACTGCCTTCTGCATTTATCATGTTTATAAACACGTCCATCAGTAGAAGCTTCTACTTATCAACAATGTTGATAGCATGCGGTTATTAGCATTGTCTATAAGTATGGCTACACTAGATATTTAAGCTGCTAACATAGACATCTAATGATCTAGAATTCGAACATACTTGTTTGTCCGTTAAGAGCATTGTAGAAGATTCATGAAAGATGGCCCCTGTATAAAAAGTGGCAGAGGTTGCAGTCGTGAGTAAGTTTTATCATAGACGCTGTTAGAGTTAACATCGACTGTCTTGTACATTTAAGCTTGTACATTATAAAGTGTGTGTGCATTTCTGCATTTTAAACTACTAAAACTGCAATAGTATCCAGTTTATTTAAAATAAACCAACGTTTTATAAAGGTTAAAACGTAACAGTATTTTTAGTTTTTGTAAATCAGCTCATCTTTCATAAAAATAAAATCATTGCATTTAAACAAATATTCTGCAGTGTTTATATGTATAACTGAATTAAATTGAGGTTTGTTTTCTTGTGTCCCCTTAACATACTTTTTCTTTAAATTTTTCTAAAACAATTTTTTAAGCATGTACATTGGGTTTTTGTTTCATTTTGATTATTTTTTGTGGTTTATACTTAAGCAGCATATTGCAACAGTGGAATAGGCCCAGTAAAACTGTATAATATTTAAATAAATATATAAATTTAACTTTTCAGGAACAATAATGAATTTTCAATTTTAAGATATAATATTTGAGTATACCATTCTTTTCAAGCAACAACACGTAAAAATTTACCTCGGATATTCAGAATTTGATACTTTTTGGCAATATTTTATCATATGGAGCCATTTAAATATTTATATTTCTAAATTCTCAAATTTTGAAAAACTGGAGATTTTATTCGACAATTTTGATTTTTGAAAAGTGAAAAAATTCGACAAAGTGTGTAAGTTTATGCATTCATATCGTATAAAGCTATAAATGGTTTTTGTAATTCAGGAACCATAAGAAAGGTTATTATGACCTCTTTAAATTTAGCAATAATCTTAAAACTTGTTTACAAAATAGTTTACAAGTTTTTTCATACAAGAAATATATATATTTAAGTTTTTAAATTGTTGGTCTGTATCATTCAGTTTATGTATTTAGCACACCTCATACAACATTGGATATAATCCTTAACTTACTGCCAATTGAGCACTTGTGGCGGCTAGGAACTAGCTTAGATTCTTTAAGTCTTCTCTGGTAAGACCGAAGCGGGTAGGTCACAAGAAAAGGCATCCCAAAGCATCCCAACTGGGATTTGGGAACATATGATAACGGCTTTAGACTTCGGTATTTCACCTTCAATTACGTTTCCGAATAGGGACGAGTAGGTTCGGTTTGAACATCTATTTGAAGGGGGCGCAGTTTCCACAGATGTTTCCAAAATGGAATCTGGCACAGCAGCCGGAGTTTATGTTAGTAGATGAGAACATCATAGTGTCATAAGGACTTTCAGACGAATGCAGCGTGTTCCAGGCAGATATTAAAGCGGTCTGAAAAGTCATAGATTTAATAAGAACACACGCCACAGAGGGGTCTGTATTAACAATTTATGTAGATAGCCAGGCAGAACAGTTGGTTTGAAGATGCCATATGATCCACTTGAACATAGTGCAGAACTGTCAGACTGCGTTATTGGAACTATACACCATCAGATTGTGTTGGATATCAGGGCAATGCAACATACAGGTAAATTAAATAGCAGCTGAACTGGCCAGACAGGATTTGGATCTGGACTATATTAGTAGTACTCCTATATTTCACTATTATATGTTGATTTTGGAAAGATTCCGGAAATCGAGGAACCAATCCTGGTGTAGTAGGTTAGATTTCAGGGTGTTCAGGGTTATTTGACCAAATTTTGATGCAAATGCTACCAGAATTCTAATTTGGTTGGATAGGAAAAGTCTCAGGTCTTTAGTAGGAGTAATAACTGAGCACTGCTTATTGGTAAAAGAGATATAGGCGCACAGTATTTCTGCTCATTGGAGAATGGGATATGGAAGCACAGTACTTCTGTATATTGTGTGAACATATAGATAAACAAGAAAATAAACAGTTTAACACAATCTGTGTAACTACAGGGTCACAGGCAAAAATGGCTAGGGGAAATGTTCCATGATGAACCATGAGATATTGCTATATATGATCTAGGAAATCTGTTAGGCCTTAACAGGGGAATAGGCTGGCTACTTCTATGTAACGGGACTCTGCAAATCCCATTCTATACCTATACCTATATCCTGTCCTTTTTCTTTTTTCTTATTTTGCTTTGGACTGGATTTTTAACGTTTTTATCTTTATGTCTCTTGACGTCTTTCTTTTTCTTTCTCCAATTTCATTCACGATGAATTTTCACTATGGCATGGATTGTTGGCTTTGAAAGCCACTGTGGTTTGTGGCTTATGCACCTTGCGATTTAAGAAAACTCCACAAGAAAAAGTCTAATGGGATCAAAAGCACGATTTCGCTGGCCAGTTTACATCACCTCCACGTGAGATTACCATGGCCGCAAACCACTCGTTCAGAATGTCTAATATGGCATCAGGTGTGTAACACGTAGCACTGTCCAGTTGCAACCACATGTCGTTGCAGTCCATATCATCTAATTTAGGACAAAATAAGTTGATATTCATCGACCTAAAGTGCACGCCGTTCACGATGATGGCCTATCCAACGTCGTTCTCAACGGAATTTGTCTCGATGGCGCTGCTAGCCCAAAACCAACACCAAACAGTTACTTTTTCTGACTTCATTGAATGCTCTTGAATCTAATGGGGATTGCTAATCCCAAATTCGACAAGTTTGCTTTTTGACGTATCCATTCATTCAGAAATGGTCTTTATTGCTGAAGATGGTTTCTTGATTAAAATTAAGGTCAGTTTCCAATTAAAAGCACACATCGTTGCCGGTGGTCATTTAATTTCAGCTCCTGGGTCAGATGAATTTTGTGCGGGATCAGGCCCATGCCATGACGCAACAATTTACCAAGTTGTGGTCTGCGAAAAGCCGAGTTCTTGTGAGCGATGTGTAGTCGACTGCCTCGTATTCTCGAGCACACTCTGTCGGACAGCAACGAAGTTTTCGGTAGATTTTGCATTTCTTCGTCGTGCGGACACAAATTTATTACACTAGACACAAAGTTATTCACCATACTGCGAATATTTCTCTCGCTAGGTCGATTATGGCGACCGTTAAATGAGAGAACGCGCCTAACATTGCCTGAACAGAACGCCGAATTTCATAAAACAATTTTATAATTTGCTCGTGTTTGTTGTAGCTATATCCGTCCATTGTGATTTTGCAAATAAATGATAAACGGCTTCAGCAATATGGGAGCTAACAACTGTAAAAGTTCGGAAGGACCCTTTATATTGAAAATTAGAAGTAATCGATAGGGTAGAAGTTTGTAAAAACTGCGTCATGAAATTGTGTTTGCATTTATATTAAAATATTCTTATGCATTAATATGGAATATAATTATAATTCACATGGTTCTGCAATCAAACCAGTCGTACTACAGCTTAACAAGATATGAATATATAAATCTACATACTTTGACGAATTGTTTCACTTTTAAAAAGTCAAAAATCGTGATTTAAATTTGAAAGTTTTGTAAGCTAAGAAAAATTTAAAATTCTAATGAGAAAATGCCTCTATTGAATATATGTGTGTGAAGTCTGAAGATCAACGGTCAAAAATTTCCTTTTTTTATAAATCTTTCCTGGAATGAATTATATATTTCTAACTATGTTTAAACCAAATAATCTAATTTAATTATTCTATATTTTTAAACTCTTAAGACTATTATTCTAAACTCATATCTTTGTTATCCTACTGTTGGTATTTTTCTAATACAATTTATACTATGCTAAGTACATATTGTTTAGTTTTTTTTTTTTTTTTTTGTTTTTGTATAAACTCTTACATAAACAATGTTTATGTTATTATTATCGAGAGAAAAATAGTTGTTAGAAAACTATTTAAGTAGCTTGTTAAATTTTCATTGTTCGTAACTGATGTTTACCATGAATATTTATGATTTCTCTAATAAATATGTAAACTAAAATATTTAATGGGGAGAGAAAAATATGTATTGTATAAATATTTGACCATGTGTATTTTTGCATTTAGTATATCACATTTTCTTAACATAAAATATAGTTTAAAATTTTAATGTTTAGTTTAATTTTAATTAGAATTCTTAATTACGAATTAAATATTAAAACTTTGGAATAATTAAAATAATAAAAATACTATATATAAGCATTCAATTATTTTAGTTACCTTATAATAAAATTGAATTTAATATTCTTTAAGAAGAATAATTTCATTTAGGCAGGTTTCCCATATTGTACAGTTTCGAAAACAATACTATTATTTTTACCAATGACTATTTATTGATTTTATTATTCAGTTTATAACATTTCAAAATACTGGTCGTAGAACCAATAGGGTCCTTATAAGATCCTAAGACGATGACATGAATGTTCATGTTATGTTATAATAATTGATATCGTTGTGAAATTGGACTTAAACAAGTCTTGTATAACCCCAAATATGTTTACCAACTTCTGTGAGGATCAAAAAACAAAAAAATATTTTATTGTCAATATATAACATGGTGCTACGGTGAAAAAAACTTGGAAAACAACCTAGTGTATTTAAAAAAACTAAATTTATCAACTTTTTTAATCTTAGTTTCTTTTCATTGATTATTTTGGATAGCTTGGAGACAAATGATTACTTAGAGACACTTAAGTGGCAAGTGTCTTTACGTTAGATTGCATGGTAACCAATTGACTTATTTCTGCGTTACAAGTGACCCAAAATATATAAATTTGAGTCAGCCAAGTGATCAGATATTAGTGACTATTAATGTCTATAAGGGACACATTTACTACTTGCTTAACTGCTGGGTTATTACGAGATGAAAATTAAGGTTGGATGCTACTTTACATCACAATCAAAATATTGATGATATTAAAATGCAAGTCGCAAAATAGAAGCTCTAAAGATTATGGCTTTAAACAAGTATTCATACAAATATATTATATCCATCGTTTTCGCAGAAGAACTTTTACTATTTAATTCCAAGTATCATTTAAAGCATCCCAAATGCTGGAAACACTGCTGCTGTTAATGTTGCGCGATTCATAGTTAATCATTTTAAGTTTCTGCACAAAAATATAAGTTCATTTTCCTAAATTTTTAGATCATATTTTGATTGTTTTGAAGCATATTTAAGGCGCATATTTTCCAATAATAAATGCATGAAAATCCACCCCGAATTCGTAAAATTTACTTAATTTTCAATACAACCAGTTTTTAAATACTTTATCACACTATGTAACCCCAAAAAATGCAGATACTCTGTTACTATAGCAATTCGGTTTTATTGATATTTTTCTCGATCACTTCGTTTAGTACCTTTTTATTGGCAAATATTGTGAAATAATGAAGTCCTTGAAGTTTCAGTTTCAAAAAAATCAAATACATGTTTTTTTAAATTGATTATAAAATGGTTTGTTGTACGTAAAAGGTATATGTTTTATATTTCAAACACAATAAGTTATAGAAATTCAACAAATTTTCATTTTCTTCACGCTCTTTGTGATCGACAGCCAATTAAAGCGTATTAGCTTTCCAGCATATAGCTTTCCAAAATACGTAAGTAAATAAAAGTTTGCGTATTCCCTTTTTTTACAAAATATTGTTGACACAATTTGGCTTCAGTTCTGGGCATCCGGACTTTAAACTACAATATCATAAAAATGTTCTTTAGAAACTAATTGTACAGTTGTCTGCTTTGTTTGATAGATGAATTTTAACTTTTATATAGAAAAACATTTTTAAAAATCGGTTTTAAGAATATGACTAAAGAAATTTAGTTTTGAAATTGTAGCTTTGAGAATACCGTCATTTCACTAAAATGATGTGGTCGTTTTTCTCAATAAATAATACCCTGCACGATTTTTTCGTTCACTTTTGTATCTCTGTGTTATTATCACAAGAATGTGTACTACAATATTTCAAATTAACACTTACCAAATTTATAAAAAATGCATCATCAAGTTTCAATTTGACCGCTATAAACACACATGATTACCTAAAAAGAAATAAATAAAATTAAATTTTATTAGAAATTCACTATTATGATTTTTTTCTTTACCCTAAAACTAGGCTTTAAAAATATTAATTAATTAAATATTAAGTATACGCAACCTACATACATACCGATTATGGTTTTGCTGCTGAATTTCTAATTTTGATTGATCAGCAACAAAAACGATTGTTTAGAAGTTCAAAAAAGCTTTCCAGAGCCATTTAAATGTACACCTATCCCTCGATTTACACAATACTTCTTTTACACGATTTCACTTTTACACGATTTTTTGGTAAACAACGTTTTAAAATTAAATTTTTTTATGGAAGTTTTGCTTTAAAACATTGTTTAAATTGAATTTTTTATGAAAATGGGGGAATGTATTTACTTTACTTTAAAATAAATGAATTTTCTATTCGTATTTGGGTTTTTTCGATTTACACGATTTCTCATACAAACATTTTTCACTTCGATTTATACGATTTTTTCAGGAACGCATTTATCGTGTAAATCGAGGTATTGGTGTAATTGTTTCAATGATGATAATTTCTTCCCTTTTTGAGAGACTTGGTCTTCAACTGCGGTGGACTTAACTGTTTGGATTGGCTAAATAACATTCCTCATACATTAAAGGGTCAATTATCACCGATAATCACAAAAGTTGGTAGAAAAATTTAGGTTCATTTAAAACTTGTTTATTTAGCGTTCCC
This sequence comes from Calliphora vomitoria, assembly GCA_942486065.2. NCBI lineage: Eukaryota > Metazoa > Arthropoda > Insecta > Diptera > Calliphoridae > Calliphora > Calliphora vomitoria. The sequence continues at coordinate 62,937,192 of OW818031.2, forward strand.
AATTAGTTTAAGCAGATGGGTGCCCCTATTGACAAAAAAAATGTATATTATAAGACAGTGTTATTATAAGACAATTATGAATTTCCAAGTCATTTTCTGAGGGTGACCTTGTATGGTGACTAGGAAAAAATGTTGTCCGATTTTCGCCATACTTTACAGTATAATTTCAGAATACTTAGAACCATTTTGTGAAAAATCTTATCAGGACTGCCATATAATCAACACACATATTTCTGGCTGTTTTAAGCAGTTGGCTTTTCGTCTGTGCTTGTTAAGAGTCCATATATAATGGTCAAAAAACTATAAAAAATAAAATCACCATGTTGGCTGTAGAATTAAGCACTTCATAAGTTTCTAGGAAACTATAACTAATAAAGGTATAGACTTCTGAAATTTTCCTATTTGTTGACAGAAGTATCACAAAGTTATTTGCTATTTTGTCAGAATCAAAAGTATATTGAACTAATAAGTTCGGTATCACTGATTTTAGCAGAGAGTTGTTTATGCACATATATGTGATTACTTTAAACCTAATAATGGCTTAAAGATTACTATTTTTAGCCTTAAAATATTTTTACAAAATTCCTCAAATTCTAATGACGAAAGGCATCTTTGATAAAAGGAAAACTTTTAAAGAATTTAATAAAACAACAAACTAGTGAAAACTATTTATTGCAATTATTACTGCCAGACAACACATGTAACATATCATTACAGGCGTCCCTAGAAATATAATTTTCCTTATATTTACAGACATACTTGCTAACACACATTCTCAAGCAAAAAAAAAAAAAACATAGAAACCATTTTATATATGATTTGTGCAAGTATGTGTATAATATTTATGTATATATATTTACCCTTACTTGAAAAAAAGAAAGAAATATCAACAACAAGCAAAAAATAAAAATAATAGATATAGTAACAATAAGAAGTGGATATTATTATATAAATGGTGATAGCATAGTAAGATATGAATTATCATTAAGATTGTCACTATAGAGTCTGAACTCCTTAAATTAGGATGAACCAAATGTAATGAAAAAAAAAACAAAATAAGTAACAAAAAATATAAGCGTTACAATGCCTGCTAAACTCTAAAATATGTATTTTGTACTACCTTAGTAAAGTTTATAAAAATAAGAATTTTGTATTAAATGGAAAAACCACAAGTTTTCCTTTTGTGTTTATGTGTCCATGTTAAAGGGATAGTCGTAGTGTTTCAGTCACACATACATATACTCTATTCATTTCTAAAATGTTCAACACTAGACTTTTACAATATATATATATATATATATACAATTTTCGAAAAGCCGGAAATAGCTAACATATCATTTGTACATAATGAAAAGATATCACGAATATAAGTATTTTGTATATGTGTTTTTCTAACTCTATATACATGTTAAGTTTTGTTTGTGTTTGTATATCTTTGGGTTTTGTTTTAACTTTCAAAGTATTGTACAATTTTCGTAGGTCCTTTTTTATATTTTATTTTTATTTTAACACAACACTAAAATCCAACTACAAAAAAAAAAACAAATAATAATCATAAAATATTGCATATATGTGAATGTGTTGTATGAGTTTCGTAGCACAGCGTATGTTGTAAGGGTCACTAAAAATTGTTTAGCAGAAGTACTGAAAAAAAGAAATATTAAGAATTATGTAGGAGTGTTAACTCGGCTGTGCTGAATCTTATATACCCACCACCAATATTATACGGGCACCGACTTTTGTTCGTTTTGTATGAAAATATTTTTTTGGTTCTCTTGATTTTGTTAGTTTTTCTATTACTAAAAAATATCTGTGAAATCCCGATGTGAACCTCCTATGGGAGCTAGGATTAATTATGGACCGATCTTCATAAAATTAGGTGCGGCGATTCTTGTGTACCTGAGGATAACTGATTTATGCATGTTTAAATGATTTTTGGAAGTGGATCTAATATGAGTGCTATGTTTAAATATGGACCGATGTACACAGAAACCAGAAGAGATGATTTGTGCAATACAGAAGTGATGATTTTGATACTGCCAGCCAATAAAGTTTGAAGATCAAAAATTGGAGGCATTACTCCATGAATCATTCGGACCTACTCTATGAGTGATTTAAAAATGTTTGCAAGCAGGTGGATTCACCCAAAAGCAGGGTATCATACGAACTGGCGCGGAGAGACCTTGAAAAACGATTTTTTGTATCTGAAATGCTGCTTCAACGCTATAAAAGAAAATAATTTTTGCATCGAATGATCACTTGTGATAAAAAATGGATCTATTTAAATAACCCAAAGCGTAGCTGAATCAACACCGCAGCTATGATATTATTTACAATATATTTAAAGCTAATAGCAAAGCATTTTTCAAAATTATCAACGTTATTGGAATCCGGCTCACATTTAGACCCTGGTTGTCCTTGAGCGATTATTCCTAATTTCAGCACCAAACATTTCTGACCAACATATATTTCGTAAAAATGTCACTGCCGTACATCCTTTCTTCGAGGCCTTATCGTGACAACAGCAGACGGACAGATGGACGGACATAGATAGAATTGGAACCAAAGATATGAATTTTTAAATTTGAGGAAAACAAAACTGGTGGGAAAGTTTTGTGTAAATATATCAATATACTGTAATTTATTATTGAAAAATAATAAATAAAGGAAATATTTTAACGAATTTATTTATCATTTGAAAATCTGAATAGAAACCCTTATCAGTTGTTTATATTAGTTCATATTGTTAGCAATTTCTTAAAAATATTATAAAAACTGATCAATTTTATTTAAAATTTTTCTTACTTTTCTAAATTTGGGAAAAATAAATACCAAATTTCAAAAAAATCTACAAGATTTAATTTTCCAAAAACTAGTAATAAATCGTGCTCTCAAAATCAAACAGAAAATTTAAAAAAAATGCTTGGAACTCTAGATATGAGTTTTAAAATTTGAGGAAAATAAAACTGGGGGCGAAGTTGTGTGTAACTATTTCAATATACACCATTTTATTATTAAATATCTAAAAGTTAAAAAAATATTATAAAAAACTTGTATTTATTATTTTGAAATTTTGAATAGAAAATCGTTTAGATGTTTATATTCGTACATATTGTAAGCAATTTCTGATTAGATATATCAAAATCAATCAATTTTATTTTTACTTTTATAATTTTGGAAAATATAAATTTTAATTTTTCTTTACAAATTTAAAAAAAAAAAAATAATTTAAAAAAAATCTACTAATTTTAGTTTTCCAAAAAATAGCACTAAATCACATGATCCATAATTAAAAATAAAATTAAAAAAATAATGCTTGGAACTAAATATATGGATTTTTAAATTTTAGGAAAACAAAACTGGCGGGGAAGTTGTGTGTATATATCAATATACACCAATTTATTATTAAAAATCTAAAAGTCAATGAAATATTATAAAAATATTTAATTTATTATTTTGAAAAGAAAATCTATTTAAATATTCATATCATTTCATATTGTAAGCAATTTCTTAAAAAATATATCAAAATCGATCAATTTTATTTTTACTTTTTCCAAATTTTATAATTTTGGAAAATAGAAGTTTTTAAAAAAATCAAAAATTTTAGAAAATCTTAAAATTTTCTTCAAAAATATAGCAATAAATCGCACGATTCATAATCAACAAGAAAATTTTAAAAAAAGTGCTTGGAGTTCAAGATATAGATTTTTAAATTTTAGGAAAACAAAACAGGCGGGGAAGTTGTGTGTATATATCAATAACACCAATTTATTATTAAAAATCTAAAAGTTAAGGAAATATTATGAAAAAAATTTATTTATTATTTTGAAAATTTGAAAGGAAAATATATTTATACGTTCATATTGTAAGCAATTTCTTTAAAAATATATCAAAATCGATGACTTTTATTTTTACTTTTTCTTACTTTTATAATTTTGGGAAATGGAAACTTTTAAAAAAAATTTATAATCTTAAAAAATTTTAAATTTTTCTCCAAAAAATAGTAATAAATCGCACGATTCATAATCAAAAAGAAAATTTAAAAAATAATGCTTGGAACTAAAGATATGGATTTTTAAAATTGAGGAAAACAAAACTGGCGGAGAAGTTGTGTGTAACTTTCACAATATGCTCTAATTTATTATTAAAAATCTAAAAGTTAAGGAAATATTATAAAAATATTTAATTTATTATTTTGAAAAGAAAATCTATTTAAATATTCATATTGTAAGCAATTTCTTAAAAAAATATATCAAAATCGATCAATTTTATTTTCACTTTTTCTTACTTTTATAATTTTGGGAAATAAAAGTTTTTAAAAAAATCAAAAATTTTAGAAAATCTTAAAATTTAAAAAAAAATAGCAATAAATTGCACGATTCATAATCAAAAAGAAAATTTAAAAAAAAGTGCTTGGAGTTCAAGATATAGATTTTTAAATTTTAGGAAAACAAAACTGGCGGGGAAGTTGTGTGTATATATCAATATACACCAATTTATTATTAAAAATCTAAAAGTCAAGGAAATATTATAAAAATATTTTATTTATCACTTTGAAAAGAAAATCTTTTTAAATATTCATATTAGTTCATTTTGTAAGCAATTTCTTAAAAAATATATTAAAATCGATCAATTTTATTTTTACTTTTTGTTATTTTATAAATTTTATTTATTTTGGGAAACAGAAATTTAAAAAAAAAAAAATCTAAAACTTTACAAAAACTTAAAAAAAAAAATTTAAAAAATATGCTTGCAATTCAAGATATAAATTTTTAACTTTTAGGAAAATCGAACTGGCGGAGAAGTTGTGTGTAGCTATGTCTTTATACAATGTATATAAAATGTTGAAAGTAAATATATTCACCCAAAACTTTAAAAATACCTTTAAAGAATGTGTAAAAATAGATTGAGAATGAAAACCGAACGCTACTTTGACCCAAAATTCGAAAACTTAAATAAAATGTACAACCCCTAAGCGTTATCCGATTTAGCTAAAATTTTCACCATTTGGTTTTTAGATGACTCAGAACAATTTTTGGACCTTAGAAGCATCAAAAATCAACAATATTCACAATGAGAGCCATCATAGTGTGTATACATTTCATGTATATGAAGTGTTTAAATCTATGAATGCTTTCGCAAGTGTGCCGGATAATATCAAAGCAACTTTAAATTTTGTTTTACGTTAATTGGTGAGTTTCCCTTTAGTTTAATTTTAAAATAGCGATCAATAATTAGCAAAAAACAAAAGAAAGATGATCATTCCCTCTTTTTAGTAGTATCATTTTAAAATTTCTTTTCCATACACTTTATTAACAGGTACCATCAGCTAATCCCAATAGACTTTATTCTTTTGTCAGTGGCTTATTGTTTCTTAAACTCGCACTTAAAAATATTTGCAAATATTTAATGTATCTATAAGAACTGATCTATAAATACAAAAAACCAAAATAAATTTTACAAAGGAAAATAACACGTAAAATCTAGGTCTAAATAATCCATAATGTTTTTTGTGGGATGAAAAAATAAATTAAAAAAGACAGTATGTTTCCAAAAACCTTTGATGAAATTGATAGTGTTGAAAAAACCCAAATCGAGTTTCGAGACAATAAAACACATAATAATTCTTAAAATATGTTTATAAATAAATAAAGAAAATATTAGTAAAAATATGTTTCAAACCAAATGTATAATATTGTTTTAACAATAACAAAAATACCCTAAATATTTTGTCTTTATGAAATGGTTTTATTTCAACATTTTGCATAATAGTTTTATGAACGTTGAATCTTGTTAGCAAACATTTTATAAGAACCCAGAATATACATACTTTTTTGTTCCACGACCAATATTTCGGTTAGTTACAAACGGAATGACACACTCAATATATCACCCATCTTTTTGGTGCTGTGTATAAAAATGTCTCATATTAAGGCACAAACCTTAAACAGAGATATTTTTTGAAATATTGGAAAACATTAAAACTAAAAATTTTATATGGTCTCAAGTCATAAACAGAAACTGGAAAATAACTGTTTTAAACTATTTTTTCATTAATGTTGGCTCGCTTTCTGTAATAAATAGAAGTTCCTTAAAGTTTAGTGTGAATAATAAAAATTGTAGTAAAACATTAAACATGTAAAACATGTTTGTAATAGCAGTAAATAAAGTGCTTGATAAGAAAGCAAAAAATAACTTGCTTTCTATAAAATTTTTATTAAAATTTTGTAGGAACATTTAATAACTACTCAGATATAAGTTTAATGAACCATATTTTAAATGTAAGTAGCTAAATCATAAGTTTGATTATTTGGTAAAATAGACTACAATAGATGTTTAGATAGTTGTAAATAATACAGTGCCATATAATTTGAGACACAACACATAAAACCAAATTCATATTATTTTTTAGATACTCCAAAGTATGTGCTTTGAGTTCATTGACAGCTGCTTCTTCGTTGTTCTACTATATCTTTTTTAGGCGCGGTAACAAAAAGCAATCTAAAGATGGCATATACGAACTACACGATGAATTACAGTAGTGAAAACAGTAAACCTTGAAAAAATATTGTGTAAACGAACACACATATATATCTATATATATAAAAGTTTTTAAAACACAAAGCATAAACGACGAAACTTATAAAATTATCTGCCTTTAAATTTATATATTTTTCCTAAATTAGAAAATACCAAAGAAAACGTTAACATAGTTTAAAAATTAAATCTTCTTTTCATGCTCAATTTAATAATTAGTTGTTTAAAAAGTGCCTCATTTAATCATCGCATTAATAAATAACAATCCTTTTTCAGCATCCCTCAAAATGGTTTTGGTAACTGTCAGAATGTGATTAAGTTTTTTATTATCTGTGTCATAGTAAGGACTTAATATGTATATGGCTTAGCCTTTCAACGATTAGTCAAATAACAAAGTCAAGTACCTTATTCAATAATTTGTTGATGTTTAATTCTGTGTTCTTTTAAATGTTTTTAAGTTTTAACTAAGAAAAAACTTTAATATGACTTTACCGAGAAAAACTACCAAAAGAGGTTACATAATTATGTTTAATTTGACAGTTACAAAATGTAGATATACACTCTTAAAATTGTATTAAAAGTACCAATAAGTTTTATAAGAATTCCGCAAAAAATTATATTCATTTCGCAGCTGTCTTAAATTTATAATTTCAATGTATTTTCTTTACATACAAAACAATTTAGTTTTTCAGAATTTAAATGGGAAAAAACGATGTACATGTTTCCGATTACAATTATGTACATTTTACACACACCAAATATTATCGTATTCAGAAGAGTAAAGGTTGAAAAATTAATTTTTTTAAACGAAATTTTTCGTTTCTTTTCAAATATTAAAAAATAAGTTTTTTTTTTTTTTTTAATATAATCTAACAACTGCTTTCCTTCAGTGTATAAATAATCCTGTCAACAATTTAAATAGACTTCAACATTAAAATTGTTCAACATTTAAGTTTATCTGTTTGTTTTTTTTTTTTTTTTTTTTTCTTCTTTTCGAAAACAATTTGTAAAGTTTTGCAAAATGTTAGTAAATTACAGTTTCTATTGTAAATAATACTTTATTATAATAGATGCCTAAACTTAGACTATAAAATCTAGTAAAATTATTTTTAAAGTATGTATGTATACAAGTACTTTATACACATGTGTTCTGATACACTTACTTATGCACTGTAGAACATACCCAGCGAACACAAAGTCAAACGTGATTTCTTTTCAAAATTGTACATTCATATATTCCAGAGTATGTGAGAAGTTTATTGAGCAGATTTCCAATAATTTTCATGAGTGAAAACTAAAGAAAAAATTTGAACTTTCAATTTCAGATCCGGCTTGTGTGTTTGCTGGGTTTTTATTTATGTATGCATGTATATAAATATGTAAATTTTATATTTATATACAAACACTTGTTTAACTTAATAATCATGTTTGTTATATACATATGTATGTAAGTAAGTTGGTAGCAGCAGTGATAGTGTAATAGTTGCTCTGATAGTTGTCCAAAACAAAAGTTATTTTTTCCTAGTTTAAATGGAAAATATTTAAACTAAAACCCTTTATAACAAGATTTTTTTATATTTGTTTAAGTATTTGTTTTATTTAGTAGGAAATTAAAATACTGCCATAAACAAAACCCCCAGAACTATGTACACACACATATAATTTCACACATCATGGGAATTTATTTATATAAGGGTGGCTTCATATAAAAGAATAAAAAAAAAATATTGTTGAAAATTCTGACTAAAAATTCTAAAAGATATGCTGCTTAGACATACCGAAGCTAATGGAGAATGTGTTTTATCGGTTTTAACGTGCAGGAGATGGTTTCTGGGGTTCAGAAGTGGTGATTTTGACACGGAATACAATGGGCAGTCAAAAAAGTTTGAAGACCAACAACTAGAGGCATTACTCAATGAAGAATATTGTAAATTTGATCAGGAGCTTGCAAAATCATTGGAAGCTACTCAAGCTGCAATTTCAAAAGGTTTGCGAGCAATATGATTCATTTAAAAGCAGGGAAATCGGGTACTCTACGAATTGAAGCAGAGAGACCTTTACTGCGATGAAAATTGAATGCATTGCAATAACTAGAAGCGTAAGAGATCGTTCACGTACGCCTGGTCAACCTGATGAATCAAAGCTATCAAAATGCAGCCTTAAGGACCGTCACAGGCTTCCACCAAATCACCTCCAAACACCACCTGCACGAGGAAACTAAGGTTCTGACGGTCAGAGAACATAACGTCATGCTGACGCAACAGTTCCTTCTGGGATGTCACCGGAGGAGTCATCCAAACTTCAACATCACACAGTTTGAGTCTCCCCCGAGCCATGTCAGACAGGACCTTAGAAAATACGAGAAGAGCATACAGAGGTATATGCAGGATCCATTTGATCGCAGCACATATATGACAGCTTTGAACGACATTCATAGAGACGCCATCAATTCCGCGGTAGCAGGATAGCAGATGCGGAGAAGATTCTGCCGCGCAAAACAAGGGTCATTCCGGCACAACTAAGATCAGGATGGAGCAATAGGCTTAATGCCTTCTGGTCGCGCATAGACCGTGCCGTCCTCACCTTATGCCCAGCATGTGATCAGGGTCCCCATGACACCCTCCACATTTTCAACTGTCCAGCCAACCCTACTTCACTACAACCAGTGGATTTATGGACCCTCCCAGTAGAAGTGGCACAATTTCTTGAACTTGATCTAGCAGAACCCCCAGACAAAATATTGTATAATTGTTAGCGCTGCGACAACATCAATATCCATGGCGCTAAGGTAATGACAAGACATGAAACCGTTATATTCCATCATGACAATGCTCAGACACTTTACGCAATATCTGTTAAAAACTATTTTGAATGAAGTGTTTGGGAAGTTTTGCCTCACCCCCTTATAGTCCTGATTTTGCCCCAACCAAACTCTATTTATTTCAATCAATGCAGAACGCTCACTCTGGGCTACACTTCACTTTGGAATAGTGTATACGATATTGGCATGATTCGTTGTTGGCCTCAAAATATGGCCATTGTTTTGGCTTGGAATCCATATGTCGCCATACAAATTTTTCCATTAATGTTCAGTCAATGTTAGTTTCTTGAATTAAATGTTTAAGTGCGAAAGCTTCTTAAATAAAATGTAATAGTTTAAGTAGATAAATAAAGTAAACACTAATTTCAAATATAAATATCCACAACATTTTATGAGCCATCCTATTGCAAAAAATTACAAATTGTTTGCTTTCCATATACAATTTATGTACAGTTTTATTATGAAGTACTTATTTGGACTTTAGAAAGATAGTAAGTAGTAGCAGTAGTAGTTTTTTCTAAATTGTTTTTGAAAGTATTATAAGTCATAAATGTTACTTAATGACAACTATTAAGCCTATTTGTAAATTAAGCAAATTTTTGTTTGCGTAAATAAAATAAAATTTTATTTATGATTTGTGCTATTAACATGACGAACAGATTATTTAAGTTTATTAGTTTAAACATAAAACAAACACTTTGTGGGGTTAGCTGTGATTTAGAGGCAAATAAAACTTTATCTTTAAAAAACACTTTATTAAGATTAATGGCCATAGTCTGAAGCTATTATTTTGAGTATTTAAAGGTTTCATTCAGTAAAATAAGTTTTTAAAAAATATATTTTAGAGAAAAGGTACACAGAGAATAAAAGTTCGTAGTTGTAAACGAATTTAATGCCAATCGAATAATTCAGTCTTAGTGACCGAATTTTATAGTTGTGGCTACAAAATTTTAGAAGCGGTAACAAAAGTTTGGTTGCTTCAATCGAATATCTATTTTGTCAACTGTGTTTATGTTGATAGAACCCAAAAATTCGATCTATGCAACCGAATCGGCAATAAATTCGGTTGCTACTTTAAATCTGTATGTTTAAATTTATAGCAAACGAGAAGACCTTTACAATCAAATTTTGGCTTCAATATAGATTTTTTTATTTAGATATAGCTGCAATATATTTTTTTAATAAAACTACCTACATTGACATTTTGTATTCCAATTGTAATTTAATTTCTCAAAAGCCAGCATTCTATACGCTTTCAGTACAATATATGTATGTATGTAAAAAGTAAAATAAACTCTATCAATTATTTATCTGAAAAGGTACTAATTCATACACTTAACCACAGTTTGGCACATAAAAGTGGCCACCAACTCACATCCACTAAATAATCGATTAAAGTAACAATAAAATGTCTTTGGCCGAAACCGACCAAAACTGTATAGAGACTGCAACGACAAAAAAAAAAAAAACACAAAATTCAATTAATTAAAAGCGATATATTGTTCTCTAGCATAAAAACGGCCATAGAAACTATCTGTCAATTATTCAAATCATTCGCTTGGTTACATTAGAAGTATTTGTGTGAATTTTCATTCACTGCGGTCATTACGGTATTTTTCAATTTAAAATACAAAACTAATTTCACTGTCTGATAATACGGATTACGTTTTGAATTAAAAAAAAGAAAAAAAAAAAAAAACCAAAAAAAATAAAAAAAAAATATAAAAGACTTTCTAGCAATTATTTCAAAGTGCATTAAAAGCAAACAGAAAATAAAAATTTATAAAAATCAATCGATCAAAATGGTGATTGATATTAAAATGTGTCGTTTCGAAAATGTCCCTTGGGGCTTTCGTCTGGTCGGTGGTTCGGATTTTGAATTTCCATTAACAGTGGTTAAGGTTAGAATTTATTCAATAGCTACATAAAAGTGTGCAGTAGATTAAATGAAATATACATATTGATAATAACCCAATGTTTGTGTTTCATATTCACTAGTGTTAACTCTCCTCCACCATACAACCTCCCACTTGGAAGTTTTTATTTTATTGTCTTCTGTTCATACAGTGATTGAAGTAAAAAAAAAAACTAAGAAATAAAATAAAATCTATACGAGTATGAAATGAATGAATAAAATTGCATCTAATGCATTTTCAATGTTGTTACGTAATTGAGAGATGGATTGTGTAAAATATAAGAAGAATAATAAAATATATAGATTTTTTTACTGTTTTTATTTACAATATGGTATTTCAGTGTAATGCGGAAATGTTATATGTTTTCTTCACCTTCTTCTTTTTTTATTTCTTCATCTTTTTGAAGTGCTCAAGGTGTTTGAGTTCGTTAAGAGCAAACTGCAAAAAAAAAGAACGCAACAGAAAACGAATTGCATTTGTTTGTTGAATTTAAAAGGAACAATGTGAATACGTGTATAACCTCAAACGATTGGAGAAATTGCTAAAATAAATCTTTTTTAACAATTTCTTTTTTTCGTTTTATAAGAAAATTTTACTATGAAAAATAATATTAACATGAAATAGATTTTACGTCGGTGTAGCTAGGTAGTTCAATATAGTACTAAGTTTTTATTTCTTTATTGAAATGTATACTATGGAAGACAAAATCCTTTAATTCTGTGATATCTTCCTGTTCTTAAAGAATTTGACCTCTTTTTTTTGCTTCTTTTAAACTTTGTTGTAGTAGAAATTATTTTTAAAACAGTTTTGCTTTCACTTGGATTTGGAATAGTGATAAACAGTGGGAACTCAATGGTAATTTTTGTTTATTTTAATTGAAACAGTTTAGGATGCAGTGCTGAATTTTAATGCACTCCATTTAATATTAGAATTACAAACATTTTCACACATTTGCTTAAATCCCGTATCAATGAAACTGTCTTATACTTATTAGCAAATAATTTCTAAATTAGCGAATTTTAATAATTTGCGGACATTTTGATCACTAAGTGCTGGTTCACACACATCAAGTTTTCTTGCGCAAGTCTAGAGTTTGTAGATCAGAGAGGAGAGGATTGGTAAGATTTTCTTGTTCTTCTTTCTCTCTCTTCTATAATCTAATGACTTGCTCAAGTAAACTCGACGTGTGCGATTCAGAATTAAGTTTCGAAAAGTCTTTGAATTAAAACTAATTGCGCTTGAAAGTTATGATTAGTCAAATTTTAAATTTCAAACAAATATAGGTTGAGACGAACTAAAAACTTTATTTCGAATGTCAGGTTTTTATTTCAATATTTTCATACAGTAAATTCTAAGATTTTTTAGTTTCCCTAAATTTTTTGAGCCATTAAATACCAAAGAGTTATGTAGGGGTAAATTAGAGAACACGATTTTTTAACAAATTAAAATTTTTGCACATTTTTTGCCCAGAAAAATTAAGAGAAATAGTATGATTTAAAATTATATATATCCAATCATAAATGATATAAAAACGCGTTGTCTGAGCTATGTTACGATAATGTTCCCAAAGTGAAAACGTAGCACGAACACCCCAAAAATTATTTGAAATAAAGTTAACGTTTAGAGATCTAAAACATTGCGTGATTGTAATATTTTTACATAACTCACAATAAAATCGATGGCTCGTATATGATCGTACACATTTTCGGAAAAATCGCTAAATCTTCAGTTTCTTCATCTAAAAGGTTTTTTCTTAGAGGCTTTATATCTTTAAATTTAAGTGACACAAGGTGTGTGAAATGTCATGCCCTCGCTTATACATGAGCTGTGCAAAAATATAAGTTGATAATCATCCCCCAACTTCGTTCTCAAAGAAATATGGAACGATGACGTCAGCCCAAAATCTACAAAAAACAATAACTTTTTGCAGGATGCATTGGACGCATTGGATGCTCTTAGATCCCATTTTTATTGGTATCGTACCAAATTTTACAATTTAGTTTGCTCCTTCATCCAGAAGTTAGCCTCATCACTGAAGCTAATATTTCGATGCCTATTTTTTAGTTAAATTTTGTACAGGTGCAGATTCAAGTCACGGCTCAAAATTCTCCAAGTTATATTTTGCGAAAGGACGTGTTCTTGTGAGCGACACGAGCACGACTGCCTCAGATTCTCCCGCACACTTTCACGGACAGCGGTAATGTTTTCGGCTAAACTTGCGTTTCGTCATCCGACATTGTTTACTGAACCACACTGCAAATGTTGCGGAACTTTGGACGAACAATTTTATCATATCGATGGCTTAATATAGAAAGGTCGTATCTCAACTTTTAGTTACTTTACAGGAGAAGGAAAAAACTGAATAAAATCTGAAAGTGTAAAATTAAACAACTAAAAATTTTAATATATCGAAATATACTTTTAGGAAAGTTGTTTGTTTTAATATAAACCAAAAAGTATACATTTAAGATTAAATGAGTTAGCGCTTTTTCTTTCAAACTATTATTGAAATGAGTTAGGCTTTTTTTATTTACTGTAAATCTGTTATTCGTTAACTGAAGAGAGGAGAGTTGTAGTTGAGTTTTGTCTACCAGAATATGTGAAAAACCCGATTTTGAGAAAAAACGAGATACGACCTTTCTATATTAAGCCATCGATATGGAGCTGTTGTTGAACGATATTCCCATGGTGATTTGGCGAAACAAACAAAATAAATGACAGCGCATTCGACAAACTTAGCTTCCCTTATATCTCAGCCATTTGTTGGCCGATTTTCTCGATTTTATATAGCAACCGTGTCGTTAGAATTCCCGATATATTGATGTATGAATCATGTATGTAAGTTATTTGGGGGCTACAGAAAAATTCGAGCTGTTGGGACAAGTTAGTGATGTGAAGAATATAAATAAAACCCGTGTACGTCGCTGTGCACAACTGACTGTTTGGTGCAGTTTATGGTTCGGCGGGGTCACTGGACTTTACTTTTTCGAAAATGAGGTTTGATCAACAGTAACGGTGAATGGATTGCGCTATCGAGAGATGATTAATGATTTCTAATGGTCGGTGTTGGATTATATTGATCTTGACAACGTTTACTGTCAACAAGACGGCGCTATATGCCACACGTGCAACGAAACGATTGCTCTTTTACGGAACCGTGTTATCTCGCGATGAGGTGATCACAATTGGCTACCAAGAGTCATTATGGATAATTTCATGAAAAGGATATGGTCCTGTAAGTGTGGTCGTGGTGGCCATTTGGCTGATGTTGTTTTTAATTATTAACGGTATACCTTCCTCTTTATTATGAAATAAACATTAGATGATTTATATCAAAAAATGTTATTTTTCTTTGAATACCAAAATAACACCTCTTGCTAGAAAACCAGTTACCTGTATAAACCGTGCAAATATTCCATGATCTTGTGGTGGACATTAGTGGTATATAAATGTTTAGTTGTTTTTAAATGTATTTTAAATTTCATTTATAAGTGATGATGCGAGAGATGGTTTGTGCAATTCGGAAGTGGTGATTTTGACACGGAAGACAAATATCGCCCAGAACACCCAAAAAACTTTGAACACCATGAATTTGAATGAAAATTGTTGGCAATTTCAAATCTTTCAAGTAACAGGATTCTTTCAAAAGCTATGAAATTGAAGCCATACAGATGGGAAAAGATCATAGCTAACAATGGCAAATATTTTTAATAAATTTATATTGCACAAATGTTTCAAAATAAAAAACCTAAAAATTTTAATAAGTCCCACTAGATTTTTCTAATTAAGTTTTGCTTTGGTATAAAAACTGTTTCACTTTTTTCATTTTAATAAAAGTTTTTAACAAATTTTTATATATTTCACAATCAACAATAATACATTTAAAATACTGTCACATAAATGCATTAGAAAATGAAATACAATTTAAAATGTTGTTTGTTTTTATGAGGAATCAATTTTGTGGATAAAATTTAAACATTAAATAATTTTTTCCAATTGTATTTATGTGTGTGTTTTTGCCATTAAAAACAGTACAATATTTCTATAGAAACAATAAATGTCTCAAACACACAGAAAAATGGAAAACAATGTATAGAACAAAAACAGAAAAAAAAACTTCAGCACAAAATTCTGTAAAAGAAATAAATAATAAATGAGAAAAACATTTATTCAGTTCTTTATAAAGGTCATTATTCTTTTGTTGGTTTCTTATTTTTTACTTTTTTTTTGTTTTTTCAATTCATTTCTCAAAAACACCGCAAATAATTTACTTGTACTACATTAAACTCCCCACAAAATCTAAAAGAAAGCATACAAAAATCGAGTGGAAACCAAAAAAAAAAGTAAAAAGTGAAACACACAAAAACTAAAAATGCAAAATAAAAATTTTCTCTTTTACACTGTAAAACTCAAATACTTATACAAATATTTCAATGCGTTGGTAGTGGTAATAGTATAATTTCAATTTTCTAGTTCAATAGTTTAAAATACTGTTATGTGAAGGTTGTTGTTGCTGTTTTTGTTGCTATTTATTTCAGTTGATTGTAATGATGATTATAATATGCCTATTTGACAGACAGCCAGACAAACAGACAGACATTTAGCCTGCTCGTGCCATATAAATTTCATTGGATTTCCACACCAGCAACAAAACATACTCTCACACAGACACGTTCACATTACAAATACTCAATTCATTTATTTTTATCTTTCCGCAAAATGTATTCTTAGCAATTTAGCACGCGTCTAATTTAATTGTCATTTTAAACGCCAATATACACAGACCAACTGTATATAAACAAAAACAAATGTGATAAAATGTGCCAGAGAGATTGAGAGAGAGAGTGTGAGAATTAGTGAGAAACATAGCGTGGATAACAGAAAAAGAACAACAAAAAAATCAAAATAATATAAACCGCGAAAAACATTCCGCCCCAACCAATTCATTGGTATTTTATTTAGAATTAATGTTTTAAGTGATTTGAAATTGACATTTGTATTGTGTATGCATGCCTTTGGGTAGAAATGTCAACTGTGACAGACACCAGATTTCATCACCAGGCTAAATAATATTTAAAAAAATATTGTGTTTTTGCGCTTTATTTTCTACTTTGTCATTGTCGTTTCGTTTGGTGTAAATATTATAGTTTATTAAAAGACAATTATGAACTTTGTGTGATAAAAAACAAATTGGTTTATATTTGTGTTGCCAATGTTGGTTTATTGCGTTAAAACCAGGTATGTTTTAAAGTGAATTTTTTTTGGAATTGGCAACATTTAGACAAGCCTTTCGCCTAGAAAATCGAAAGTTAGATATTATTAAGTAACTGAGTAATTTTAAGTTACATCAAAATAAAAGGCTACTAATACACACGGTAAGTTTTTCAAGCTTTTTGCTTGGAAAGCAAGCTTTTGTCATAATTCACAAATTTTTTGAAAATAATGCATTTTTTCTGAACCTTTTACAAATATGCATATTTCGCCCTCCAACTATAATATGTTAAAACAAAATATTAAATTTTTTGTCCCCGACACTTCGAATATTGGTAGCGGCCATATTGTTAAAGCTACATCTCACAGTGGTTTAGAAGTGTCATCTGTCTAATGGGCTGTCAATTATTCAGTTTGTTTTGCCAAATCAAAATGGAAAGACATACAGTTCAACAATGCGTTTAAACAATAAAATTGTTTTATCAAAATATGTGTTCTGTTCGGCCATTTTACAGTGAGACCATTTCTGGATGAATGGATACATTACTGGGTCGCTACTAATCCACATGAGATCCAAGAGCTGTTTGCTGTCGATTTTGGGCTAGCTCGATGACGGCAGTATTTCTTTGAGAAAACGTTGGCCAGGCCATCACCGTCAACCGTGAGCGCCATAGGTCGTGATTAACAATATCCTTTGGCCTTACTTGGACGGCGCTATATGCCACACAGCTTATGCCACATTTTGCAGCGATTTGAGGGCATGGTCATCTCACGTGGAGGTCCTATTATACTAAATCTTGTGGGGTTTTCCTAAGTCGCAGGTCTATGCGCCAACATAACCCATGAGATCGGTCAAATTCAGCATAATTTATGGGATTGGTAATGGAAAATTGTGTATTTCAGTGAATAACTTCAGTTTTACTTTATATAAAAAACATAACTTCTTATCAAAATTACCTCCAAAAGTAGAGAATGTCCTTGCATATCTCAGAAACGGATAATTTTTATTTTCTTAATATTTCTACACAAAATAGACAACAAATAATCATTATGGGAAAGTTTCAAATTGGGATTCCAATGGGTTCAAAAGTTATGGTCCCTATTAAAACTTAATCTATATTTAAAAAATTCCAAATTTTTGTGATCTTTGACCATTTTCACATAAAGTGTATTTTATTCATTGTAGCTTTTACTGTACGAAAAATGTCGATGCCAACTTTTATTACATTCTACATTAAACCCCTTACTTTACTGGAATAAAGTTCTCCTCTAAAATGCTTAAAATGCAGTAATTTTCATTTAAAGAATACCTTAAACGAAAATCTATATTGTGCTCTTAGCAACAGAATTTAAAGCTTCTAAAATTTAAAGCAAAGACCTTCATTACAAATTGCAAAATCTAAATTTAAAGTACAAACATTAAATAAATGGCATTATTCGCATTACATGTAAATTTTGTTGTTATTTGGAAAGTCTCTTTGTCTTAAATGTATATATGTATACCTCTAAGAATCACATCTTTTGTTAGAGCACATCTCAAAGCTAAAAATTTTAATTGAATTACAGCCGAAAGAAAATCTTATAATTTTTCTTTGCTTCCTGTTCAAGGTCACTGAAGGCAGTATTGCCGAAAATGCCGGCTTAATGGAGGGCGACGTAATTGTACGCATTAATGACACGGCTGCTTCTCCACTAACTCACGAAGAAACTAACAAAATTATCAAAGGTTGTGGTAATGTGTTTTTCTTTGGTGTACAAAGGTATGTTGAAAACAATAACATTTTCTTTTGCGTTCTGTCATCTAACTAATTTGTTGCCATCCACAGAGAAAACGAAGAAGAATATACCACACCTAAGGTTTTTCCTGTTACGGAACGTGTAAGTTCACCAAAATCATTTCTGGAGGCCAGGGCAGGTAGTACCACGCCACCTGTTATTATAGATAAACCAAAAGGGAAGGAAGTTAAGTTAAATGAAGTGGAATATATAAATGATTTGGAAGAGAGACCTTGTTCCGTATTATCTGAAGAATCGGAACGTAAATTGGTGGAAGAAGAAATAGCCGCTGTTTTGTCTGGTGAATCGGAAGTTCTTAAGGAACACAATACCATGGGGTTTGTATTGAATTTTTAATGTTTAACTATAGTTTATAAGCATAAGTTTAAATATTGGGTCAGAGTTAATTTCTATAGAATTTTTCCTAAACCCGGTGTTTGCATGAGCAGTGATGTATTGCGTACTCTCAATGAGGAGGCCACCAAGACTAAAGCCGAAAAGGATAAAGAGAATCGGAAATGGACGACATTTTTGCAAAAACCAGATCGTCCTATACCAAAAAGTAAGCAACAAATAGAGGCAGAAAGACGTGCGGCCAATGCTTACAAAGTAAAAATTGTTAGGGGCTCAACAATGTCACGCTCGGTATCACCAGCACCACCAGTAAGGACATTTTTTTTTTTAACTGATTTGATTAATATGTTAATTTATTTGTTATGTTTTAAAGCCGAGACCAGTAGAAGAGGTTAAGCCACCCAAGGAACCAACACCACCACCAGTTGTTGAGCCTGAGCCAGAACCTGAACCAGAGCCAGAAGCTCCAACACCAGTTGATACTGAGGTACCCAACTTGGAGGAAACAACCGACAATGCTGACGAAACAAACGAACACGAAGAAACTGAAAAAACCGACAAAGAAAAGGAATCTACACCAGAAACCAAAGAAACCGCAGAAACTGACAAAGCTGCAAGTGATGAACCCACTGTTAATGTAAACGAAGCAGAAGAATCCAAACCTGAAATAGTCATTGAAAAAACTGAAGAAGAATTAGCCTTGGAGCGGCAATTAGCTGATGTGCAAAAACAATTAGCTGCTTTATCTAGTTTACCCAGCACCATACAATCGACGCTGGATGCAGTTACCAAACAATTGGCCGATATATTGCCAACCTTTAAATTACAACAGGAACTACCACGCAGACTGTCTGGTAGTGTAGCACGCGAAATTAGTTTGGAGAAAATCTGTGAAAATGTAGAAGAAGAAGGTATTTAGTCAGAATGAATGTGATAAATATTTTAAGCATTTTATTAAGCTACACATACAACAGGACGGGAAAACACAACAAAATTACACTTGAAAAGATTTTCTAAAACAACAGACTGTGTGGTAGTGTACACTACACTACCATAAATGGGAAATTAATATAAATATGTCCACTAAAATAGAGTTAAACTTAAAATTTGACCAAATAACTGATAATGATCTATGTTGTTGAATCTTTCAAGAGTTCAATCCTAAAATTAATAACAATGTTTAAAGCAATTGCGGAAAAAATAAGACATGGATATTTATCTGTCCTAGTTTACATACTTGGGTACTACAGCAGCGGTTAAGATGTGATATCTTGAAAGATAGGGTCAAAGTAAAAAAATATAAACTTCATCCCATTTGAGCATAATGTTTGCTTATCCAATCTTCTCAGTTGCAGGACCAAAGATATTTAGCCTTCTGAATTTCATCTACGATTATACCGTCACGTCATTCAGAAAGAAGTCAACCATCATCTAGATATCCTCAATTCGCTATGGCAGAACTGTCTTCTCTTCTATCTCATTCTGATAACTTCTGCATACCTCGTAATGTCCTGGCGTGCATGCCGAAGCAATGACCTCCTCCTATATATTCAGCAATTGAGCTCGCGCAATGTTGGTTAAATCAACCGTTCGACGAACTATATTCAAGCCATGTCAACCTTGTCGTCCTGCAAATTGTCCCTTTCTGCATAGTCGTAGAAATATCAGTAAATTTACGCTTCTAAAAGCTTCTTAATGATATGATTACCTAGTGTCCAAATGCAGATCATCATCGTTATGACATACCAGGCATTCAGTGTAATTAAATTTCTATAACAGGTGATCTAAAAAAATAATCTCTATTCATTCATCTTAAAAGTTGTATTTCTCTACCAGGATCTTATAAGAAAAAAAATGATTTTTCTTAAATACAAACGATAATCTTTCTATATCGTGATCTTAAGAGAAAACGTGGATACGTCTCTTTACTGATAGCAAAGGAAATTGTGGATGTTTTATACCTCGATATCAAAAAACGTGGCAATTTTTCAAAATCTAATTGTTGCGTGCTTAGGCTACAAAACACTGCATACACAATGTTGACACTCGTTTGTGTGGCTTATGATCATGAATGGTTGGCTGTAGGTTATGTTAGGAAGGGGTGTACACTCTGTGTACTTCCACTCGGAGACCATTGTGATTCCCTTCAATAGGTAGATAGTTGTTAAATTGATAGAGAAGAGTTGAGTCCGAAAACCGCCTAGTGAGAGAAAAAAAAGAAAGAGAAAGAGAAGAAGAGTAAGAATAAGATTTTCATTGCGGGTTCGGATTTGCCGTAGATCGTTCCATAAATAGCCACCCTATTCCCTTAATAGGATGGCACAGTTCTCAGCCAGCAACATTACTGAGCTCGTCCAGGAATCTGTTTCCTAGCCATTTAAGTCTAAGACTTTGTAACCTAGGGCAGTTGCACATGATGTGTTCCACTGTCTCTAGTTCCTCTTCATCTCCACACACCCTAAATAAATCCTATGTGTCGTTATCCCATTTGCCTTTGAAGGCTCCAATTGCGCAATGGCCGGTTATCACTCCTACTAGAATCCTTAGATTATATCAGTCAAACAGTTGAGTGGATCCAACCCAGTTATCTCTACTGGGAAACTCTACTGGGGGTGATGCCCCAAAGTTGAAGGTCCGGACCCTATAGTCAGAGAATCCAGATGGAATTCTTTACTGATCCATAAGGCCTACCTTATACTATATCTTAGTGTGACCTACCCGCAATAGTTTTACTAAGGAAGACTCGAGTAGCCTAAGTAAGCTCCTTGCCGCCACACTCTAAACATAGTTTTCAATGGGTAGCATAGTTTACAATGGTAGTATATTTACGTTTCCTCATTGAATCCCACCATACCGTACAACCATAAGTAATAATAGGTCTAACCACCGATGTGTAGATCCAATTAACCATACTAGGTCGCAGACCCCAATTTTTGCCAATTGTATAGTAGGCATTGAGGGTTGGCTGTAGCTTTGTTGCAATTTTTCCGATACAAGTCAAGTTTGTTGCTGCGCAACATTTTTAAAATATACAAAATTTTCTACTATTTCATACGCAATCGTAAATATGGTTTTGTACACCTCGATTTCAAAAACGTGAATCTTTCCAAGATCTTTAAAAAATGTTAACCTTTCCATGGTTTTTAAAGAAAGCGTGGATCTTTTCATGATCTTTAAATAAAAAGGTTGATCTCTTATGATCTTTAAAGAAAACATGGTTCTTTTCGTAGTCGTAAAATCAAACGTAAATTTTTAAATGATTTTTTAAGAAGGAAAAAGGTGGATTTTTTCATGGTCTTTAAAGAAAACGTGGATTTTTCCATGATCATAAAATAAACGTAAATCTTTGCAAGATCTTTGAGGAAAACGTGAATTTTTTTATGATCTTAAAACAAACGTAAATCTTTGGAAGATCTTTGAGGAAAAGGTAGATATTTTCATGCTCTTATAGAAAACGTGGATTTTTCCATGATTTTGAAACAAACTTAAATCTTTCAAAGATATTTTAAGAAATCGTAGGTATTTCCATGCTCTTTAAAGAAAATATGGATTTTTCGATGACCTTTAAAGAAACCTTGATCTCAAGAAAAGTGGAAAAAAGCATATCTTTATAACGTTATCTAAATAAAAAGAATATCTTCCATGATCGCAATATAAAACATTCATTTTGTATACCTCGATCTCAAAAAAGTGGAAAAGAAAACATTTCTTTATAACGTTATCTAAATAAAACATGATCTTAAAAAATATATATATATATACCTTGATATAAACAACATACTATAGACTTTCTGTAACTTAATCTTAAATGAACAGGTACTGGTGCTGCCATCGTAAGCTAACTCAACACATTTTAAAACAAACATGACTCCTGTTTTTGGTGCTGATATCGTTAAACATCTCAACACATTTTAAAACAAACGTGTCTTCAGTTTTTGGCCTTTTTAAATATCAATTACGTGGAGGCTTCTATACCTTAACTTGAAATCAATCTTACACAGAAAAAACAGATTCATGATAGCAACCGAATTTGTTGCCAACCGAATGATGTTACCGTAGTGATTGAATTTTACAGTTGTGGCTACAAAATTTTAAAAGGGATAACAAAAGTTCTTTGCCAACTCATTTTCTGTTGATAGAACCGAAAAATTCTGTGTGTGAAACTGAATCATTCGATTGGCAACACATTCGTTTGCTATCACGAATCTGTTTTCTTTATGTAGGGCTTTATACACCATAGTTTTTGAACAATTTGTGAATATTTCGCTACACTAACCTTCAGTTCCAAGAAAAACATTGGTCTTCTTATTTCCAGAATTTTAACGGCTAGATTTATAAAGAAGACATAGGTCTTTCATGCCATCAATATTTGCAGCTGTTGGGTCACTTATGTGCAATGGATCAGTAGTTGGTTCTTTTGAGCTTTTCTTTAAATAGATTTTTAAAGAAGCTATAGGTCTTTAATTATATCATCCTACATGGCTGTTGGAATCTTTTATGTGCAATTAAGCAACAGTCGGTCCTTTCTGGCCTTTGTTTACTAGATTTCGAAAGAACACATAGCATCAATAGTAACAGCTGTTGGATCACTTATGAGCAATGGAGCAATATTTGATTCTTTCTAGTTCTTTTTGACTAGATTTCTAAAGAAATCTTTCACTACATCAACCATTATAGACATCTTTCATGTCTCAATATTTCAATGTAAGGTTTTATTAAGTCCACCATACTCGTTTATATATTTCTACTCGCTTCATCTGTCGTTGTGTAAACGTAGTTTAAGAACCAAGATTTATTATCATAATATTTAATTTTACAATACCTTGGAGGTATAAACAGACACAGTCCCTCGCACACACACACACACACAGGCAGACAGACAGACTAACTGTTAGAAAAATGATTATTTCAAATAAATATAGAAATAAAGAAAGAACTCACACAATTTTATTATTTTCCATGAATTAAAATCATTTCTCTTACTCATTGTATCGTTTTGTTTCTTTTTATTCTCCTTCTGTCTGTCGTTGTTTTTTTTATATATATATATATATATTTTTCTCATTTCCACCGCTCGTCCTGTCCTGACAGACCGTGGAAATGATGGAAATAAGGATATTAATGAAAATGACAACGAAGCTGAAAAACGTCATGAATCAGTTGATAATGTAAGCACTCACACAGGCAACAGCAAGCAAGTGGCAGAGCTAGAGCAAAAACAGGATAATAAAGCTAACGAACAAATTGCGAATGACACTAATGAAGCGCGTGATACAATTGACAAGAATCCAATTAAGCAACAGGAAGCTGCTACGAAGTACAGTAGAAGCAGCAATGAGGAAACCCTTCAAATGGAGGAAGAACAAAAATTAAAAAAACAAAAGGTAAGTTATTTACCAACAAAAATAACAAAACATTTATTTGTTTTCCTTTTAATCATAACAACAACAGCAACAAAAATAACATTAGCAACTACTATAACAACAACAATAACACAAATAATATCTGTTACCCAAAATTAAACTTATTTGGCAACAAAACAAAAACACACACAAACAAACAACAGCAACAATACATGATGTTTAACCTTGACAGGATGATATTGTGTAAAGAGAAATTGTTGATATTTAATCCTATTAATAAATTTAACACAAATATACAACAAGAACAACAAAAACGTCCAAAAGTTTTGACACAACTCAAGCTTAGAGAGATTTAATCAATTAATGCGATTAATTAAACAGATTTCAAAAACATTGTGTATTTTGTTTTGTTTTCATTCAAAAGTCTACATAGATATGAGTTTTTATTATTGACTGTAGAGTTTTTCCAATGTAATTTGAGAGTAATGTAAATATGGCAAAATATTCATCCCATGTGTAATAGGTTGGAAATAGTAACATAATAAATATTTAATTGTTGAAAGCAATTGACGTATAAATAGCTTTTTACAAGGATATTCAGTCAATTATCAATTAACTTTTGTTTTGTTGCAATTTTTGCGAAGCACAAAAATGGTAAATACAAGTTAATTTAGATAGTGCGTTTAAAGAGAATTTTAAAATATTTTCCATTATATATACAAATAAATGATGCTTTGTGCTCATTGCAGCTTACAAAGCTGTCGAATGATTTTAGAGATTTTGAACAATTTACAATTAGATAATCATGTATAGAAAAAATTAATTATATAAAATTTATAAAAATGTTTATTTAAAAAGTTAATAAGCATGAGTTGATTTGTTCAGTTTGAATACTCTGAGAATAATTTCTAAATTTTCAGTGGCTTTTTCTGTCCTTTTGGGCACTGTTATGGTCTACTTAATATCTCTTATAAACACAGTCTAACAAAAAATACATAAAAGACTTACTGAGAGACAGAAAACTTAAACCTGTTATCAAAAATCTAAGTCCTGTAACAACAAAATACATGTAAATTAATGTATTTTGTTGTTGTGTTAGCCATAAAATTTGGAGGAGAGAAATTATTTTTATCTTTTTCTCAGTTTCGCCTCTAGTTCTACCCAATGCAGTCTAATATGATTTCAGTATCCTGCCAGTGGTAAAGCTTCTGGGCTGTTTAGCAGGTTTGATACTTTTGAAGCAAACATTTATTTTTTTCCACTCCACTGAGTTTTTACTGTACAGTATCTCCCAAATAACGTGTGCGGTTTCTACTGAGCACCTACTGTCTGTGGCAAATCACATATCAACACAAGAGTCTTACTTTGATTTTATAGCAGAAGGATTTCTGCAGCGGTCTTTAAGCCGAAATCATGACTATATAGATAACCGCTGGATACATTTAGTATCTCAGGAAATTGTACCAAAATATTTGAGTTTTCGTTGATACGGTGCAGAGGGCCATACATTCACTTAGTGGTATATTTCTAATTGCCAAACCTAAAAAATAATTGTTTGAAATCTAATTTTAATGCTAACCATTACATAAGTCCCTTGCATAGCTTTAATAAACGTAACTATTTGAGTGAGTGGCTGACAAGTGGTGAAACTTATTAAATCAGATGGAAACATCTGCAACACATAATAGCATAAAACTTAAATGACATGGGTAATAGTACATGGAAGAAAGTATTACACCTTATTTATCAATTGTCGATTTTGGCGGTCTGTGACTGTAGCAATTTGACTTCCGACTAAAAATTGATTAGACATATCTGTGACATGAATATTGTGTAAATGGGATTGCTAAGTGTAAACGACAATCAGTTTCAGACATTACATAGAACCGTAATATTCGTAATATTCCTACTAAATAACCTAATTATGCTCTGTCAGTTGACGGTTGTCGTTGCAAGTTAACCTAAAGGTATAAAGTAATATCTTTAGAGAACAAACTTCTGTTCAAGATTGTGCCCAGTGCACACTTTAATATTTGGCCAATCTAGCAGAGCAAATTTCAAATTTTAATGATAAATAGTTAAACATTTATATACAACTAGCTTATGATTCTAATTTTATAATACCCACCTTAAAGTATACCGATCGACTCAGAATCACTTTCTGAGTCGACTAAACGATGTCCGTTCGTCCGTCTGGCTGGCTAGCCATGTAAGTCACAAGTGGTTGTCACAAACATATACATGTTAACTGTAACCATATATATGGTTGATACAATCATGTGAATCGTAAATTAACCATATTATTGTTACCACAATCATATATATAGTTACTGTGACTATAATATTATTAAAAATTTTAAAATGGTTACAGTAAACATGCACAAATGTTGAAATGTTTACAGTAACAATGCACAACTATATTTTTTTCTTCGTGTAGGTTGGCCAAATGTGACAAATTTCAGTTTTAAATGTATAACCCCTTTTCAGGCAATATAAGTAATAAGGAACTTTTGGGAAATGTACATGGTGTTTCTTGTCTATCAGCTACATACATATATTGAAATGCTTCTTATCGAATCCCAAATTCATAATTTAACCCTGGCAATACCGTTAAAATTATCCGTTGAAGCCAATAAGTTTTTTTCAAGTAGAGTTAGTCAAACAAATTTTGAAGCCTGTAACGGTCTTGCCAGTTTACAGCTAATAACACGCCAGATAAATTTTATATATAAACAAATTTCATTAAGAGATGGGAACAAACAAATTGACCGCATAAAGTCAGGTCGCGTTTGGATCAAACGACTTGGATATCACATTTCACTTTTGCACCTTTTTTGGCTTTTCTCAATAGTCAAACAAGAAAATGATCAGCAGCATCGAACCGAACTTCAGCAACTTGTTACGCAGCTCTTTTCCCAACACCTGATATGACAGGCTGTTGCAATAAAGGCTCACCGAGATTTGAACATGCGGTTGTCCTACATCGGAATGTAGACGTTTGTATAAAATGAATGCATATGTAGAGACCATGGCCACAAAATGGTACAACAACATAATCATAATATTGCGAGTCTTAGCTCAAATATGGTGTCGAACCTGGAGACCATCCATGAGATCTACTCCATCCATGCGATCATAGTATTCTCGAATAATTTGAGGGCAGTTAATTTTGATGAATTTCTTCTGTTTTTTTTATCATACCGAGGAGTCTTTGATTGGTATTCACCAGGATTGGTTCTTCTGAAGCGTTTAAAATCGATGGCGGACATATTTGTTACCATTCATAATACAGTATTCGCATCGACTAAATGGATTGAGGTCATGTATTCTACGCAAAATCATTTCTGCTCTTTGTTCATTTCTTAGTACTTATACTTTAAAACAAATATTAAGTATATTTAGTTTTGGTGAAAAAAAAATTGCTATCCCGTCGGAAATACCTTTCATTTGATATACATATTTTCTGTGAACATAACTGTCAAATATGATTATATAAGACTTCATTCCGTCAGTTATCTGAAGCCATTAGATAGTTTATTTAAATCCAGAGTTTGCATAAGTTCGCAAATAAATAATGAAGAAAATTCAAAGGTATTGAAAAACTTATAGCACTGTTATTATAGTGATACATTCGACTGTTCTGAATTGTTTGGAAGATGCTTCCAAAAAGTCTTCTGAAAAATTGTTAAAACGCAATTTATTAAATACCCATATTGGCCAGATATTGAACTTAGATTACTAGATTTATTTGATTATTGGCTATTTCAGCTACTTATGGACAAAACGCATAAATTCATCAATATTTATATTAAAACCACAAGTGGTTATCTGGAGCCTTTGAAAAATAAATTTCAGCCAACATTCGGACAGACGATCTGTCAGACATTACTAAATCGACTTTCCTACCTTATATGTACCTTACAAATCATTGTAGATCTCACAAATGAATAATCATATTCATGGTGGATTACAACAATATGAGGAGTCTGCTTAACTGACTTCCAGTATTAACAAGTGAAATATTCAGAGCATTGAATACTTAAAGTCTACTATAAGTTTTAATCAGTTCTTTTGTTGAAATGATTGACTGCTCAATAAACTCCTTAAATAAGAAAAATTTGACATTTTTTGTAACCTTGTCTCTACACTTTATAGCCAACTAACAAACAAACGGATTCTCAAAATCTAAGGCTCAGATATATTAATTTGAATAAAAATGTATTAGCATGTAAAATGAGTAAATTTTTCCCCTTATATTTCTTCATTCATATAATGCTCTTGGAAATCCAATTAATGTTAATGACTTCAATTGAGAGTTTTTCCCATTTCCGCTAAAAAAAATATCTATGTTATTTGCCATTGACTACTGTCAGATATCAAAAACAAAAAAGTGTCACAGCTGGCATTAAATTGAAATGGTGACACTTATTAAAAAACATTAATTAGCCAAACCTCCTGCTTCCTAAATAACTGTAAATTAAGAGTCAAATTTACAACACTTTAAATACCCAACATTAACTTTACCATGATTGTAACATAACATCATAGTAATGTGTAAAATATTGCTTCTATAGCACTCGCTTATCCCCTTTTCAGAAATTTCAATAAAAAACAATGTAATTATTTTAATTAAGAGGCAATTATTACTGAGTGTTATTTTTTGTGAAAAACAAAAAAATAATTCAAAATACAGGCGTGTTTCCATAGCTGTTGCAAGGGTAACTACAAATGTAATTTTCCATTACATTCTTGGAGGAGAAAATATTTGAAATAACATTTATTTATTTAAAGAATATTTTTTAACTTTGTTTTGCTTAATGGAAAAATAACTAAAATATTCTAATTAAAGACTTATAGTAATATTTAAATGAAAAATATTAATATTGAGAGTTTTTGCTTAAATAGTATATAGTAGTCATGACTGAATATCTTTGTTTTTAGCTGTTTATTTTTTATTTTAAATAAGTAAAGTAAATGTTTATTTGTGTTAAGGTCTTTTTTATTACTTTTTACACTATTTCTGAAAATGTTGCCAATTTAATAAACTCATTGTTAAAGACGGAAATCACGATGAAAGTTTCCGTTTCACTTACTTCCGCTTTTTGAAATTTGAAATCTGATATGTTTAAAAACGGAAACGAGAGAAATAAAATAAACAAATTATTATAGAACTCAATTTAAAAATTCTGATTTTAATTTGTGTAAATAAATCATGAATTTTAATTAAGTATTTTAGCAAATAAACCAAAAGCAAAAAAAATGTAATTTAAATCACTTTTTAACACGATTAACTAGCTAAGTACTACAGCTGCATTTATAAACTCCACTTCTCCCCTAAACGTTGTCACTTAATTTCTTGATATAATCCATAATTTAACAATAATTCTAATTAATATGTTTGCCTTCCGGTAAATATCCACCTCTAACTTTGTGTTACTTATTACATTTTTTCTCTACTAAAACATTACAAAAAGAAATAAAAACAATAATATTTATTATAAACCATAAGCTAATAATAAACAAAATTAAAGTCCAAATTCAAGAATTTACTTTTTTACAGCGACTCACAGTACACTTTGAATTGTAAAAATAAAATTCAAAGAAGCTGCTTGATAAACTCCATAATAAAATTCAAATATTTAGCTAAAATAAAAACGAAAAAAAGAGAAATACACTTACATATAAAACAATAATAAAAAGATTTAATGTTACGAAATTAAAATGTTTGATACAGTACCTACATAATTACAATTTTTGTTGTACTATAAACTTTGCTTAATGTTTATTTAAGATTTTTTTTAATATCAACAAAATATAAAATTAAACCATAAAAAACCTAAACACAATATACTGAAAGCCATCATCACAAATCATAAAACAAAATATATTTTATATATTTTTAGATTTATTTGTAATGACAGTGTGTCCAATATGTTTTACTGCAATGAGAAAGACAGTTTCTTTGTCAGGGAACTTGTTTTTTATACTATTCAGTATGGTCAGTATCAGGGCTAATACTCTTAAGAAAATTAGTTGCTACTCTCTCGTAGAATCAAACTAATACCTAATAAATAATACAGTTAGCAACAACTCAGTCTGGACAGGGATTTTAACATTTTTTCCACAGAGAGAAAAGATTAAATATTCGATGTTTAGATAGCTTAGATTTAAACTTTCTTAATGGAGAATGGTCCGGCTCAAGATTTTTATATTTTATTTTTTAAAACTGTACAAAACACGTTATATGCTTAATCTTGTGCATCTTAGTATAATTTGAAATAAACATAAAGCTAAAATCCTTTTTTTTGTGAATAAATCGGATTTTTGGTTTTAATGCGTTCTTTAAATGAAAATTTGGACAACCTTTTGACGACGAAACATTTTCGGCTGAAGCGATTTACTTTTTGTTTTATTTTTGCAATCTATGGTCTTATAGTAGTTCTGAAAAAAAATCTGACCTTCAGGGTAGCCTTTTAGTCCCCATTTCTCTTGACAAACATAGTTGCCTATGGCTTAAAATTATATTTTTTATCCCAGATTATTTAATTGCAGAAAAGTTTTAAATAACAGTTTTTATTTAAATATACAGTGAAATACAATCCGATCATGAAAATATTTGGTCAATTCACATAGTCTCTTATTATGTCATATTGTCGTAATATCCTAATATTTCACAATGGTTTTTATTGCTTTTTAAACAAAAAATGTCCTTAAATAATACTACTTTCTATGCTAAATTTGTTGTGTTATCGTTACGAACCAGCAGAGACCAACGCCGAAAGCCTAAGAGTTAAGCCGAGCCGCCGAGTCGTGATATATTAGGACATTATGACAATATGACTGATAAGAGACCTTGTGAATTGACCAATTATATTATTAGTGTTGTTTATGATACATTCCAAAGCAATCTAGGGACGTAGTTAAGCAAAGGAACACATTGCATTGAACGCAAAAAACATTTGTAGGACTATACTTAATATTGGAAGCACAATTAGAACAACTTTTCCAACCTTTGCGCTTTTCCACTTTATGGAGAGATTTGAGCTTTATTATAAAACGAGTTTCAGATTTGGTTGCCGCTGGAAACTTGAATTGAAGCTACTTATTAATTCCTGCCCAAAAGTCAAAAAAGTTCAAGTTAACAAAGGAACGGTTGGCCAATATAAGTTTTCTACTTCAGCTTCTACGATCGTACTCATAATACACTTAATTTTCATCCATTAGATCAAAGTCCTCCCATTCCATTGTTATAATGCTCTATAATTTGGGGGGAATCAATATATATTTCAGCAGCTTTTCCAGCTACACTCTTGACCTTGTATAGTACTGTTGGATCAATCAAATTTGTAGCGAGGTAGACACCACGATTGTCCATCTATTTTAGTACGAAAATGCTATCCGACATTTCTGATATTGCCTCTTTTCATATATTTATCCGCCTAAAAATTCTTTGGCATGTGATTAATATTACATTGGATTGTTCCACACGGCATTATGTAAATTTCCTGATGAATATGTATTAATTTCAGGCTCGTAAAAAAATTGTCAAAGTGATCTTCAACCCCTTTTTTTTGCCAGAGGCTCCTATAACTGCATGTATATGTAATTTGGTGATTCCTCTTTTTCGTTTCAATATGTGAGTGCAAAATACAAAACACAGGTATGCCTTTTTAATGTTTTTAATGTTAATGTTAAATGTTCTTCAAAAAAAAGCTCTAAAGCTAGAACCGTAGAGAATTATACATAGAGACGAGACAGTCCGATATGTCAAACAAAAATACAACAAATCATATGTTTGATACAAAAACAAAATATGTTGACTAGCATGTATTTTGTTGTTGCAAGAGTTAGGTTTTTGACAACAGACTTAGGTTTTTGACACTACGTCTCGTCTCTATGTTACCCTATGGCTAGAACTTTAATTTCAAATTAGAGGTTAGAGTTAAAGAGGTTTTTAGAAACGCTAATTTTCGCTTCAACTCATAGGCAAACATAGTTTGATTAGCTGAAGGCAGATTAGAGATTACGCAAACATATGCATTTTATTTTCTGATAGTTAGATAATGGCTGAATACAAAACATTTTTAACTCGGAGGTCCTTGCGCCCTATTTTTACACCGTAGCAGACCTAGGCATAAAGCCTATTGTCTGGCCATATTCGGACAGCAAGTGGGAACATACAGGCAGTTGCACTGAACTACGTTATTCGTCTTGTATAAAACAGTATTTCTATCTCTTATAAATTAAAAATCCTCGGGCAAGCATACTTGCCTATGGTTAAACGTATCCTATAAAGTATTTATGATAGACCTGAATCTATAAAATTTTTTATTTCTTGACCCATTTCAATATATTGCTTTATCACAAATGTTTTAAAGTTATTTTGGAGTTTCGAAAGTGAGAGATTAAAGCATCTAAATGTTATCGCGAACAATATTTGTATAATGGTAAGTCCGAACAAAGACTTGTATATATGTATGTTGATCCAAAACTCTTTACCGTATCAACCTATTTTAACAATAACGTTAAAGGTTTTCTCCTCTTTGGTGTAAAAAAATCCTTCTTGCTTCATTAAAGATTTATTGCATTGCCGGTCTTCGGAAAACGTTTTCTCCTCTGGGATGTATCAAAACCGACATCGCCCAGTAAAGATTTCTTTTATTGCAGATACGTTCTTCAGAAAACCTTTTCCCTCAGCAATTCAAGAAATCTTTACTAAGCGGAGTTTATGGATTTTACAAGCGCCGTGTTATAGAGGGCCAGAGCACTTTAGATATTTTGCAAGCGATAAGCGTAAACAAACTGAGTTACGTCGTACTCACGATCATATTCAATAGGGATGTAAGACCCCGTTTAAATTCCGATCCATTTTGTCTCCGACCTATTACAACAAGATGATATCAGAGATGTTTTAATCTAAATGCAAAGAACATATTTGAAATTTATTATTCTACCAGCTGTCTCGGCGTTGTTTTGCCATAGCTCACACAACGTTTGAAGACTCCCACTATAATAGTACTTCAGATATGCAATAATTAATTTTTACTCCGTATGGGAGGTGCCACGCCCATTATACCCACACGCCCATTGTGCCCACAGTTGACCTGTGAATCTAACCAATCCAAGGACCCACTCAAACACACACAAACAATTTCATCGAAATCGGCACAGCTGATAAAAGAGAGTGCAGTTACACAAGTACAGAAGAATTACATATATAAAGAAGATTTCCATATATAATCCATATTTATAAAACTTTATTTCAGATTCTTAATTAGTTCCCTCCAAAAGTCTTACTCACCTCACATTCGTCCTAAATATTATACTGATATTTATATAAATTATTGTTAGTATTATTGTATTCATTATTTCTCTTTTACTTGATTATTATTCGCTATATTGTTTTAGATTCTCTTTTCGTCATATTATTCTCGCATTGTATTATCGTATGAATTTTCTAAGATATCTAATTTTATTATTTTCCATATTTGATCCATCTTATCGAATTTTCAAAATACATGTTACAAAATTTTGAGTTCGGAAGCTTCGATGGAATACAGAATCATATTGTAATCGTCAGGCACTCATTAAGCTTTCTGGTAAATGTGATTGTAAATATCAGCTTTGAAATGATCGCCTTAATATTACAAACAGACAACTGATATGCCATTTTATACTATTTTTAATTTAGCATAGGTCACTGTATGAAATTTTATAATTTTCTAAGAATATTCGCATAAGTCAACCGAATCTATGAACTTATGAACTGCATATATCAAATTTGTTTGTATGTCCTAGTTAATATTATTCAAATAAAGGGTATTCATATAGGGACTTCCAAACTTTAATAGTTGATAGCAGCCAAAATGTGTCGAATTGGCTGCCATTTACTCAGTTTGTTTTTCCAAATCACCATGGATGGATATAGCGCTAAACAACACGTGCCAATGATGAAATTGTTTTTTCAAAATGGGTGTTCTGTTCGAGAAACTTTCCGCTGGCTTCGCCCATTTTACGGTGAGGCCGATTTTGTCAACAAATGGTACGTCAACAATCAACTATGTATGTCGAATTTTGGACGATACCATGAGATCCAGGAGCCTCCGGAAAAGCCACTATTTGGAGTCATCGGTCCTATTTCTTTTAGAACGACGTTGGCAGGCCATCATCATTAAACGCGAGAGCTATAGATCAATGATTACCTACTTCTTTTGCCCAGAATTGGATGATATTGACATCAACGACATTTGAGCAGGATGGCGCTACGTGCCACACAGCTCTTGTCACTTTGAATATTCTACACGAGCGATATTAGGGCATGGTCATTTCAAGTACATGTGATGTGAACTTGTCTTTAAATTTGAAGATGAAATATCCATAACCACTAAAAAGTCGAATTTAATTCAAAAATGTGCACATATCTCTAGCTTCGGAATTTCAAAACCATCCTTTAACAATTTCTAACCAAGATTAGTGATGGTTCACATACGTCATGTGTACTTGTAGAAGTCTTGAGTTTATAGAAAAAAGAGGAAGAAAAGGAGGAAAATCTTTGCAAACTGCTCTCCTCTCACCTCCATAAAATCAAGACTTGCTCAAGTAAACTAGACGTGTGTAAACCAGCACTAAAATAATGCAAATTTTTGCGTCCTATATTTTAATATAAAGACAAACGATTTAATACTTTATTACTACTTTGTACCCTTGTTAATATTGATGGCATATTATTTAGCTTGACCTTTGAAATGACAATATTGACAGTTCTTTTTTAGCTAAATGGATCTGTGGGTATGTAAATGTGTTTATTAGAGACAGGTGTGTTTTCATTTATTATACTTAAATACTTATTGGAAAAAAAGGTATAGTTATTAGCCATTCTTATGAGAAATGTCGTCTGTGAAAGGATGCTTTTTATGAAATAGAACATAGTGACTATTTCAGTAAAGCGTTTTATTGTAGCTAATAACCAGCTTCTGATTTCTCTCTAAACACATATTATTTCTACATGTACTGTTTCTACTTATTTATTATTCCTAGCCACATTTCCATATCTGCGTATATACAAGGCTTCGAAACATTTCAACATTATTAAAAGGCTTAAAATGTAGTCACCAAATTAGTGACATGTCATAAAATCGATATGCAGTTGCAATGCGTCAAGGTATCCAGAAAAATCATAAATAATAACCTCTATGTTCGATTAAAGTTCAAATATCTCAATACTTTTCTGCCCTGACAATTGCTGATCCAAAACATACTAGTCACACTGTCAATACAACAACATGCTCATAAAACAACACAGAAACAAAGCACAACTGAAAATTGGTGCTACCAAAGATTGATATTAAAAGAAAAAAAACCCAACCACCCAAAATATTAAAACAAACAAAAAAAAAAAAAAAAAAATATAGAAACAAGAAAAATTATTCATTTTGTCACACAAATATATTGTAAAACAGAAATACGATGTCATTGAGGAACTTGAAGAGCATTTGGAGCGTAAAAGCAATCCAAAACGTTCGAAACGTGCTTTTGGGCCGTTAACACCAGCATCGGATCGTCCTTTAGTATTACCGGGTGGTCGCCGTTGGTATCGTCCTAAGGATGCTTATAACGATGAATTCATAGCGGAAACATTAAGTGCACAAGCTGAGCTTATTACCGGCACTACTTTAGGGTAAATTTTTATTTATAATTTTAATTTCTTTCCACCTTTTTCTTTCACATTAATTTATACAAACATTTACATCCCCTCACTCTCTCTCTCTCTCACGCCAAAGCGTTTTATTGTAGCTCATAACCAGCTTCTGATTTTTCTCCATCCACATTTCATTTCAACATGTTTTCAGTTTTTCATTTATTTATTTCAATTTTTTATGATTTTTCATTAATTCTTTTGGCCTTTTCATTTCGTTTTCTTGAAATACAAAAACAAGCAAACGAAAAAAAAATTAATATTCTTATAAACATAGTTGTTATTTGGTTGTTTGGCTGTATGCTTGGATAGAGTGCAGCCACTAGTCATGTGGGTAGCCCTCCAGAAAAAAGGGGATGTTTGGCTGTTGTCCTTACATCCACAACAGCTTCCTTTTTAAGAAAAAACCAAGTCATTAATATTACAGAAAGAAAATAAAACAAAGAATGAAAATAAATAAATATAGAGTATGAAGTTATGAAAAATATTTTCCTACGTAATTTTATTTTCTTTACAAACATTATTAAGCTTTTTCATTCCTCTGCAAGTTTTTTTTTTTAATTTTACTTTCTTATTTCATTTTCGTTTTCATATACAACATTTTATTGTAATTTCTTATTCTACTTTTCTCTTTCATTTTCTTCATATACGTCTGATTTGCATTTCTCTGTCGTCGTCGTCATCATTATCATCATCAACATCATCATGTTATAAATTGACACTGAAAGGTGTACCTATGAAAGTCCTTACTTAGGTTACGATTCAAGGTATATTTCTTTTCCCTCCAAAAAAATTAAAAAAATATATAAAAAATAAGTAAAAAAAAAACAAATACAGAATTCATATATAAATAAAAAATGTATGTAAAATGTATAAGTATGTAGCTGATTGAGTGTATGTGTTTGAGTGTCAATATACACTGCCAGAATAATTCAGTTGCCATAATTGCCTTGAATCTCAATTGAATAAGCTGAACAATTCATTTGCTACAACTCAATTGGAGTTTATACCGTTTAAAACTACTGTAGAAAGCCAATGCAAAAAAAAAAAAAAATTCACTTATATAAATGTACCATTTTGTAGGAATCCAATTGTGGCTGTGGCAATCAAATTGTTCTTTTCAATACTTGTACTTTGCATTTCATATATATTTTTTTTCTTTCTTCTCATACATAAATTTTACATTCATTTTACAAAACAGTCATTTATTGTTGTTTTCTGCTTGATTTTATTTATATGTATTGTTTAATCATTTTTATCTTACTTTTGCTTGATGTATGCATTTATTTACAATAACGTATGTTGTTAGCTATGGCAAATAATATTTGTTTAACTTTAAACATTTGAACGGGAGTAATTTATTTATATTAAAGTTTAGAAACATATTTAAATAATCTAAAAAAATGTATTTTGCATGAAGAAATTTAAAATAAAAGTTAATAAAAATATATTATATCCAGAAGTTTTTCAGAACATAAATGAACACTTGTCAATCGAAACAAGTAAGAATCTTATATATGGCTGTGCCGAATCTTGTATACTCACCACCAATATATAGTTTTGGCTTCCTATGGGAACTTGAACCAGTTATGGTCCGAGCTGTACAAAATTTGATAGAGTGATTAATTTTTTAAAGCTTTAAATGACTTATGTATAGCGGATACCGGGCGTGTGATACTACGATAAAAAAATAAAAATAGTTTGTTTTTTATCTTAAATCGGAAGTCTTGTTTATGTTAATGATAGCGGATTAACAATATTTTTTGTTTTTTCGGTAGGTGTATAAACATAAAGCTTTTTCGGTGTTCCAACTTTGAAGCAAGCGACATAAAACTGGACGTGCGAAAAACACGCATTTCCTAAGAACAAACCAGCATTGGCAATGAAACCTGTTGATAGTTATGGCGAAATCCATTATTAACCACTTAGTTTTTACTAAAGTAGAAATATACTTGTCTGATTTAAAACCGAAAACGGATTTCGAATTGGACAGTTTAAAAAAAAATCCATTTACTAATTACCAGGAAAAATTAGTCCAGGAACTATTAGGTTTCAAAAAGTACCTCACTATGCGTAATTGACCCGTTTTGGTACATTTTTTGTCCCTCGGTTGAAAAAAAATATTTTCAAATGATTATTTTTTATAATAATTTTTTTTTCTTTTTTTGTAAAAAAATGTACTAAAGAAAGGGATCAAGTTTCTAAAAAATTTCAAAATCCAATTGAAATACAAAAAAAAGTACCAAAATTCGAAGTCCGCCCATTTTGTCCCCTTAAATGTTCAAAAAGTACCACACAACTAACTATCCACTTATTTTACCCTTCACCATGAGTGGCAAGGGTATATATAAGTTCGTCATTCTGTTTGTAATTTAATTTGCGATCCCATAAAGTATATACAAGGTGGCGCAAAAGTAAACCTCCTATCAGAAAATGCTATAAATTTTGCCGATTATTGGTCAAATAAATAGTCAGCAATATTCCGCGTTCTGGAGCAGTGTAGCGTAACATTGTTTATTAACGTGTATTTCGCATGTGTTTACTACACAAATGTCAAAACAGAACTGATATTAGGGCCAATCGCAAAATTTATAGCATTTTCTGATAGGAGGATTACTTTTGCGCCACCTTGTATATATTCTGCATCGTTATAGATAGCGGAGTCGATATAACCAAATTTCCTATATAACTTAAGAACATGAGTGATACATCATTATATCGGGAATTCTTCCATTTTGGTAGCTATTGAAAATCGATAAAATCGGCCCACAAGTGGCGAAGATATACGGAAAATACCAGAACAATTTGATTTGTGAACTATTTTTTGTCTTTATCTAGACTACAAATCTTTAATATACAATATGGATATTCAATAATAGATATTTCAAAGACCATTGCAACAGCGTATAGTATAAGGATAAAGTAAACTTACGAACATGAGTAATACATCATTATATCGGTAATTCTTTCATTTCGGTTGCTATTGAAAATCAAGAAAATCGGCCCACAAGTGGCGAAGATATAAGTAAAATACCAGGACAATTTGATTTGTGAACTATTTTTGGTCTTTATCTAGACTACAAGTCTTTAATATATACAATATGGATATTCAATAATAGATATTTCAAAGACCTTTGTAACAGCGTATATAAGAACAAACTAATTTGGACCTACAATTGGTCAAAATCAGGAAAAATACTATCTTCACAAAATTTGTTCTAGTAATTTTCCGATATTCTCCATACTTTACAGTTTATTTTCAAAGTACTAAGCTCTAACTTGTGCAAAATGTTATCGGTAATGCCACATAATCAACATATTTATGGCTACTCAAACACATTTATATGGGTGCTAGGTGAAATCATGAACCGATATTGTTCATTTTCAATACCCAACAAACATTATCAACAAAGAGTAGTTGTTAAAAATTTCAGCCAGCTGGCTCCTTTTGATTGGGCCCTATAGTGCTTTCAACAAAAAGGCAGACGGACATAGTTAGATGATCTTAGAATCGTATGCGTATCCAGGATAAACGGAGTTGCAGAATCTATGTATATGTACTCCAATTTTTTAATGGTGGTTATAAAAAGTAAGAATGGGGTGCTGAGCATGGCACAGTCTAGAGTAAATTCAAGCAATAACAAAACTATGTTCAGACTTTAAAACACTATAGTGAAATAAAATTTAATACCGATATGTCCAGATATGAAACTTAAAGGAAATATACCAGCAAACACTAAAGATTTCTAAAAAGTAGGTACTCTAGGCACATAATGAGTTCTACAAAGATTAAAATCTTTCTTTACAATGATACATTAACTAGCACTTTCTATATCACATACGATTACTTTGAGTAAAAATATAACATCTCTTTTCTTATTTTTTTTTTTGGGTTGGTACAACTTTACTATACAAATAAATATCTTATCTGAAGTTTGCAACACTATTAAACAATGTAACTAATAGTGATTTGACGATAGACTACACTATAGTGTGCTGGACTGTCAATCTGGGGGTTTCGGATTCGATTCCCGCCAGTGACTCTTGGTGTATCTGCAGACAAGCAAAACACTTCGCAGTTTGTGTTTGTTTAAAAAAAAAATTAAGAATACTCCGGAAATTTTAAGTTATGATCAAAATTTAATAGAGAAAGTCGTATAAAAACATGTTTGATATTTTTGCGAGTATTTGCTCTTAGTTATTAAGACATTATTGCTAATATGTATACATTGTTTCAGAATAGGAAATATCTCGATGATATGTTAGAGTCTCAATATATAGTTTGTTTTAGACTAGATTTTATGTAAACAAAATTTCACTCTCTTTTGCGGACCTCTAATTAATTTGCATTTCATTTTGTTAAACTATAATAAGAAGTTGCTTGATTCACTGAAGCCAAATATGTTCTTTTCTTTAATTTTCTAAATAAGATATTTTAAAAAAATTTCTATAAAAAGAGAATATCCCTATGCTTGGCAACTGTGAGTATACATGATTTCATTGGTATATATTAATCATACGCATACATGGCCTATATGAAAAACATTTAAAAACATATTATATTGGTATCAATTCGGTAGCTCTTGCACTATTGGAGATATGTTATAGTGAAAACCGCTCAGCAACCGGTGCCCGTATTATACTGGTGGTGGGTATTCACCCTTAATTGTATATTATTTTTTTTAATCTTTTTTCAAGATAAACATATGCGTATATTAAATTAACTATATTGAAACTAATTCTTTTTTATTTTATTTCCCTTACTTTTAACTGTTACTTAAATGATGGGATTATAAGAGTGTTAAGCTGATAGCAGTGTGCAAGGGGAAAGGCTGGATAAATTGCAAAAGATGTTCTAACTCTCTGAGCCGAAACAAAATCGTCTAGATTTTGTACTCAGAATAATTTGACAAACAACATGAAACGAAAAGGAAGGAATAAAACAAATGGATTAGGAATTTTCTAATTATCTATTAAATTATTTGGAATATGGATTCTTACAAATAAGGAGAAGTAGATACCCGAAAGAATTATTTACGACTCTTTACGATTAATTTAGAACTAATTGACAAGTGGAAGTATACTGCAACACATAGCATTCTGCATTAATATATATTATGGAAAAATAGAAATTGAACGGGATATTAGGAAAATCGCTAAGTGTTGTTTTTGGCGTAAACAAAGAGAATTATAAACTTTTTTCAAAGATCACATTTTTGAATTTCCGACAATATTCTCCATATAACTGCCCTAACGTGGAGTGTTAAAATCGCCGAATCTTATGTACCTTGCATCCTAAAACTACGTTTCTATAGTCAAAACAAAAAGTCGACTTTACGACTTTTTTATATTTCATATATGTCAAAAGTCGACTTTTCGAACTTTCGACAAAAATCTAAAAGTTAAGGAAATATTATAAAAAAATGTTATTTATTATTTTAAAATTTGAAAAGAAAATCTTTTTAGATGTTTATATGGCTTCACATTGTAAGAAATTACTTAAAAAATATATCAAAATCGATCAATTTTATTTTTACTTTTACTTTTTCTTTTTATTAAATTTTATTAAATTGCAAAAAAAAAAATTCAATTTTTGTTTTCCAAAAAATAGTAATAAATCGTACGATTCATAATCAAAAAGAAAATTAAAAAAATAGTGCTTGGAACTAAAGAAAGGGATTTTTAAATTTGAGGAAAACAAAACTGGCGGGGAAGTTGTGTGTTACTATGACAATATACTCCAATTTATTATTAAAAATCTAAAAGTTAAGGAAATATTATAAAAAATTTTATTTATTATTTTGATAATTTAAATAGTAAATCTTTTAGATGTTTATATTAGTTCATATTGTATGCAATTTCTTAAAAAATATATTAAAATCGATAAATTTTATTTTTAGTTTTTTTTACTTTTCTAGTTTTGGGAAAATTTTATCAAATTCCAAAAAAAAAAAAAAAAAAAAAATCTGCAAAATTTTTGTTTTCCAAAAAATATCTATACATCGTACGATTCATAATTAAAAAGAAAATTAAAAAAATAATTCTTGGAACTAAAGATATGGATTTTTAAATTTTAGGAAACCAAAACTGGCGGGGAAGTTGTGTATTACTATGACAATATACTCCAATTTATTATTAAAAATCTAAAAGTTAAGGAAATATTATAAAAAATTTTATTTATTATTTTGAAAATTTGAATAGTAAATCTTTTAGATGTTTATATTAGTTCATATTGTAAGCAATTTCTTAAAAAATATATTAAAATCGATTAATTTTATTTTTAGTTTTTTTTTTACTTTTCTAGTTTTATGAAAATTTTATCAAATTCCAAAAAAAAAATCTACAAAATTTTAGTTTTCGAAAAAATAGTAATTAATCGTAAGATTCATAATCAAAAAGAAAATTAAAAAAATAATGCTTGGAACTAAAGATATGGATTTTTAAATTTTAGGAAACCAAAACTGGCGGAGAAGTTGTGTGCAACTACTTCAATATACTGCAATTTATTAATTAAAATCTAAAAGTTAAGGAAATATTATAAATTTTTTTTTTACTATTTTGATAATTGTTTTTTTGAAAATTGTTGTAGATGTTTATATTAGTTCATATTGTAAGCAATTTCTTAAAAAATATATTAAAATCGATAAATTTTATTTTTAGTTTTTTTTTTACTTTTTTAATTTAGGGAAAATTTTATCAAATTCCAAAAAAAAAGAAATCTACAAAATTTTGGTTTCCTAAAAAATAGTTATAAATCGTACGATTCATAATCAAAAAGAAAATTAAAAAAATAATGCTTGAAACTAAAGATATGGATTTTTAAATTTGAAGAAAACAAAACTGGCGGGGAAATTGTGTGTAACTATGTCAATATACTATAATTTATTATTTAAAATCTAAAAGTTAAGTAAATATTATGTAATTTTAGATAGTCAGAGATA
The DNA here is from genome assembly GCA_942486065.2 of Calliphora vomitoria. Taxonomy (NCBI): domain Eukaryota; kingdom Metazoa; phylum Arthropoda; class Insecta; order Diptera; family Calliphoridae; genus Calliphora; species Calliphora vomitoria. The sequence continues at coordinate 62,979,806 of OW818031.2, forward strand.
AGATAGGTATTACTGAGGGGAATTGTTTTTATATGGGTAGATGGTCGAAATATTAAAAAATCTTCAAGAATTCATTTATTATCCTTTTGCCGTTGTCTTAATTTAAATACAGTAATTTCTTAAAAGAAGAATATATAATCCGAAAATTTTGTATTTTCATAAAACAATAACATTTTTAAAGAAGGTAGTTTTAAATGGTATATTTTTGAGATATCGCTCATTTGCTACAACAACATTACAACTCAAAAAACCCAAGTTTCGAGTTAATAGCACCATGGCATAGTAAATAAGTTGTTTTAATAACTGCAAAAGTCTTGTGAGCTAGCTTCTAAAATTACACGCAGGATCGCCATAGAAATATTTTGTTCTAATTCCATATCCAATTGTATATTGCTTGCAATAATGTATTATTTTAGTTGTGCGTTGCCGTTTGTACCTTTGATATAGTTAAGTTATCTAGAAAAGTGACATATTTTGTTATGTGTCAATATTAATAAAAAAATGAAGATCAGTCTCTATTTTTTTTATTATTATTTATAGTGTATTATTTTAAGATATGACGTTGTGCATGTAAAATTTTGAACGAATTCAAGCAGACTTTTTTTGAACTAAGACGTTTTTGCAGAAAGAAAAAAAAATATATATTTTTGACTAAAAGGTTTTTTTTAAAATAAATAGCTTTTTATAGGGTACAAACCATAAACAGATATATATTAATTTTTATGTATATATATATATTTGTAGTCTTCAAAACTCCAGTAATTTGTATACGTTATTGCTTACCCACTTCAAACTCCGAAATAACTTAAATTATTTATTATAGCATCATTCGTTTTACTTACCTAAAAAGATATAAAGAAAAAAGATAATAAGAACATTAGTGTTAAGAAACGTGGTAAAATAATAATAAAGATAACATGTGACTATTGTATCGATGGTCACATATTGAAACCTTGTAACAGACAATTTTGTGTAATATGAAATAATAAGGGCAAAACTTTTTTCTATCATATTGATACCGTTTAGTACAATATTATTTATGTTGAAAAAAATTATCAGTTACGAGGAAAAACTATAATATAATTGGATATTTTTTTATAACTTAATTTTACCGAGCTAATGAATCAAACATATATTTTATTTAAGAACAAAGACAGAAATTAAAACTGAAACAACCACACTACTATCAAAAATTTCGTAATATATATATTAGTAAGGCCAGGTTAGACAAAAATCATCATAATTAAATGTTTTACTTATACAGATGAAACAGTGCGTAATAAAACCTTACCATATGGTTTTATTACGACTGACAGCGATGAAACTAAATTTCATGGAACAGAATCTTTATTGTTTGTTGAGTTGAAGTGTATGGAAGCGTTGCTTGCAATTGCAGGGTATTTTTCATATTTTGCGTTTGAATTGTTGTTAGTTGTCAAAACTTATTATAAAAAGTAGCAGGGCACAACATGATGTATCTTCGAAGCAATTTTAAAAGGAAATGGAAATAAACATATAATAAGAAAGCCGGAATTTTAATAATAGAGAAATGTACACACAGCGGAAGCAGATAGAAATATCAATAGATAAAATTACCATCTTTTTACAAATACGGGTGATACAATACCACAATATATGGCTGCACATTCTCATGATTTTTGACAACAGACTTAGGTTTTTGGCTCTCAGTTACCTATCGAGTTGTCATCTATGATAACAGCAGTCGAAATCCTATCCATAGATTCAGACTTATCATGATGTGGTTAAGTACTTAAAAGAAGTAGCGAATATTTCCAACAGGGTTAAACATATTTTTTTAATACTTACGCAATTACGTAGCTTATTTGCATTTAAAGTTAATAAATTAAAATTTACTTTATTACTTTATTATTATCGGTATTGAATCACCACATATACTTTGACCCTTTTTATACTCCTTGCTCTTTAATTAAACTGAAATATTTTTATTCACAAACACTCATCAACATTTACTTACAAGTGAAAGTACATCCCAGCAGTTTTAGGAGACTGTACCGAACTAGTGAGTTTACCTATCATTTAGGGTGACAATTAGTTACATAACTAGCTACATGACTAGTTATTTTAACACGTGCATGTACTAAACAGGGGGTCAATTGCTCTTTTTTACTACGATGAGACTGTCTGATAGCTAGTCCAAAGTAGTCAATGCATTGGATTCACATACCGTTTATATAGAGTTAGTTAAAAATACATCTCATAGACAGTAAAATAACCGATTGCTTGCAAAAACCTTCCTCTGGCAACTTCTAGTGGGTAACATAATAACTAAAGTGCAGTACAAAATAAATGTATAAAGTGTCTACACTATAGGTTACTTAGAGACACTAAAGTGACAATTGACTTTACGCTATGTTACAAAAGATGTCAATATACTTTAACAAAAATAATATAAACTGTATGAGAATTATATCAACACAATTTGTATAAAACCAGTTTGTACGAAGTATTCACATAAAATTGCAGTACAAAATAAATATTTAAAGTGACTACACTCCACATTACTTAGAGATACATAAGTGACAATTCACGGTAGATTATATGGGATGTATAAAACAACCAATCGATTTCTCTTTACACTTCAAAGAGCACATACGTGTCAAATGACCCAAAATATATAAATTGGAGTCAGCCAAGTGGTTACCCATTAGTGATAATTACTGTCTATAAGAAATTCATTGACTCCTGGCTTAACTGCTGGAATGTATGCAAGTAAAATTAAAATAAATGCATGTGTGTGTATGTACAAACGTTGTTTATTTGTATGTAATTTAATTTATTTGATTAATATTTTATTGATTTTGTTTGCTTTTTCTTGTTGTTGTGCCAAAACCAATCTTTAGTGCCTGTTTGTGTTTCATGTTGCTTTCTTTCATTTATTTGTTTGGTTTTTATTGTAGATTGAACTTTGGAATCGCTTATTTACTGCTGAAAATATTTCTCGTTCGCTCTTTCGGTAAGTATGTCTGTACGTGTAAAAAAAAAAAGAATATATTGATTTTCTGCAGCAGAAAAATTAAGTAAGAAATATAAAATATTAAGAAGAAAAATAAAAGTAAAACAAGTAGAGAAAAAAAAACAACATTTAACGCTTGATTTAATGCAAATATATGATATGGCATACTTTTGCATTTTTTCCCCACCCGTAAAGTTCATTAAAATAGAATTTCTGAAAAAAAACAATGCAGGAATTAATGTGGGCATAAAGGTAGAGTAGGTCATGGACGAATTATCGTACTTTAATATAAAGATCATGTACATGTAAGTAATTAAGGATTCTCAAAAGTAGCATGTTCCGTCTCATTTAATTTTTTAACAACAACATATCATTTTACACAACACACAATATGCATCTATACTAATGAAAACATAAATTTATTTCGTTACAATTTTGCAAATGTTTGTTTGTAACCCCCTAATTCAAAAGCACGGATGAAACTTTAGTTTAAAGATTTTGCACGAAAAAATTTTTGCGACTTTCTTTCAAAACGGTTACTGACTACGCCACTATATCGTAAAGAATAGACGGCGATTATACTGACTAGTTAAAGTATACGGATCGACTCAGAGTTACTTTCTGAATTGATTTATTGATATCCTTCCATCTGTCCGTCTGTGTAAGGCTTTTGGTCAAACAACTGGTAGCAGTTTTTTAATTATAAACTTGGAATTTTGCTAAAAATAACTTAATATATTCGCCCATTTCTGAAACCATATCTTTTCGAATATGTCAAAATAATTTTAGTTTTTTAAAATACTTTAAAAAAATTTCAAAAAATTGACATTTTCTTAGTTAAAGTTTAGGCGCATTTCATACTTCTCACATGTAGAAACTACGCCATTACTAAAAATGGAACAATACACGCTTTAGCAACGCATTGAAATTATTAAATTTCACTAAAAAAAATGGTGAAAATCTTGCAGTCACAGTTCGCAAAACTAAAGTCGTCGTGAAGCACCTTGTCGGACCGCAATACAGAAACTGGTGGAAAAATTCGATCTGTTGGGACAAATTAGTCATGTGAAGAATAAAACCCGTGCACGTCGCTCAAGAGCAACTGAGATTATTGCTGCTGTAGCCAAAGTGTTAAAGAAAATCTAGGTTTGTCCACTCCTCGTCCTATGCGTTATCGAGAGATGATTAATGATTTCTCATGGTCGGAGTTGGATGATATTGATCTGGGCAACGTTTACTTTCAACAAGACGGCATTATGTACAACACAAGCAACTAAACCATTACTGTTTTACGGGAAAAGTTTCCGGACCGTGTTATATCCCGAAGAGGTAATCACAATTATCCAGCGAGATCTTGTGATTTAACACCTCGCGACTTCTTCCTTTGGGGCCACGTGAAAGATAAGGTCTACGGCGAAGTCAATTCAAGACGTCAAAGAAAGAATTCGTGAGGATATCAAGGACATAGGGCAGCGATTTGGTTATGGAAAATTTCATGAAAAGTATATGGTCCTGTAAGCGTGGTCGTGGTGCCCATCAAGCTGATGTTCTTTTTCATTATTAACGGCATACCTTCCTCTTTATTTTGAAATAAACATCCGATAATTTATCTAAGAAAATGCCATTTTTCTTTGAATACCGAAATAAGGCCTCTTGTTGGAAAACCCTGTATATACAAAAGTATAAAACATAATTCATAGTAATAGACAGGAATTTCTTTGTTATCCTATTTGCTTTATAAAAAGGTAAAATTTATTGAAACCGGAGGTGGTCGAATTACACACCCTGTATTTCACTTTGCATCCTTTGTGTATATCCTCCTGTATGGCTCGTTCGTACATTGTTTAGCAATTGGGTCAGAACTTAAGAAAAAACAAATTTATTATCACTTTCTTCAGCAATCGAGTGTTTTCAAAAATGAGCGATTATCAAAAAGGATTAGTTGACAAAGTGATGTTCTGTAGATCATACGATTTTGTACATTTAAACATGTGGATTAGACTTCTTTACTTGTTTGACTGTTGAATTTCTTAAAATATTCATATATTCTGTACTTTTAGTTTAAAATTTTAAAAACAATTATCCAATTCACAACGTATGATACAACTATAGTGGTTGTGAACCAAATTTCACCAAGTCGTTTGCTTATCTTGTCTAGCGTTGAAAATTCCTAATGTGGAAGATCAAAAGAAACATTCAAAAGTCTGTTAACATGTAACGTTAATCATGCAAGGGAACCGCAAACTAATATCTGCATTGTGTAAAAAATGCAAACAATTGATAAATATTTAAAACGAAATATCGGTTGTTATTTTGAACTAAAATTAGCTCATTTTTTGGTTTGTAAAACAATCGAAAAGCATTCGTAATATGGTTGTACAAAACATTTAAGGACTGAGATCATAACTTACAGTTTTGATTTTTTTTTTATTTGATTGAAATTATTATCACAATTTACAAAAAAATATTTTTATAGTTTTAATCACTAGTGATGAAATGTTGAAGCTTTTTCGGAAACTCTTCCATTATGGTTTTTATAGTGATTTCTGTCTCTTTGTTCGAATAGATTGTCCATCTCCGTTTAAAATCTACCACACTTTTGAACACCTTTTCTGTGCTCTTCAATTCTATTTTAACAAGAGCCCAATATCTCTCCACTGGCCTTAGAGCCAGGCAGTTTGGAGAATTTACCTCACTTGGCACAATTACCACATTGTGGTTCTTTTAGCACTCAAGACCTTTCTTATCATAGTGACATGGTGCCAAATCAGGCCAAAAATAGCGGACACACTAAGAAGTCTAATGAATGGAAACATCCTTTTTTTGTAAACATTCCTTGATTTAAATTTCGGTATTTATAGAGCTCTTTGTAACAAATGTTTGGTTTTTTTGCCGCAACTGTATATTGCTTGCCATACCAAGACCTTTTCGGGAAATTTTGTCTGCTTTTGGGTCCTAAACTTTTTTTTCTACATTTTCTCGAGCATCTGCTACATAAGAAAATTGACCCAGAAGCTACGGAAATTTTTCCATACGTACATTTCGTCATCCATTATGCAGCAGGAATATTTTGTTTATAAAATTTCACTTCAATTTCCGTGATCTGTTTTTGGCCTCTAAATTTTTAGCAGCGTTTTTGTCAGGAACTTTTTGAGCCTTGTGTGTTTTTAAATCTGCATTAGCTTTAACTTTTCGTAGCAAATAGTCTGAGCACTGAGCTAACCGGGCTGCTTTCCTACCGGATGTGTTGGGAGCTATTTTGGAAATGCTTTCTATTTTATTGGCTTAATAAACATCATATGAACCATTCCTTCTACCTGAACTAGGATTTCTATCAACGGACAATTCTGCCGGTACTGCTGAATAACATTGGAAACAGTTTGATGGCAGACCTTTGATTGTTTGGCCAACTTTTTGTAGGTCCAAGTTGGGTTTTGTTGAAAAGATTTAATAATTTCAGTACGCACTTTTTTCTGGTCACTCATTGATAAAAAAAAAAAAAACAAATAATACTTGGGTTAAAAGTATTAATGAAAAACGTGTGTTAAGAATTTTTCGTTCTCAGTCTTTATATAGAAATTCTTAACAACATTTGTACAACTATTGTAAATTCACACGACTTATAACTCATATGACTTTACAACGTCAGTTGTGAATTGAACAACTTTTTATAAAACAAAAAAAAATAATTTAACAGTTTTTATGTTATATTATTATATTACAATAAGAATGTCGTGGTGCTATTATTTTGACGGCAGTTTTGGTTTATTCTAGATTTAGGTAATTATTGGGTTAAAAAAAGCAAACAAATCTTTGAATATTTTTAATCATGTTTAGACCCAAACAACCAAAGACAAAAAAATCAAAACTTTACATGAATTATACATGGGTTGTTAGTCAACTTTCAACATACTCCCAAAATTTTAAATGTATCTCATAAATCACATAAAATTTATCATTCATTAATAAATATTTCATACATTTTTAGAGAATATCATAAAAAGACGGTTACTAAACATTTGGAACAAGAAAGGTTTGAATTTTATAATTTATTTTACTACTTCAACTCCCTCCCATTTTATGTGAAAGGAGTAGCTTTTTTTTGTTTTGCATCATATGTGTAAGGTTTTTGTTGAAATGATTTCATTTTTAAATTACTTGTATGTTTTTGTATAAAAAAATAAAATTCATTATAATTTTTTATTTTATTTTATGTTTTTTTTGTTATTCTTTACATATATTTTATCATTTGACTCATTTTCATTACAAACAGCTTGGTTGTTTTAGAAATCATAAAAAAGCATCCCTATAAAATAAAATTTTTATACATATATATTTTTTTTACCACAAATCAACATTTGATTATTATAACATATTCAATATTTTTCTTTTACAACAAATTTATTTTTACCCCCTTAGAATTTTTATCTAAAAAAAAAAATCTTTTCATAGCTGTTTCTTTATTTTGTTCTTTTCTTTTGAAATTTTTCTATTTTTTGCTGCTGCTGCTACAAATGAAATACAAAAACCAACGAATGAACTAAATCAAACCAATAAAAAAATATATGTGTATGTACAACGAAAACACAAACAGAGTCAACTTCATGAAGTATCAGAAACCTGAGAAAAAAATTGACTTGAATAGAAGTGAAGTTTACAAAGTAATACATCATTTGGACCGACAACCAGTACGCGGCATTGAAGTACGACCACCCGTTGTGCCGGCAGAAGCCGATATAAGAAAATCCCTACATTCTTAGAGAATTCAAAGCAAACACATATTAAGTACATGTATATGTGTCTACTAGCACACATGCCCCAAATTAAGGTGCTGGCAGTAGTGATTGAAATAAGTTTGTTGCAACCTGATTATATTTTGCTGGGGTTTTCTTCTTTTTTTTTTTTTTGGTTTGGCATGGCTGGCAAAACCAACATGAATGTTGCAGAATTAAAGCAAAAAATAAAAATAAAAAAAACTTTAACAAAAAAGTTAAACATACTGCTGGATTTGTGTCATCCTAGTTGTACATTAGTTCTTATGGTAGTTTTATAAAAGAAAGTTCTAGTTTTTGAGTACTAAGTTCTGTGCAGTTTTTCCTTTTTTGATTTCCTTATTCTTTAAAATATTTCAATGTAAAATGTCAGACAATCCAAAGAACTTTAAATGTAACTTGATAAAAATAAAATCACACAAAAAAACATATCTATATATATATATATATATAATTTTCTTTTATTATACCACAATTGTTGGCAATAAAATGAGTTTAAGCATAAGAGAAAGACGTAACAAAACAACATGGTTTTTTATTTGTATTTTTTTTTTTTTTAGAATCTAAAGCAAAAAGATTTTTTAATTTTATATTTTTTTTAGCTGCCTACAACAAAGATTTTAATATTTCAAAATGTTAGCAGAGTTCAATTTGCTGCTGTTGTTGTCAGTAACTTGCAAGCAACGAATGAATGAACATACAAACTGTATACAAACACAAGGCTAAAAGCGGCAACGATGAAAAAAAAAAGAAAAACATGGTAATGAAATTGGTAGCACAACCTGCTATTAAAAATATGTTAATATGTGTGGCTACTACTACCACAAAACATTCTATTACTAACAACTTATTTTTGCTACAACTCTTTACAATATAAATGCCATTAGGGAAACTCAAGTGACAGCTAAATGGTAAGTTTGACTGGCTGAAAGAGACAGAGAGGGAGAGTGAGAGGTAGAGGTAGATGGAGAGAGAAGTTAGCCCAAGAGGAAAGCATTAGAAAATTATTAAAATTTATACACATTTCACAGTCACATGCAAATGATTGGGACTTTGATTTTATCAAAATAATTTAGAAGTTAACATTTCTATTAAATATTTAAATAAATATAACCCTTTCAAAATGTCCGGTTTGGTAACAAGTAATTAGCATGTATTTATTTTTTTACTAAAATTTAAATAATACTACTGTGCTACAAAAATAAAAATAACTAAGAAGTTTAATAATTTTCTGGTAAGTGCTCGAGAAATATACACAGATTTATCAACATTCTTTGAAAAGCATAGATACCAAACGAAAGGCCTCAGCTTATTTTTCTAGGGATGAAACGAAAAACTTCGAATAACAAAAATAATTTGTACACTTGATGTCACCACTAACTGCGGTTGATTGGGATGGTCTGTATATCGTTTATGTGAAGCTTGCACGTAATAGGCCCATTGGTTCCGGAGATATGGCATTTAGATTTTCTATATATTCCCATACGAATATTAACAAAATACCCTCCATTTTCCATATTACGGTTTTTAATGTCACTTGAAAAGTTATCAAACCATGTATCGTAATGTTTTATGTGAACAATGACATTCGGTCTTTCTAATTGGAATGTTGAGCTGAATCTTTTCAGTCACTGTTTCATCGTCGTCTATACACCTGTATTATATCATAGGTATGTGATTTTGTTGTTGCTATTCGAACTGTACTCTCTCTTATTGGAACGTTAAGCTGGCCACACGCTTTTTTACCTCCCGCTTGCCGAATTTGATTGAAGCCACAATATTGTCTGCAAAGCGAAATTGTGCTTATACCGCGTATTCCACTGAAAGATTTGAATTCAAGCGCTTGCAATTCTCAGAGCGTCTATCATTTGCCATGTTCATAAACAAGGCGCAAGGACAAACGCTGTAAGTATGCCTATTGAATTTGGAGGAGCCGTGCTTCTCTGACGGTCAGCTAAACGTGGCCTGTTCAAGAGTTGGCATTCAAAATGTTTTGTTTATTCACGCTCTAGATGGAAAAACGAAAAGTGTTGTGTATCCAATTTTTTTATTAATTACATTAAGAATTAAAATAAGATAAAACAAATTCTTGAAATTTTCATACAATAAAATTCTAAGACTTTTCAATATTTTTAGTGTAAAGAAGCTCTATAGACCCAACTTACATTTATTGTGCAAAGGTAACGCAACTATTCCTTTTCAAAAACCTTGAAGGCAAATCAACCCTTGCGAGCTCAGCTAGTAGATATTATACAAAATTTTAAGTTCTCCATAATATTGGAATTCACTTTAGTTTGGTTTCTATATAAGGCCTCAGATTGAAAAATTCTTAACACACGTTTTTCATTAAAACTTTTAACCCAAGTATTATTTGATTTTTTTTTTTTTTAAAGTTACCTTTGAAAAACATGTCAGTTTTATGTTCATTTGTTGTTAATGTGATTACAATGAGTGATCAGAAAAAAGTGCATACTAAAATTATTAAATATTTCAACAAAACCCAACTTGATTCCACAAAAAGTTGGCCGAACAATCAAAGGTCTGCCATCAATCTGATTCCAATGTTATTAAACAGTATCGGGAGAACTTGACCGTTGACAGAAAACCTGGTTCAGGAAAAAGGAATGGTCCACACGATGTTTCTAAAGCCAAAAAAATAAAAAGCATTTGGAAAAAAGCTCCCAACTCATCCGGTAGGAAAGCAGTCCAGTTAGGTCAGTACTAGGACTATTTGGTACGAAAAGTTAAAGCCAATGCAAGTTTAAAAGCGTAAAAGTCTCAAAAGGTTTCTGACAGGAACTCTGGTGAAAATTTAGAGGCCAAAGACAGAGCACGGAAATTGAAGTCATATTTTATACAAAAAATATTCTTGCTGCATAATCGATGACGAAATGTACGTATGGAAAATTTTTCACAGTTTCCGGGTCCATATTTTATGTTGCTGATGCTCGAGGGAATGTTGTAGAAAAGTTTACGACCCAAAAGCAGAAAATTTTCCCAAAAATAGTTTTTGGCATTTCAAGCAATATGCAGTTGCGGCAAAAGAAGCCAAACATTTGTTACAAATGGCTCTATAAATACCGATATTTACATCAAGGAATGTTTACAAAAGAGGATGCTTCCATTCATAAGACTTCTTAATGTGTCCACCTATTTTTGGCCTGATTTGGCATCCTGTCACTATGGTAAGCAAGACCTTGAGTGGTACAAGAACAATAATGTGGTATTTGTACCAAGAGAGCCAAATCCTCGAAAGTGAGCTAAGGCCAGTATAGAGATATTGGGCTCTTGTTAAAATAAAATTGAAGAGCACAAAAAACGTGGCAAAAAGTATAGAAAATTTTAAACGGAGATGGACAACCTCTTCGAACAAAGTGACATAAAGGACTATAAAAAGGTTCAAAATTGCATCATTAGTGATTAGAACTATAAAAATATTTTTTATGGTAAATTGTAACAATAATTTCAATCAAATAAAAAAGAAATAAAAACTATAAGTTTAGTGGTTTCATTTTTATTAACATATATGTATGTTAAGAATTTTTCGATCTCAGGCCTTAAGTTCAAGGTTCCTATTTTTAATAGATGCGTACAAAATATTGGCTGTACGACTTAAGACTGTTGCATTTACAATATATGGCGTATCTTTTGAATGCGGTTTTGGTTTTAATAACTTATATAACTCATTTTGAAAGGTATTTATTCTCACTTAGTTATTGAACATTATAGTCTAAACAAGAAAGATTTTTTTGTTTCGAAAATGTCGAATTTTTTACCAACGAATAGCCATATGTAGGAAGTTTTGCTTTACGTCTTTAATTTGAAAAATAAAATATCCCGCTGAAGAAGACAGATTGCTCACCAAAGCTTATATGTATGTGTTCCATCGGTTTCAATGTGAGAGAGATGGTTTGATAGGTTCAGAAGAGATGATTTTGAGACGGAAGACAAACAACGCATAGGACAGTCAACAAAAACCAAGAATTGGAGGCATTAATCCATAAAAATTGTTATCAAATTCTACAAAAGCTTGCATAATCATTGAGAGCTACTCAATAAGCAATTCCAAAACATTTTAAAGCAACTGGAACCCGACGTCGTCATCATACTTATACGAACTCAAATCTGTTCGGTTCATAAATAACCTCAGTCTGACTTATAAATTTAAAAAAATACTCATGGCACTTACTACTGATTCTACTCCTTTGACACATGCATGTTTCTTTTTGTGTTATTACACAGAATTCGGCAACACTGAAACACACATCCTCTTAATGAGGATTTAAATGTTCATATTTGAATCGTACTTACTTTGCATCGTCTATACAAACTGAGTTAAGTAAAGTCGAATTCAACAACGTCGTAAATATTGCTAAGTATGAGTATAATGATTACATAAAATTTTACGAGTGGATATGAGTCTCGACAATATTGTAATAAATATGAATGCGTATAAGTACAATAAATTTTTAGTCATTATCTCGAATACGAATTGAAGAGGAGAGGCTTTGAAAAACGATTTTGCATGACCCAAATCATATTTGAATACAATAAACGAAAATCATTTTTGAACTGAATCATTATGTGCGATGAAAAAAGAGTCCATTATGATAACCCGAAGTGTAACACATCACACTGGAAGCCCGAAAACCAGCCGAATAGGCACCAAAGAAAAGTATCTATGGCGCTAAGGTAATGCTCTGTATTTGGTGGGAGCATAGGGTCATATCTATTATGAGCTACTAAAATCTGACCAGGTCATGAAATGGAATTTGTACTGAATGCAACTGATTCGTTTGAAGCAAGCATTTGCTGAAAAATGCCAAGAATGACAACGCTCGGCCACATTATGCAATACCTGTTAAAACTATTTAGAAAGTTTGGAAGCTTTACCTCACCCGCCGTATAGTCCAGACCTTTCCCCGTCCGAGTACTATTTGTTTTGATCGATGCAGAACGATCTCTCTAGGATACGCTTCACTTTGGAACAGAGTATCCGATATTGACTTGAGTCGTTCTTGGCTACAAAAGATAAGCTGTTCGTTTGGCTTTATATCCAAATGTTGCCGGAAAGAATGGAAAAGATCATAATGACCACTACCGTGAATAAATTTATTTATTTGTCTCAAAGAATTATACAAAATTTCGAATTTCTTTTTTTTACGCTGTTTTGCGCTCTCCTGAAACATTTGAAAATTCCACTTAAGTTGTTATGCCAAATGTAAACAGATATGAAAAGATAATGAGTAATTTAATGTTCTTACAAATATAAAACATAGCTTAGATATAAAATATAACATAACTTTGACATTCAAAATCCTTTGATATTAAAATTCTTTGTTTAAAAGAATTAATTCATAACAGAACTCAGTCAATCTTTGAAAAATTCATTTGTAGTAGATACTAAATTCTTTAGTTTTAAATCATTTACAAAATGCATTGAAATAATTTATTTAAGCTTTCTTGTAATAGATTTGAATAGAAGACAAATTTATTCGTTCAATATATTTTTAAAAAGAAAAGAATTCTTAACAAAATGTATTAAGCGATTTTACACAAGTTCAAATTAAAAATCTTTGAGCAACTTCAAATTTTGAAAGGCAATACACAACCTGTGTACAAAGTTTTACCAAATTTGAAACGGATAAGGGCCGATGCCTTGTCGAAAATTTTTTTTACCTCCTATAACCAGTTTTTTTTACCAAAATAAGTGAAATTTGATTCTGCATTACCCATATCTTCCATTTAGCCATCATTCCCTTAAGAAAACGTTTGATTTTTCTTACAATTTCTTACGATTGACACAATAATAATCTTATCTTTATCGTGTCAAAATCATACCAAGCCAAACTGTTTCTCTGCCAACTGGCTATAACAGCATTAAGTGTATTGTGGCAAGAAAGTACTAAGCATACTTATGTAGCAGTATTTCGTTTTGATATTCAAATAACCATAATGCCAGCATTAATATTTAATCGATTGCCGGGCAAAGCAGAAAGAAAAATAAAACTAAATTGAAATCAAAATTGAATTAATGTTACAAATACAATAAAATATTCATGTGCTATTTTAAGACGAGTTAGAAATGTTCCCCCAAGAACAAGCACTAACACAGCTCTAACTGTGGAGAGAAACTAAAAATGCTCCAGGTAACAAATTGAAGTTGTTGTTCAGTATAATGTCAGAAACACATTCCACTAACATTGATTTTGAACTGAACGTGAGTAAACATATAAAGAGGGGGTAAGTTCAAAGTAAATTGATTAAGAAAGTTAATGGTATTTATTTATGTAAAAATTATACAATTAACTGTCAGTTTTAAGAATATTTTTGATAAGATGAAAAGAAATCAAATATTATGTATTACTTATATAGAAAATTAAGATTAATAGGAACATTGTTGGGTATTTAAGGTGAAACATTATTGAGATAGCTTTAATCGATTTAATTTACAATAAATTTGATTAATCTTCTATCTGAACTCCTTGACAAGAACAATCCCCAATCAGAATCTTTTAAATAGCACAAGAATGTTTTTCGTTGGGTTAATATTTTTATGCCTTATTGCTATTTTCTCTACTGTAGAGACGTTTTCTATATGAAAACTGTCTCTACTGTAGAGGCTCCCATATAAATTGTAAAAGAAAACTGTTTATAATCATATAGTCGTGGTTGACTATACTTTACTAACTATAATTTCTTACTTGTTTATTTTAGAGTTAGGGCAGAATCATATATATACTTGGTGGATAAACATATCGCCTACAAATGGTCTTTCAATACATTTGCTGGAAACATTTTTAGTAAAATGTAGCTATCTGAAATTAACTAAACATAACAAAAAAAAAAAAACAACTCAACACAACACAACACAACCAAACATAATGTTCTTAGTTGTTCTCAATGTACCTAATATAAACTTTTCGAGTGACATTTTCAAATAAAATTTTCTAATTTTGTTCCTCAAATTTTGCATCAATATTAAGAATGTGTCGCAAAAATGTGTGTAATAAATAAGAAAAATCACAAAACTCTATTGCTGGAAAGTTGTGAGTAAAAAAAAGAAAATAATTAATTAAATTTTAGTTTAATAACTTTCCAATATAAATCAATACTTTGTAAAACTATATACATACATATGTATGAACAATACTTGTACACACTAACTATACGTGTAGTTGCGCTCAATGAGTGCAGTACGTGTATAGAGCACCCTTATACAACTACAAAATATACTTATGTATACAATACATATGTATAGTACTTACTCAAGTAAACATGACTCTTTGTGTAGAGGCGTATATGTGTGAGTGGTAAATACATATATACATACATAGATACATATGTATATATATTATAACGTTAAGCTGTTGCTATTGTATAGGAAATCTATGTTTGTATGGGTGTGTGTGTATGTGTGTATGAACACCAAAATATACAAATGTATATGTGTATTAGAGTATAAAACTATTTGTAAAGTTCGCTTGTTAAAAAATGGCCACGGGTAATAACAAAACAAGTATCCTGTTCTTATTTTACAAACAATCAACAATACTTGTATGTATATTAGTTTCTATACATATACACTAGTATGGCACTTATTTTGCTCTTTTATGATCTAAAATTTTTTTGCGTTATCTAAAACTTATATGCTGAAAATTTGAGCAAAATCGGATAACGCACAGTGGAGGAATTTAAAAAAAATTAAAATATATCTATAGTTTCTAAACGGATAGTCTCACATAAGTTTGTCGATAACAATTGTATTAATAGCTTACATGCCTCAAAGCCAGCGAACATGTTTATACGAACCCCCAGATGCTCTCGGGCACCCATTTGGGATGCGTTTTCCTAAGCGATATCCGATTTTCCTAAAATTTTCAGCATTTGATTTTAAGAAGACAAAGAACTATTTTAGACCTTGAGAGCATTAAATATCGCAAAAGTACTAATTTAGAACCGCCCTATTACACACACACACCTATGTATATTTCAATAGCTTGATGGTGCCGCAACGCATCATACTAGAAAAAGTTTTGGAAATATGCCATGAATAATATACATAAACGAATGAAGCTTTTGTAAACATGTACGAAAGAGTATTAAACTATCAAACAATACTTGGAGTTGTAAATATCCTAAAGGAAGTTAGGAACGAAAAAAAATATATATCCTAAAAAAATAACAACGAATCCTTTGTATGTATGCAACACTTTGTAAAGTCCGTAGATAGTTATTTTTTTTCAGGGTATGTGTGTATAATTACTAGCATGAAATTGATAAATTTATAGCAAGAGAGAGGGAGAGTATAACAGACGTTTCTTAGTGTTTGAGAACTAGTATATTTAGAGACCAGTGTTTTAATCGAGTAATATCAAAGGCATAGCTCGACTGTAATACTTAAAGTTATTTACTGCAGTTGTGTGTATTTATAGGTAAAGTAAATTGTCCAGGCTAAAAGTTGCACAAACTTGTAAGACAACGAAGGTGCACCTTAGAGAAAATTGAATTTTATGATGTGTTTTGAAACGGAAAGCAACAAATTTATAGATATTGATATAAGTAAAAATATAGAGACTTAGATTCAGGCAAAATGTTTGTTAAAATTTTAAATACTTACTAAAAGTTTCTTATTATTTTTGATCTTTAAAAAATAGAATACTGTAGCCAATAATCTTGAATCTTATTTAATCTCCCAACTTCAAAAAATTAAAATTGTTTACCCTGCTGTCACACATTCGATATTTCTACGTATTTTTAGCTAGTAACATAATTTTTTGTTGTAGTCAAAATCATGATTTTACATCAATATCATATTTATTTTTATATTTTGTTATCTGTTACGCTAAATTAGTTAACTTCAACACATTAACTGTATAGATACGTTTACATAATAAGAGGTTTTGAAAGAAACAGCATATTTGACTATAAAATATGCTGTTCCTAGTGTCAAATACATATGTATGGAAAACCACACACCAGGATAACCAATGTAACTTTTCAAGTATCTCGCTATATTGATACAACAGAAAATGTATAAAAAATTTATTTTTAAATGTATTCAATTAGTATGGTTTCCCATACAAGAAAGAGATGAACGTTAAAAAGTATTTAGTAGAACTGATATAGAATTATTTTATCACTTAAATCCTTAAAAAAATATCCACTACTTTATATTGCATAACATACTTCGTGTCATAAAGAATGTGGTTTTCTGTTTCAATATCCTGTTTTCTGCTGAGATTTTGTTGTTTTATTTGTATTTTATCTAAAGTTTTAGAAAAAAAATCAACATATTTCTCATTTTAAAAGATAATAGAAAATTTAAATATAACAAAGGAAATTTGCATTAGCAAAAGCTTAACACAAAACTAATATCACAATATTATTCTATGGAATTCATGCTCATGAATTAAATCACTCAGGAGCTCAGTTGTCTTGGTTGGGAATTACTAGAGGGTCTTTCAATAAAATGTGTTATCTTGAAATATGATTAACAGTATTATTACATATATTATTGTGGGTATGACTTAAAAATGTGGTGTTTTTTTATTATTTAGCTATACAGTTTACTCCTTAGAATGGCTTATTTTCCCAACATACATCAAATTTAAAGCATAGATACTTTAGTATATAGAGCTTGACTTCTTATGTCTCAAATCATGTGCTAATATAGCACGAATAGGTATGTAATCATATAGTTTCCATTACCAATCTTTTATTTAAATAACAATGATATGATTCCAAGAAATTATTTTACTTATTGATAATTAAAATAAAGTATTTCTAATAGAAAACATTTTAAAATTCAATACTCTGTAAACACATAAAAATGTATACCAACACCAGTTTATAAGTAGTGGCTCTAGTTTTAGTCTAAATATATACATACATTTTGTGTAGTTATGTATGTAAGATAAAACTTATAACATATTTTATTAATATTCACACTAGAAAGAAAGTTTTGTGTATTCTACGTTGTGCAAATGCTGCACCACTAGTCTATAAGACAAGATCTAGGAACGGAAGGGAATAACAGTAAAAAACAAAAGCAAATCAAGTACTAAGCATAAACAATAATGTGGTTCATAAAAACTTATCCCATTAACGCCTGACCCCAGAATCCGTTGTTCGATTTGGACGAAATTTCACACAAATATTATCTAAGGCATTTGTAATAATATTGATATTTAATTTTTTTCTTTTACACCTGATCACTGTGGCATTTGGGTATTTTCTACTCCTTCCGGAGTAAAGTAGTTTTTAACATAACAACCTGAAAATTATAACTAAACGAATTTGTTGAGTTTTTATGAGTATGTAGTGTATTTATACACATATTAAAACAAGTTTATAATCGTATCCATACCAGAAAGTCTCTATGGAAGATCATCAAAATTACAATACCCTCTCCATTAGGAAATATAGTATGCAGAATTCAAACTTTCAAATTCTCCGGAAATTATCAGAGAGCTGTGGAAATAAACAAATATACATACAATAGATGAATGTTTATGTGAGCGTTGTTGAAGAAATGATAGAAATTACTCAGCCTGGTTCTGGAGAATTGGTCACGAATGCACAAAAATAATTTACATGTTATGTATTCCTCAATATGAATGTGAATATGAATATTTAGAACCCGTTAATGCCCGAAATTGCTATTTAAATACCCACCTCATTAAATCATATATGTACCTCAGGTAAGTGGACCTACCCACATGACTATACTTTTATATAGAGGACATATAAAGCTATAAGAGACCAACTTTACCAACACAGTAAAAACTATATTTCAACTCAAATATTTGTTCTTTAGCTTTTCCAGTTCTGCACAAAAGACTGTGCAACAGCATTAGAAAAAGAGTCCACCAAAAAAATATGTTGCTTGTAACACTTATACGGTAGTTTGATATTACATTGTCAAAATACGCAAATTGTCATTTTGGATGCTTCTTATTTTTTACCAAATTCTAGACTACGTCAGTTCCGTGGGTTCAATTTATATGCCATATAATTCCCGAGAACTAGGATAAGGCATACAGCAAATCATATATCCATCTGATGGAGCCACCAACAAATTGTAGCCGAAAGGAATGGGCTTATTTCTAATATACATTTAGCTAGAATGCCTTCCAAGAAATGCCACCATCTGTCCGTCAATTTACAAATTTCATAAATGGTTTGTTTTGGTAAACCGGTCATTTTAGTCTAAACTATTATTGTTACTGATAGCAGAAATTTCCTCAACCACCGAAATTCAAAACGGTTCATGGATTTTTACACAATTGGAAGACCTTCATCTGGCACCAATAGTTTTCATATTGTGGAATAGTGTGACAGCCATTAAATATCAAAAAACCAATCAATCGCAATAATCGAACAGTAATTTTGTCTCGGTTGCTTCTGTTTTTGATGACAAAAATATATGTAAACGCATGTTCATAAACCACATTAAAAGACATACGTTTTTCGCCAATGGTTATTATAATCACCACAAGATTCGTGATGCAATTTTATATGACATATGCACATTAATTATCGTGAATAGGGCTCAAAACAGAAAAGTAAATATTTAATTTTATAAATATAAACATAGTTGTTAGATTTTATAGGATATTGGTCACATTATTTCTGATGACCTTTATTTTTATTTATATAAAAAGCCTCAAAATAAATAGTCTATGCTACTAAAGGAACTAAAATGAGTATATAGTAAGAAAATAAGACCCAAAATAATTGATAAACAAAATTATATTGAATAAAAATCTTTTTATTTGTCAGTTATGAATAATAAAAGTGCTGGTAATTAAAATCACCATTCGGCGAAAAATGGGTTAAACCACACTTAAGTATCCCAAAAATTGTTACTGAAGTTAGGGCGGAACTTGGAAAAACAGTTTCAGATTTCAACAACCGTATTACCCGAAAAAAGTCTTTCGTGAATTTAAAAAGCTGAAATCATCGGTTAAAATTTGCTTAGGAGCATATAAAAAAAGATGTGAATTGGAGGGATGACGTAATTTTCTCGTTAAAGGAAATTTAACTTATTTTAAAGTGATGGAAAAACTATGGTGTGGCGGAAGCCGAATTAGGAGTTAGAGAAATGTAGTGGTTTGGGGCTGCATATTAGCAAAAAGGGTTGGGAAACTAGTATTTATGAACAAGGGTATTTATTTGATCATTTTGCGAGACAATTTGAAACAATCTGCGGAAAAAATGGGAATTTCAGGAACCTTTGAATTGTATCAGGACAACAACCCTAAGAATAAAGTCACGCTGTTCTAAAACATGTTTATGTCCAACTTCGTAACGATATTAATTATTATAAAACAATTATGATTGTTCAAATCATTTTTTGAGAGGTACCTTGTACGGGAACTAAGGACAAAATTTGCTCTCTTTTCGCCATACAGTATAATTTCAGAGTACTTAAAACTAAGTTGTGTAAAATTTTATCAGGATTGCCGCATAATCAATACAAAATAAACCCATTTTCAATACCCAACAAACCTTCTCAACAAAGAGTATTTTTGGAATTTCAGCCAGCTAACTCCTTTCGTTTGTGTTTCCAACAGACAGACAGACGTATGAACATAGCTAGATCATGCGATGAGTATTTCAATGTGTAATCAACGTAATGACAAAATCAATATACCTCCATCTTTTTTGATATTGAATATAAAAATCTTTTAAGTTTTTCCTTGAAATTTACTATATCACATGTCATATTGTCATAATGCCCTAATATTACACAATGGTTTTTATTGCTTTTCAAGCAAAAAATGTACTTTCTATGCTTTGTTTATTGTAGTATCGTAACGAACTAGCAGAGACCAACGCCGAATGATTAAGAATCGGTTAAGACGAGCCGCCGAATCGTGATATGACTGATATGATATGATCGTGATATGACCTTGTGAATTGACCAATTATTTCTTACATTTTATTCTTATTTGGAGTATTTCATTTAAAATCTCTAAAACTTTAAGAAAAGTATAATAGCGGTATTCACAATCTTGTGCATTTGTATTGTAAATTTATGCAATGGTGTATTTCTGTATATTTTGTTAGTGTAAAGTAAAAATTAATGCATATATAATGATGAAACACCATTTGCACAAGATTATGAACTCCGCTAATATATTACTATTCACATCCCTAATATATATGTAGGTACACACATTTATTACATAGAGTCACACTAATGTAACACTAGAAATCTGAGTGTATGAGCGTAACTGTCAGAACTCCTTCAACTTATAGTCGTGTAAAGTTAAGACGAGGTTTCATTTTGGTTTTGTAGGTTACTACTTCTAGCAATGAGTAAAACAAAAAAAATGTAACCCACACATACTCACTTAAACATAAGTATATACTGATTAAATTATAACGTAAATGGAATAAACCAAAAAAAAAAAAAAAAACTTTAACTCAAACTCGCTACACTGCACTACAATAGCTTTAAACAACTTTCACGGCATTACGTGGCATGTAATCATAATGATGTTGCATGTTTTCGTGGCCCCACTTTAAAGGCAAGAGCTGTAATTTAAAATGTTTCTAATGTTTGCAACATATCAAACAGTTATCGTAGTGATAGGAAAACATATGAAAATTCTGAAATGTTGTTTGTTTTAAAAATAATAAACAATATGAATAGACGTAAGGATAGTGTGCAACAGAAATGGGTTTATTTATTATTTCGTTCACTAAGAAGAAATTATGAAAAAATCTATACATTTTCCTAGCTGTCAAAAAAATAGTTATGCTATGAATTCCAATGTTAACACTGAAGCACACATGAAAATGTACAATGACCTGTCTGAGACTTGGTAATGATTCTACTTGTATTGTTTAAATCGAAACAAACTGGCAAACCACATTATATTTTGAAAACATTTTTGTTAAAAAATTGTGGTTAAACACCAACACAGAAGTTTTGATAATATTCCGTTTCTCTCCTTGTGAGAATTGCGATACAGGAGTATACTTGTTATGGTTTTCATATATTAATCATACGCAACCGAACATATATGAATAGCTTCATATAACGGCTGTATTGTGACCAATATTTTCAAATAAACAGTATTATTAAATTCTATAGTCACGTGGCTTAATTCATTAAAGCTTAATATTCTATATAGCCATGTTTTACTGTTTTTGACATAATTGAAAAATCCATCTACAACCATTAAAAAAATTACAATAAGTAGGGCATATTAAATTCATCTGTACATACTAAAAAAAACACTAACTTGTTGTTTCCTTTCTTTAGTCACTCATGACGCGCTGCCAACTCTCAGCACACAATGCACAAATTTAAGCCGTACATTCATGCCATACTACCACTTCACTATGTTTACAATTATGAGTATTAGGTGGGTCCCAAAAAATTTTTATAAAAGTAAAATCACTTTAGATTGTTTTTGGAAATATAAGACCAGTAAATGGAATTGTAGTTGATAAGTTAGATTAATTGAGATAAAGTTTTTTTGATTTTGGTCATATTTTGACATATTAGGGGTCTTCCGAACTTTGACAGTTGATAGTGGGCATATTGATGAAGCTACGTCTGTAGAATTAGATTTCATTTATTCACTTTGTTTTGCTAAATTATCATGGACGACGTGTGTTCGCTGAATGGGCTCTGGAGTAGTTGCAAACTGACCCTAATTTTCATCAAAAAGTTATCTTTTCATTTCTGGATGAAGAGGTACGTCAACAAACAAAATTTTTGAATTTATAACGATACCCATTCATGCGAGATCCAAAGCGTCCAATGGATCTTGATAAAGTCATTGCTTGCTGTGAATTTTGAGCTGGCGGCATCATCTGTGAGAACGACGTTGGTCATCATCCTCAACGGTGGGCGCTATAGGTTGATGATTACAAACTTGTTTTGTCCTGAATTGGATAAAATGGGCACCAACTACATGTGGTTTCGACAGGGCGGCTCTACGTGCGACACAGCTCAAACCACATTTGGCATTGTGCAAGAGCGATTTGAGGTCACGATCATCTCACGCGGTATGTGAACGACACAACTTAAAGCACATTGACTGTAAAACTTTATCACAGGTATATACGAGTAAGCCACAACCCACAGCTACCCTCAAAGCCAACATAGCCCATGCAATCGTTCAAATTCTGCCTTATTTACGCGGCAGATTCATGGAAAAGTTTATATATCGGATGCGCCCCACCCAACAAAACCACAGCCGACATTTGGGTGATCCCATACCATGAGCCCTTGAGAACGATTATATCTCATAAACGCTTTGCTTTATTAAAATTCAAAGCTAGGAAACACCTAATAAACTATAATTTTCATGTATCTACAAATAGTTTACAAAATCAGAGCATAAAAATGCAGCCATCCTAATGAGAATAATTTCCACCAAAATGTTCATACAGAAAAAAAAAAAAAATACACTGACGCAAACCCATACAAACTGTATTGCAACGATGTTGACATTTAATATCAAAATAATGCGTGGCAGGCAGCCATCATAATGTTTAAAAATCTGGGTAAGTAGTTATTTTTAATGAAAGGGTAGTACATGAATGAATACATGTTGTACGGGTTCTTCGAATGTAATGAAAAACGCGTATGTGGGAAGTATGTAGGTAGGGATTGTATGTTTTTTTTTTTTATGGCAGCCACGAATTTATTTAAAAGGGTGGTTGGTTTGGTTGGATGGTATTATTACTTAAGCTTTAATTTTGGTCTGTTTGTGGAATTTATCGTTTCGCTTTTTTGTGGTTTCTATTGCATGTATGTACTTGTACGAATATACATAAGTAGTTACATCAGTATGTTTTCATGTACTTACTTACTTACGTTGGCATATTCGTTTTTCAGTTACTTGGTGTAAAAGTAGTTTATGTTTTTCTTAAAGATTAGGTCATGGATAGAAGAAACTTGTATTATGTACTAAGTAAGTATTATGTTCTTAACAACCAACAAAAATTTAGCTAGAAACTATGAAAACGATGAAAATTACAGCAAAGAAATAATCAAACAATAATAAACATTATTGGATTAGCACAATTGCTAATGAATTGTATTTGAGGTTTTTGCAACAACCATCACTTATATTATGTTTTGTAAAATTGTATAGTTTCTGGTTTTAATTAAATTTAAAGGCTTTTCTTGAAATATTAAGATTACGCTTTTTGTGTTGTCTTTAAGCCTGAGTGTTGTTTTTATAAAGGGAAGGCTGTAGTTGTTTAGTTTAATGGGATTAAGTGGAAATAATTTGAATGTATTTATGTATTTTAAAAGTATTTAGGTCATCTTATTATCTAATGTTAGAAATTAGATATATTTGTAAAACAACAATTTTAGTAGTAGTTGATGTTTAAATTCATGCATAAAGAAAGCTGTTTTAAATTTCTTAGTTTGCTGTCTTTCAATACGAAATTAAATTATCACTAAGGTGAGGTACGTTAAAAAAAGAAGTAAATGTATTTAATATATAATGTTTAGCAGTTCTAGATGGTATTCGCAATCTAGTCTTCTTACCTACCATTTCGGACAATGAGAACCAAATACAGCCTCAGACAATGAGCATTACTCGGTTTTCTACACAAACACACGAACGCCAACAAAACTCAAAACAAAGAGTATAAAATAAACATTTCTTTCGTTTAGTAGTACGATGGATTTAACAGTTTTCTGAAAAATAAAGTTTTATAGCTAGGCAAAAGTGGTGTCGCAATGCACTTACGAGATACAAATGGTCAGTTAATTCACTGTATTTCTAACTGATTAGTTGACCAACTACTTCAATAGTTACTTAAACATGTATACTAAAGTGGTAGTCTATTGTACGGGAAGAGCTTTGGGGTCAAAAGAAGACTTTGCAGAAGGACATATCTGGATCATCATAGATATGGCCATGTTATTCCTATTATACTTAGTAGTTCAATTGGTTTCTTAATTATTTATAACAATTAAAGAGCTATATTCGGCTGTAACGAATCTGCACTAAAGTAAACTTTAAGATAAAGATTGAACATATTTTTTTGTAAAATATCATTTGAATAACATTTCTTTGGTTTTCTCAGTTCTTAATTATTGAATTTTTCTACTAAAATAATTGTAGATCTAAAAGAAAGAATGAAAAATAACCTTAATTCGGTTTCGTTATAAGCCATGAAAATCGTCGATTTCAACAGACCACAAAACTCTTCTTTTGATGACATTTTCACTACATCCACCTATAAAAAATAAAGGAAGCCGAACAAGACTCAATTAAAAGTAATTTTTTCTTGCAACAAAATCATCGTTTGTTTACAGTACTCGGTGGTCTTTCTAATCAAATGGCTATATATTATAATTAAAATAAAAATATACTAGAAAAAAGCACTTAACTTTTTATTTTGATTTTAAAATATTGTCACATTCGCTATCGTTTTTTGTTTAAAACAAATATTTTTATTATTTTAACTTAAATTTAGATGTTTAAAACGTGTACAGAAAGTAGAATGAACGTACCAGTTCGATGCCTGGGGAATATTAAAAGCGATCCAGCTGAGAAAACGCATTGAAGAGCTATCGAAATTGAAAAACACAAATAGCTGAAAGAAAAAAAAAACAAAATTCATTGGGTGTATGACCTTAAAATGCTGGATTGATGCGGTTTTTGGTTTTAATAACCTATGTGTCATTTTAAGGAGTACATATCTGTTATTTATCCTCACTTAAATATTGAATATTATTCGAAAATGTCGAATTTCGTACCAACGAATCGTCATATGCGGGAAGTTTTTCTTTACTTCTTTGATTTTAAAAAAGTGCCACTGAAGCACACCAATTTCTCACCAAAGCTTATGGTGAATGTGTTCCATCGGCCTTAACTTGCGAGATATTGTTTGTGCGGTTCAAAATTGGTGATTTTGACACCGAAGACAATGATAGACCAGGTCAGCCAAAAAAGTTTGAGGATCAAGAACTGGGGGCATTACTTCAGGAATATTGTGGTCAAATTCAACAAGAGCTTGCATAATCCTGGGAGCTTCTCCAGCAACAATTTCAAAACGTAGCCAAATGCTGGGAAATTAGGTACCATACGAATTGAAGCCGAGAGACCTCGAAAGTCGGTTTTGCATGTCAGAAAGAATGCTTGGACGCTATAAAAGGAAATCAGTTTTACACCGAATCTCTACTTGCGATGAAAGATGGATCCATTACGATAACTTGAAGCGTAAGATATTTGAGGCCCGGACAATCAGCTTAATTGACACCAAAGTCAAATATCCATGGCGCTAAGGCAATTCTCTGTATTTGGTGGGATGCTGAAATTTAACCAGATCATCACTGGAAACCTGTACTGAACGCAACTGATTCGTTTGAAGTGAGCATTGGCCGAAAAACGCCCAGAGTATGCTGCCAGACATGAAAACGTAAAACTCCATCATGAAAACGCTCGGCCACATGTTGCAATACCTGTTAAAAATTATTTAGAATGAAGTAGTTGGGAAGTTTTGCCTCACCCGCTTTATAGTAGAGATCGTGCCCCGTCCAAATTCTGTTTCTCTAAATCGCTCTCTCTGGATTCGTTTCACTTTGGATCAAAGTATCTGATATTAGCTTGATTTATTCCTGCCCTCATTAGAAGAACAGTTCTTTTGGCGCGGAATCCATATGTTGCCAGAAAGATAGGAAAAGTCCATAGCTAACAATGGCTATTACTTTGAATAAATTTATATTGTACAAATGATTCAAAATAAAGAAATTTAAAAAAAATACCGCATTTTTAAATAATACGCCCAATATGATAAAGAAAAAGAAAATACTGAGAAATATACCTGCAAGTAAGCATTGTATTATTCTTATTGAAGTACTCTATAAAAAGTATGTCGAATCAATAAATAATAAGCACGAAACATTTAGTAGTGCAATTCTAAAGTTAAATTACTTGAAATAATCCTTATTAAAAGCATGACATATCAAGATAGTCAACTCAAAATTTAAAATTTTTCACTTTTTGCAAGAAATCGATAAAAATGTTCATATCTACCCACTGTAAAAATCTTACAACATTTTCTCTACTCTTTCGCCAAAAGATACAGTTTTTTTCCTCTACTGAAAATTTTTAAATTTTGAGTTGACTCTCTTTAGAGGAGCCAGTGCAATATGTTTTGTTATAAATGTAGCGTGCTAAATCATACCATAGTTTCTAAAAAAACAAATGCAAATATTCCAACATGACAACTAAATATCAACAAAAATGGATTTAAAATGATGCACATTTTGTAGATGAAGCCGAAAACGCGTCTCGTGTTTTGTCGCGTTATTGATCCTATGTTTATTGCTAATATATTGGAAACACCAAAACGAAAAAACCTAGATGTTGCAATTAACATAGTGCTACTACAATGACATCGAAAAAGGAAATGGAGAATATATTTCTTTATTTGTTAACTTCCAAAGCATAAAAATGTCGCGTTCATAGATTTTTAAATATTTGCAATCGATCAAGAAAAGACTGCGCGTAGTTATAAAATATAAATTTCTAACCATAACACAAAATGTTAGGGATTTTTTCTAAATTATGGATTGTGATGGAATCGTTAGCCAAACCTACAACCTAATTACTCTTAGTCACTTAGCGAATTATTCTTCGCTGTAGCTTAGTGTTATTAATGACCTATTGCTGACCAGGGAACCTTATCTTTTAAGTAGTATTAAGTCATAAAAAAGAGATATATATTTTTTTCTAACGTATATTTCCATGATTGGTCGTAATCCATTTTTTAATTTATGAAATATATAGAATAATTTTAAAATGATAATAATATATGTAAAAAAAGTAATTAATATCGTACTATTTGTTTAACTTTTTGTTGATTTTAATGAAAAGTATGTACATAATAATAATTACAAATTGGATTTTATTGTTTTAATTTAAATTTATTTTGCAATGGTATGTCATCTCATATGTATCTATGTATATAAACACTTAATGGGTGTACTTTAAAGAGATATGCAATTTTCGAGCATTGTACTACAAATATATTCCCGAATCTTTATTAGTTATATCATTAGTTATACCATATTTGATTTTTCAGCAGCGTCCATGTTAAACATCATAAACTTCTTAATGATTTTGTTAAATAACAAATAATGATATATTGTATAATTTATATACGAAAATGTATTTCAGTTCGAATAAATAACAATGTCAGTAGTTCTCTGTTGGTATGTTTATATACATCAGCGTAACAGCACCCGATATTTAAAACTCTATTTGGCTCTTAACCAATCTCAAAGTTTTTAAAAATACTATATTATTTAAACACCCTGAATTTGTGGGTTTTTGCATTTGACATTCTTCATTTTTTATACTGACTGATTTCATATTATATACACTAACAATTATATGCAGTGCACAGTTGTGGTCGCTGTTTTGAACATAATGATTTTAAATTAAAAAAAAACATATATGTTTTTGGAAAATTATGAGTAATATTAGAAAATTTAAGCGTCTACTAAATATTTGTTTAATCAATTTAACCAGCTACCATTATATTTAATAATAATTTATTAGCCTCTATTTTATTATGCATCATTTAGAATTTTGTGCAAATATTTAGTAGATCCCAGCAGAAAATATTAATATTAGTTTTTATTATTGATATATAAGATTTTTTAACATAGAAATTAAAATTTTTGAAAAGGGCTCCTCATACACAGCATCACGCTGATCACAAATATGGCAAACTTTTTTTAAAAATCGTACGTGAAGATTTTAAGATATTTTCTCTATATTTTATCTCGAAAAAAACCAATTGTTTAACAGTTTTTTTCTCAAGAACGTGCAATTTAACAGAATGTTTTAAAAATTGTTAATGATTTGTTATATTATTGACATATGACTTGATTTACAATAGATGGCATATCTTTTGAAGGCGGTTTTTGTTTTTAATAACGTATATGTCATTTTTAAGTACATATCTGTCATTTATTCTCACTTAGTTATTGAACACTATATGTTCAATTTTGTGCCAGCGTTATGTGCGGGAAGTTTTGCTTTACTTCTTTAATTTCAAAAAAGGTGCTGCTGAAACACACCTATTGCTCACCAAAACTTATGGTGAATGTATTTCATCGGCTTTAACACGCGACAGAAGTGGGGATTTTGACAAGGAAGACAAAGATCGCCCCGGCCAGCCAATAAAGTTTGAAGACCAAGAAATGGAGGCATTACACCACGAAAATTGTTGTCAAACTCTACAAGAGCTTGCAAAATTATCCAACAGCAATTTCAAAACGTTTCTAAGCAGCAAAATTCATACGAAAGCAGGGTACCATTCGAATAGAAGCTGCGAGACCTTGAATGACGGTTTTGTATGTCTGAAATGCTGCTTGAACGCTAAAAAGAAAATCATTTTTGAACCTAAACATTAGTTGTGATGAAAATAAGTAACAGAGCTAAATTCGGCTGTGCCGAATCTTATCAATCTTCACCAAATTATACATATTTACGTACATTGCCTTTACCCATACAAAACTCTTCATATAGCAACAACAACAAGAAAAGCTCATAATATCATATCAGATGCAAATACAAAACATCCGGTAATCATATTCACACATTGGGTGCTCACTGATAACTAACCAAATAAACACAACAATTAATTTGCACAATTGTAACAACAAACAACAACAAGAATGAAAATAAGCGAAACGCGCTCAAATACATACAAATTATGCATCCGTGTGTTTGATTTATAATTCTTATTCATTTCATCTTAATCCACATTGTAGAATATTGCTGTTGAGTGTGTGTGGTGTTTACGTATAAAGTTGCTCATATGAGAACTCATTATAAAGAACTCTCTCTTTATATATACCCTTGCCACTCATGGTGAAGTGTATAAAAACAAAAGCAAAATACGCAACGCAATGAAACCAACACACATCCAAACATACGTTTTGTTGTTCTTTTGTCAAAGCATGCAATAAATTGTCTTTTTTTGATGAAATTTTCAGAGGTTGTCTCGAATTTTTGCTCATATCTCCGTTATTAATGGACAGATTTTACTGATTTTAAATATGAAACTTCTCGAAAGCATGCCTGATCGAATTATTGAAGATTTGGATCCCGAAGATATCTGCGGTCTTCAGAAAATTGATTTAAACAGATATACAGGCAGACAGACCATAAGGATCGAGAACATATATACTTTATAGGGTCAGAAAATTATATTATGGAAATTAAAAACGGAATGACAAACTTATATATACCCTTCTCTCGAAGGTGAAGGGTATAAATATATCCATTATGATAACCCAATCGTATGTAAAGCCCGGCCAACTAGCCAAATCGACAGTTGGAACATAGTATCCGAAATTGGTATTTGTCCTTGGTCTCAACATATGAGCAGCTTTTTATTTTTTTTTAATTATTTAGATTTAACTCCAATAAGCAAATTCGAATCAAGGTTAAAACGAAAACGTATTTAGCTTCAAATGAAAAAGTGTTAAGAAAAAAATTAAAAATATAATATTGTGAAGTTTTTTGTAGCAGAAAGTTTTTACGAAAGCTGAAGAAGCAAAAGCAAAGCGTTACGAATTGGAACATACGATTATTTTCACTTTCGTAGAATTTCTGTGACAAACTTTTTATATTTGCATTCAAGTGAAATTCCAACAAAATTATGAAATGCTTGAATTTGTAGGGCTTTTGTGATTTATTTGAGGTAATCTACCAGAAGAATTTCAACTCCTTTAAAATTTTCAAAATTGTATGCTGGCATATGCGAAAAACCACTTTTATTTATTTACTTTTATGTGGCGTGGGTGATGCTGATCATAATTATAATTGACCTTTTTATATAATGATGAATTACTATACATATAATGTATGAACATTATAGTAATACATACATATACATTTAATTATTACATGCACTACATGTAGTGTAAATAATTACACATTCATTTTGCATACACGTATAGTATATAAGTATGTGTATATAAATTCAAACGATGTTAGTTTTGTTGTAAACTAATGAATATTTAATTAAGTATTTACCTTTATCAACGAATATATAATTTATATATATTTTTTTTCATAGTAATTTTATCATAATTGTTGATATTTTTTTTCAACCAAATACTTGCATAATATTGTTATTAAATTGCAATTTTACCATATTTTAGTTAATAAATCTCATGTTGTATAGAATTATTAATTAACCCAAGGGCTCTAATAATCCACAATCGGCATTAAAACTAACAAAGAGGTGGGCAATCAATTAGTAACTCACACCCCAAAAATATTTATTTAATTTAAGTATTCTTCTATTAATCATAATTGGATAATGATGATGCTTTAAAGTGATGCAAGTTTAAATATGTACATAAAAGTAAAAATATACAAAACAAAAAAACAATTTTGAGAAGTAAACATGAAAGTATGCCAGAGTATAACAAAGAGTTTATTGCGACATTTAATACCTAGTTTGTATAAAATGAATGCCTCAGGTTTTCGCTGAAATTGCATTAGTTTTGATTTTTGTTTCAATAATAAAACAGGTAAAATTTTTACTCATATCAAATGTTTAGTTGATTAAATTTAATATATTTCATGGTTGATTAATCATAATTACATTACTCTAACAACACAAATTCAAGGTAAAGAAAACTATTTTTTGGCGAAATACCGCTATTAGCTGTGTATTGGTAACACCAATAATGTTTTTAATTTTTTGTCCCACTTTTAGCTTTAGATCTATTTTTAATATTGGCTGTCATGAGTAAATTTATGTGCCCGTTTTGTAATCTTATATGTAGATTTCTATAAATAAATTGATTTTAAATTACATCCTCATCGCGATAACCGAAATGTGTTTGTTACATTTGTGGTAAATACACAGTCAAAATGTTACCAATTTCTTTGGGATGAAGCTTAAATCCCTGAATAAGCCGTGGACTCTAAACATTGTGTGTACAGTGGTATTGAACATTTAATACAGTGGGAAAATGCTAAACATAGTCATGTTATGTTTGGTGTATCTATGATTTGGATACAGCCAAAAAACCACAATTAATCAATATATTTTTTTTTTTTTTTAAATTACAGGTAAAAACATATCGTAATTTAACGTCTGCTAAAAGGCTTCTACTGTACTCAAACTACATACCGTCTCCTATAAATCAACATCTATAAGATTTGGCGGACACAGAGATGGTGAAAGCTTTTTCGTATGAACATAGCAGCGATTTTGAAGTGTTAACGAACCCTTCGCTTTTTCAAGATGCCTTTAGTGACTTGATAAGAGACCTTGATCTTCCGAAAGAAATATCTGAGTTTTTGGCATCTAGATACAAAGAATCTTAACTCAAGGTACGATTTAGAAGCAGCGGTTTGGAAAACTTTTGTTGCCGCTTTGAAAAATTTTTTAGGAAATCAGAAGGCTGAAAATTATGTGGAATTACACCCAGAGAAAAAAACAACTTAAAACCAATAAAAATCATATTGAATCAACCTTGCTAGACACGAATGTCTAGCAAGTTTGAAAATTTTTATTTCAATATGGAACAATGCTAATATAAAGTTGGAAATTATTGATCTATCTTATTTCAATATAAGTTTTCTATTATAAACTATTATAGTGAACATTATCGAACTAATATGACCCGTTCTTATTTTTAAGTTGCAGTTTTTCTCTTAGTATAGTTATAGACATTTTAATTAGATTTAAAGATCTTGGATGTATCTACATAGACATTTAGACAACTTTCCTTTTATCGTAAAGCGAAGAACAAAGAAAACGTTTCCTTAAAGATTTAAAAATGTCTTATCCTAAATCGTATTTATAACATATTTAAAATGTTGCCTTAGGCGAGGCTAAATTTTAATAAAAATAATATATTGTTTGTCTCTTTTTTCTTATATTGTTATTTGTTTCTTGAATCATAAACGAGATTGGATTCTGTATGAAATAATACATTGAGCAAATGGCCACCTCAGTTTTTATGTCACATTCGCACTATTTTGTCGAAATTGTTCATGATAATTTTTTCATAAATGTGGCTGAAAATTCTTAAAAATAAATCCAATTTTGTTAAATCACACAATCTATCTATCAGAAAAACGAGAGAGTACAAGATCAGGAAATATCTCATTTAGTAATTTAATTGTTTCACTGGCTGGCCATGAATATGAGTGGTATAGAAGCAAAGACTGTCCATTTAAGCCCATATAATTACATTTAATGAATACTTGCCAGTACCAAATCCGTTTTAAACAAAACTTTGTCACCCAAAAAGAAAAAGTGTTGTCAAGTTTATGTTTCAAATTTTTAACAAATAGACCTACCAGGAATGCGGTCAGGGCTCCTCAAAGTGGGACACCTCGGGTATGTTCAATATTTAAAACGAACATATTTCTTAGTTTGTGTTCCGATTTCAAAAAAATTACACATATAGAGTTTCCTGATCGAGCAGCTATCAACTACCTCTTATACCTTAGGAGATATTCGCATTTGAATAATAAATTTTTAACATTTTTACCCACCCTATTCCAGTCCGGGTCCAAATATTTCTTGATTTTCCCCATTTTCACGTTATTAAACTAAAAACACATGTATTTGTCAAACCAAAAAAGAATTGTTTAAAATATTGACTGAGTCCAAAGTTATATGCATTTGAATTTAAAAAAGTGATTTTTTGCTAAATTTTTGGGAAAAAAGTACTTTTTTTTCTTTTTTACGTTATCTAACAAATATCTATGGAAAGAAAACAAATTTCAAAGTGCCGATATCTAGAGGACCACCAGATTTATCCAAAAAACGACTATATTTTATGTAATATTAAATTTTCTAAAAATTAAATTAAAAATTCTGAAATCGCATAGTCGATATCAAAATATAGTAACTCATTCTAAATGCCCAATTATGTTCTTAATTATTTTGCAAAGGGTTCCGATAATATTCATAAAAAATATTATTTTTGGGATTTTTCAACACTTTTTTGGGAATTGCGGGATTCCTGATTACAAATTTTTAAATTAGTTTTATTTTTCTATTATCAATAGAAAATTCTATATAACTGTAAAATTTTATTAAAGAATATTGATAAATAGAAATTTAATTTCATTTTAAAAAATTTGTATCTATGCAAAAATTCAATAAAAAAGTTTTTTCGAAAAAGTATTCCATGAAATTTTAAATTTTCAAAAGTTATCTATATTTTTGAAAAATAGACAAAATCCCCTAAAATGTCTACCTTATGTTTTTTCCGTGAAAAGGAGATTCTATATATACAATTTCTTTGAAATTGGCAGACAGACGAAGAAATATGATCGTTTTAAAAATTGAACATACCCGAGGTATTCTACTTCGGGGACTTTTGGCCGCACCCCTGGTGAGCCCATGCTGTCAACATTCAAAACTTAAACTCAACAACACGTTGTCTTTGTGCGTGACAAATTAAATTGAAACCAGACTAAGGGTTAAGAAGTTACAGATTTATTTCACTCTTTTTTTATACCCTTCAATTTATTTCACTCTTTTTTTATACCCTTCAACTTCGTGAGAAGAGTATATATAAGGTTGTCATTCGGTTTGTAATTTCCACAATACAATTTTCCGACCCTATAAGGTATATATATTATGAATTCATATAGATAGCGGAGACGATTAAGCCGTGTCCTTCTGTTGAAATCAATTTTCTAAAGACCCCAGATATCTTCGGGATCCAAATCTCAATATTTCTGTCAGACATGCTTTCGAGAAGTTTCCTATTTAATATCCGTCCCTAAATAACCGAAATATGAGCAAAAATCCGAGACAACCTCTGAAAATTTCATCAAAAAAAGACAATTTATAGTATGCTTTGACAAAAAAGCAACAAAACGTATGTTTGGATGTGTGTTAGTTTCATAGCTTTGCGTATTTTGTTTTTTTTTAGTGTTTCGTTTCGTTTGGCGTTGTTGTTTTTATACCCTTCACCTTCGTGAGAAGGGTATATATAAGATTGTCATTTCGTTTGTAACTTCTACAATATAATATGTTCGTCAGCAATTAAATGTTTTACATTTTTTAAAAGATTTTTTGATATATTTAGGATGCTATACGCTGATAGTGGGCAATTAATTCATCCACAACAAAGGTGAAGGATATATAAGATTCGTCATAGCCGAATATAGCACACTTACTCGTTTTTATACCACTATGTAGCATCTTCGCTTACAATGATTTTACTCGAACTATGACAGACAAACTTTTTAAATAACAATTTTTCGAATAACAATGAAAACGCGCTGTTCTCTCTAATGTTTACTAACCCTTAATTGTCAGCTGTCACACTGGTTTTTTTGGTGCATATCCAAATTTAATGCTATATAAGGTTGTTTACAGATTTGTGCTACAAATGCTGATAGAATGATTAGGATTTGTATATAATCATTCAAAATTAATTTTCTTGCGATTGACATGTAAAACATTATATAGTATTAATGGAAAAAATCTCCAAATTGATGGTAGTTTTCTCCATTCATAACCATAATTTGTATTTCAATTTCAAATTGTTGAACATATCGCGTTACCCAAAACATACATGGGAATATAATTATAAATGTTCTGTAATATATACATGTATGCAAATGAAGAATTATTACATACACAAAATAATGATTCTATAAATTGAAGCACAATTGAAATTTATAACATTCTCATAGAGAATGAGAAGGAACTCATCCTAAAAATATGCTACAAACTCATATATTAACTTTGTCCTAGTCAAATAAATAAATAAAAAAAAAAATATTACCAAACAATATGTAATGTAAACAAATGATTTCTTTTCTCTGTAAAATACTTAAAATAATCTTTGCAACAAAACACCGTAAAAATTGGGCGAAAAAAAAAAAATATGATGAAATTATAAACAGATACAAACAGACAACAACGACATGTTGTCATATAGACAAAACATACAAACATAGAAACCCATACTCATGATCAATCACAACAACAAGGTCATGTACATGTATACATTTAGAATATAAAATATAACTTTTCTATTTAAATCACCGGATGCGCAAAAATGTTACAGTATCATTAATATATTTTTCATATTCTGCTTCCATTCTGTAGTTGTTATTTTTTTTTTTATGAGGGATGTAAATGTATATCATTAGGAAATATTTGATTGATGACATGCAAAATAAAATGACGCCCGCAAGAATGAAAAAATAAAAACATACATACTTCTGTAAAACAAAAATAAAATTTAAGAAAATTTTACTTTATTGAAAAACATGATGGTATGAAAAACCAAGACAAAACAAAAAACAACAACGAATATGAAAGAAAACAACTACATCCCACCAAAAAAAGCATAAAAAGCTCAACAAGAAAAACTCATAATTTATAGACATACACATAAATATAGACATATGTGTGTATATATGACAGTGTGAGTGTGTGAGTATGTGTATACATATGTATATGGAAGGAATACCCAAACAAGCCCCTTTTGAGAATTTATGATAGACACACAAATACGCAAACGTGATCATATACGACTCATACACACATCCATATATAAGTTTTCTGTTTTATTTTTTTACTCATACATCTTTTTATTTCATTTCGTTCTTCATCATTATCATCTTCTCATTTGTCTTGTATCCACAAAAAGCCAACCATAAACGAGGGCAGTCTAAAAGTTATCAATGATAGTAGTTACAAATATTATCCATGTCAATATCAAACTTTTGATCTCCTCTTACTTCTATATTTGCATATTCGTTTTACGAATATTAGCGACCATTAAAATTAAATAATTTTTTTTGTATTTTAAAATAATTTTAAATACTTTTCATAATTTCTGGCCTTGCTCAAAAGATTTCCCACATCTCGGATACCAGTCCACATTTGTATGTTATCAAGCCATGTTGTTTCTTTTCTTTCTCTGTAGAGTCATCCATCAATATTTCCTCGAATTAGGAATTAAAGAAGTTTATATTTCGGGTTTCTCATGATATGACCCAAGTATGATGTTTTTCTTCTCTTTATTGTTTGTATAAGTTCTCTTTCTCGTTTTATCCTTATCAGAACCGTTGAACTAGGTATGAATTGTGTCCAGGGAATTTTTAGAAAACGACGATAAATCCACATTTCAAAAGCCTCCAGTTTCTTTACATCTACGGCTCTATTGTACTTACCTCTGAAAAATATAGCAGAACTGACCATACATGTGGTTTAATGAAGCGCAACTTCGTCTCAATATTGATGTCATGACGGCAGAGTACTTTCTGGTATTTGAACAAGTAAGAGTGCTATATTCGGCTATGCCGAATCTTATATAACCTTCACCTTTGTTGTGGATGCATTAATTGCCCACTTTCAGCGTATAGCATCCTTAATATATCAAGCAAACTTTTAAAAATTTTACATTTAATTTCTGACGAACAGTTTACAAACGAAATGACAATCTTATATATACTACCTTCTCACGAAATTGAAGGGTATAAAAGCAACAACGCCAAACGAAACGAAGCACCAAAAAAAAAGAACAAAAACAACACACGATAAGCAATAAAACTAACACACATCCAAAAATACGTTGTCTTGTTTTTTTTTTGATGAAATTTTCAGCGGTGGTCTCGGATTTTTGCTCAATCTCCGTTATTTGTGGACGGATTTTGCTGATTTTAAAAAGGAAGCTTCTCGAAAGCATGTCTGACAGAATTATTGAAGGGTATAAAAATGCATCTCCCGCTATTTCAATTCGCCATCGTATATCCTTTGAATTGTCCCATTTTTCGTTAATTGAGACACCGAAGTTTTGTACTCTGTCGACATTTGCATTATGTGTCTGTACTGTTATTATTTGTCTTACTTACGACCATATACTTGGCTTAATCAATATTTTTGGCTACATGTAGTTAGCCTGTTCAGAAGATCTTGCTGTCCAGACATACTATCAGCCATTAATGTGGTATCATCGGCATATCTGATGTTATTAATGAACATTCCACTTATGTATATACCTCTACGAACATTAGAAATGGTTTCTTCAAATATTTTTTCCGAGTAGATGTTGAATATTAATGGTGATAGTATAAAACCCTGTCTGTTCCACTGGATATAATGATACTATCGGTTAGTTCTTCGTTGATATCGACTTGTGCAGTTTGGTTCCAGTACAAGTTTTTAATACATTTGGTCAATTCACAAGGTCTCTTATCATGTCATATTGTCATAATGTCACAATGGTTTTTATTGCTTTTCAAGCAAAAACTGTCCTAAAATAATACTACTTTCCATGCTATACTTATTAAGTTATCGTAGCAAACCAACAGAGACCAACGCCGAATGCCTAAGAGTCGGTTAAGCCGAGCCGCCGAGTCGTGATATATTAGGACATTACGACAATATGACTGATAAGAGACCTTGTGAATTGACCAATTGTATTTCCTTGATATTTATGCCGAGAGACATTTGATTTCCAAAAGTTCTAAATTAGATTTTCAAAAGTTCACAATTACAATTCTTTATTATTCACTATTGTTGATGTACTAACACCAACCAATATATTTTTTGAATCACAAAAACTAAAAAAAAGTTGCCACAAAAAATACTTACACCAAAATATTTTCGGGGATTTTAAAAAACAAATTAATACCTAAAGTAAAACTGTTAATACACATATTTCACATACATACTTAGTACGATTTTTTCATATTTTTATAACCAACAAAAAAAGTGAAATAAATTGAAATATTGATCGTAGAACCAACAGGTCATCTAGATATGTCCGTCCGTCAGTCTGTTGAAAAAATTATAGGTTCCAAACGAGAGGAGCTAGTTGTCTAAAATTTAACACAAATACTATCTAGTAATAAGGTTTGTTTGGTATTGAAAAAAGGCAGTATCGTCTATGATTTCCCTATTGAAAAATGAAAGTAATGTTATATATAAAGACATTTTAAAACTATCCTGGTTACAATATATATAAGTATATTGATGTATGTGTTTATGAGTATGTTTGTTTAAAGCATGTGTGCGTGTGGTCTTAAGAGCTCCTTTTGCATTTAATGTTCTTTTTTTTCCTTTCTTCATGTTGATGTTTATATGCCGAATATTGTTTTTGCCTCTAGGTATTGTTCGAATGTGAATACGTTCTAGGGCATCATCGTTCTTTTATGGAAAAATTTTATTTTTCTACATTGTTTTTCTGTTATTCGAACTTCTTCCAATGTTGGCTTAAATGTATAAGTTGTGTGTGGTGTTGTGTGTGTCTGCGTATACTATAAAAATTGTGTATTTTATGATATTATATAATATATCAATTATATTATATAATCATATTTTTTTATACATTTTATACCAACCAGATAAAACATATATCATTTGTTATTTGATAAAATATTAGGCTATTCCTTAATGGAACTGACAGTAGAGAAAAACTGGAACCAAAGATATTAATTTATGAGTTCAATTGTGGTCTAAACATGTTAGTGAAATAGAAGTTTTGAAATTTTCAGCCACTAACCTATAATTAGGCCAAAAATGTAGAGGACATGAATAGTGGATGTGGCTCCAACTAAAATGGACCATAGTAAATAGTAATTATCGAAAATGTGGAAAAAAATATAATGAAATTTAAAGAGTAATCAAGCTTCATTTAAATTGCTATGTTACCAGTATCCGATGTAGAGTTTAAAGTGAGATGGATCGGAACACTGGTCGTGATCCCTTCCATACAATGTACATTTTTATTATTGATTATATTGACAACTTTAATTACGTGGTTCTAAGACCTTTGTTCTGGTGGATATGGATGGTATCAGTATAGTGGGAGTAGTAACTTCAATGCAAAAAAAAGTTATTTTCGAATATGCTATGGACTATTATAGTGAGAAACTCCTAACATTGTCTAAATTAGATTCATATCACTGTTGGCATGGCCTATGAGGTACAAAGCTAATATTTATAATCCAATATTTGGAGAACTTTATTGTGAAAGTGAAAATCTTTAATTTATAATAATGAAAGTATATAGATGTCATCATCCGTTATACTGACACACATAGTGAAATGGGACATCTGTAGGACTTTAATAGTATGCACGACTCATACGAAATTGAGGTACAAATACTTTGCATATTTAAGAAATAGAATGGGACACTGGATCCTTGCGTGATCTTCCACTTTTTATGAACTGGCTGATCTAAGTATTTGACATTGATATATAGTGTAAATAGTTACTTTTTGAAAACTTGAGTTGATTATGTGATAGTAAATCTATTTGAATAACTTGTTTAACAAAAGTTATATAGACAATAATCATAAGCTGACTGATACCCCTATAAATTTATAGACATTGTTTAAAATTGAGTTATAATGGCTGTCTAAAAATATATGCCAGATTTTAATTCATTAGAAATATAGATATTTTCTCTATATTGTTATTTATTTATTGAAGCACAGGATAGGGATATGTAAGGAATAGCCTTTATGGCTTAACGCCCAAATCCAATTATATTAAATCCCATGATCTAGGAGGGCAATTTTGATCACTGAAATAAGCGAGTGTACGCCCAGGAATATTATAGATTTCTCTAATTGAATTGTTTCATGGTAGTATGTATTATTGAAAACATATCAATGGCATCCAATTTAGGCATAAAAAATACACAGTAACAGTCACTGCTTGACCAGCCTCATCTTTGAAGAATTATGGCCCCCAGCACCAACAAATTACATATTGTTGATGCATTTATTTTTTGACTATAACAAAGCCATCAAGCTGAAAATGTTCTTCAGAGCTTAGGATGGTTTTCTGAAAATTTCATTACATTTGAAATATTGTTCAACAACGAAAACGCATTGTATGCTCGTGTAATGCTTTATTTTTAAAACTGTTTTTTTGGTTTAAAACACTTTAATGAACAACTGGCAAAAGTAAACTTCCGATGTTTTTGGGCTGTAATTAAAAAAATGAAAAACTTTGATTCTTCTTGTGGATTATTTTTATTTGGTGTTTTAATTTTTTTTACATCAAGTCGAGAATATGATGTCATGTAAATGGCCGCCGCCACAGTTGATTGTCATTTGAGCCCTTTTTATGTCATTTTCCATCACTGGCCAAAACTTCCGGCGATAGGTCCTCACATTCTTGACGGATATTGTCTTTAAGAGCTGCAAGAGTTTGAGGCTGGTTAACATAAACCCGCGACTTCAAAAAGCCCCACAAAAAGAAGTCTGGAGCGGTCAAATCAGGCGATCTTGGTGGCCAGTACAAATCTCCAAAACGGGAGATTAGGCGCCCGGGAAATGCATCCTTCAGCATATCGGTTGTGGCACGTGCAGTGTGTGCCGTTGCACCGTTCTGTTGGAACCACATGTTTTCCAATCCCAATTCATCAAGTTGTGGCAAAAAGAACTCGTTGATCATTGCTCTGTAGCGCTCACCATTTACAGTAACCGTTTGGCCCGCGACGTCTTCGAAGAAAAAAGGTCCGATGAGTCCTCCAGCGAAAACCACACACCATACAGTGACTTTGAGCGGGTGTAGTGGCTCTTCGTGGGTTACACGCGGATTTTCAGTGCCCCAGAAGCATAAATTTTGCTTATTTACGTACCCGCTAAGATGGAAATGGGCCTCATCACTCATGATTATTTTTGATGAAAAATCATCTTCCTCTTGGTGGTGATTAAGGATGGCTTGAGCGTATGGTAGACGCGATTGGCGGTCAGCAGCTAACAGCTGATACACCGTCTGGACTTTGTACAGAAACATCTTCAAATCTCGTACCAAAATTCGCTGTAAAGACCGTCGACTGATACTTATTTGCGTTGCACGTCGTCTGGTCGATGTCGACGGCGCTTCCATGACATCCTCGGCGACAGCAGCAATATTCTCTGCAGAACGGCAGCTATTGTGGCAGTCTCTTCGAGGCGATCGGCTAAACGTCGCAGTGTTTCACCAGTAGGCGTTGGACGGCCAGGAAATCTGCGACGAAATTCACGTTGTGCCAAAGTCACCGACCGATTATTGGTCAAATAAATAGTCAGCAATATTCCGCGTTCTGGAGCAGTATAGCGTAACATTGTTTATTAACGTGTATTTCGCATGTGTTTACTACACAAGTGTCAAAACAGAACTGATATTAGGGGCCAATCGCAAAATTTATAGCATTTTCTAATAGGAGGGTAACTTTTGCGCCACCTTGTATATGAGCACCAGGCATATTCCTTTTGTGCACTATAATCACAAGGATGAGTTTAACCGCTTTCGAATAGCTTTATTTAACCCATGTTTTTTTGGGTCAAAGGCATTGTTAATATTGTTAGTGTACCTCAATATTATACAACAAAATAATGTTCAAATGGTAAGAATTAGTTCGAAATGAAAATACCATGCTTCGAACCAATCCATTGAAACATTTGGATGAGAGCACTTTATCAATCGTCACATAATCTTTCTTTTTACACAAAGAAGGATATGTTGGAAATGTTCTTTCTTTAATTACAATACAAAAACACACATTTTAAATATAAGTTTGTACTTAAGCTAAGAATTCTTAGAAGTTCATAATGGAAAAATTGTAATTAATTTTGTACATGTCAATACTTTTCCCTAAAAACTAATTTTGTTGATACAACAACTGGTCGGCCAGCGTTATCATAGATGATTTATAGATTTTAAAAATGTACTTATTCAGTTGTAAAAAACAAATTTTCTGTCCAAAGCAGTGTTTAGGCAATTTAAAGAATTTTGTCATCGATTTGTTAGTGCATATTTTTGCATATTTTGCATATTTCTAACTCTGAAAGTTCTCGACTGATCTTATTGATTGTGCCTGAATTACTATCCAATAGATCTAACCATGGTGCAAATTTCATCCCAATTGGAAGACATCGATTTAAAAAGTTGGTTCACTTGACATGAAATACCCCATATACATAATTAAATTTATAAAAATTGCCTAATACCCAAATATATTTACGAATATAATGTATAAAAAATACAGGCATCTAAAATAGGAATTTAAAAATAAAATAAAAACTTTGTAGTTCATAAAAAGAACTTCCATAAATGTATGTA
This sequence comes from Calliphora vomitoria, assembly GCA_942486065.2. Taxonomy (NCBI): domain Eukaryota; kingdom Metazoa; phylum Arthropoda; class Insecta; order Diptera; family Calliphoridae; genus Calliphora; species Calliphora vomitoria. Next base: position 63,022,653 of record OW818031.2, read on the forward strand.
TGCTTTATAGCAAATACATTCTATTTAAATTTTTAGACACATTTTCAAAAGAGTAAATTAGATAAAATTTATTTGCAAAACGGAAACTTCAAATAAACCATTTAGCTTGTAGTTTCGGTCGGTCGAGGAGACTTAAAACATTCAGTTCTTGTTAAGAAAAACAAATTAATGTCAGAGGCATTCTGCTAATTGAGTTTATATTTCCAATATAGAATATCTGAACAAATTAAACTTTATCTTTAGATTATTATGTGTTAAATTATTTAAATGCTCTGCCAACCTTTAATAAATTTTTGTTACACACCTAACAAACATTTCAAATCACTTATTATACCACTTTTCTTGGTGTAGTGTGCAAAATAAATGTTTTCTTTATTGTATTTTAAATTTTTAGAAATTTAACAAGATTTTCCTGTCTAAAACAAAGTTTCATTCTATCTTTTTAAACTAGTTTTTCTTTTGAATTAAAAGAAAGTAAAACAAAAGAACTGAAAAGGTATAACTAAATTAACATACAACTAAATACAGAAAACAAACCCAAGAAGATGGTCCATGACTGGCTAGTCATTCATTCATTCATTTATTTATTCATACCATTCTTCATTCATCCGTGCACTCGTTCCTATTTTCACATCTAACCAATGAAGCAAATATCTAACAAGACATTATACTTAGTAAGTAAGAAGTATAAGACTGAGTGACTGGCTGACTGACTGAATGACTGAATGACTACGTTTTGCATATAAATTATCTGCGAAATATGTATTTATAAATAAATGTATGCACGTTAATTCAAATGTCAGTTTGTCAAAAAATAATGTACGACGAATGAAATAAAGTTAGACAAATGGTTTGAAATATTAGAGGAATATTAATGTATTTGTGTGTGGCCTTATCTATTTACAATAGTATGAGTGTGTGTGGGATTGTATATGTGTGTATTGAGAAAAATGGTAAATGGGTGTGTTTACTTGCCTATTTGCCATAAAATAGTGTAGCAGTGGAGGTATGAAAAAAAGTTAAAATGAAGATAGGTGGGCCTCAAATAAACTAAAAAAATGTATTTTAAAAAATCATACACACACTCTCCTACAGACAAGCAGGCAGACATACTTTTAAGTAGAATAACATCTTATTAAACACACACATTTGTGAAAGCGATGAGATTTTCTTTTACATGTATGGAGATACATACAACAACATTAGTAAAATCATAGAAGTCTTACATACATATGGGCAAAAACATAATTTCGTTTAAATTTTTAGTACATTCTTTAATGAGATTTTTAATATACAGAAGAAAAAAAAAAAAAAATGTACCGAAATATAGTTTTTACAAGTTTTCTACCACAAATCTTTGAATTTAGAAAAAGTACCAAACACCTCTCCATTTTGTTTTATGTAAATAAAGATGCATTTTAAATCTATATTAGTTTAGAAGATATAACGTTACCGAATTTATCCTAAACCTTCGAATTTCCAAAATCCTTTCTTAGTAGATCTACATAGGGCGACGCTTATAAATATTATTGGAACATTAGATAAAATTAAAAAGGTCTTGTTCGCTTCAATACTTATTTTTATATTTTAAGTTTTAAGAACCTATAACTAATAAAGAAATATACCTTGGATCCTGAAATGTTGCCATTTTGTTGCTAGTAGCGTCATTGAACCGAAATTACTTCCTTTTTTGTTAAAATCATAAACACTTAAGAAATAATGAACAATTAAAATTGGTTTCTTAGATTTTAAAATAAAAGTGCTTTTGCCTATATAAGTATCCAAAAACATTTATGTTTTTACGTACATAAATATATACTAACTTTATATATTTATCGTATATTTAATAAATACTCATATACACACTCGTATTTACTTACATCAGTACATACACATATTTATATATAAGTATACTTATATACTTAGTGAAGTATACACTGATAGAACAACAATAATACAAGCTAATAATCATTAATCTTTAAAAGAACGCCCTGAGACGTCCTTGGAAATCAGTGTAATATAACATTATATATAGAACATATACATACAAATATAAATGTTTATGTATACGTACATAATTGTATACTTATGTGTGAGTCTACTTTTGCGTATGTTTTGCCATATTATATAGGGAACAAGTCTATTGTATTTATTTTGTGTATTTACTATTAGTACCATGATTTTCATTCAAACCGTATGCGTGCATATGATGGTTAGATTTGAAATACATTTTTAGTTTTTTTAGTATTTAACATAAAGTCAGATATGTCAAATCTTTAATCATAAAACTACGCATTAGTTTTTAAGTAAAGTTATTGTAGAAACCACGAGACAAAAAACCTTAGTCTGCTGTCAGAAAGTTAAGTCTTGCAGCATCAATATACATTTATAACAATGTATTTGTTGTTGTATAAAATTTAACATATGTATGTATTTTACCTATGTTGGAAACATTCTACAATATCTTCAAATGATACTAAGCAAATGTTTGAAAATAATTTTAAGTTAAAAATATTAAATATTAGAAAAAATATTTGTCCAATACCCAACCTAAACTATACCAATCGACTTCAAACCTATTTTTGATGTCCATCTGTCCGTCTATATCCACTTTGAAATTCAACTACATTTGCACTTGTAAAGATAACAAATGAAGACTTAAACCATTTGATGCCGAGATACCGTTAGTGGTTTTGTATTAGATGTGTATTGGTTACTCCAATAATGGATTTCAATTTGTTTTCGTACGTGATTCTTGGTTCATCCTTCATTTTTCAATATTTTCTGTCATAAGCAAATTCGTGTGCCGTTTCGTAATCTTATATTGATATTTCTTTAAATAAATTTATTTTAACATGATGTTTTCATAGCATAAAAGTGATCGCAGTGGCCGAAATATGTCTTGGTACATCTGCGATGAATACAAAGTCAAAATGTTTAGAAAACCTTTAACAGACTTAGTGAGAAAAACTTATATCAATTAATTTATTATGCAGATTAAGGCCCTAAATAAGCCGTAGGTTCCAAACATTGTGTGTAAAGTGTGTAACAAATATCTGAGACCGTTGGAAAGCGGAAAATGTAGTCATTTAAAGTTTTGACAGAACCGAAAAACCACATTGATGACTGCTATTTTTATGTTGTTAAATTACATGATGTGAATAAAAGGAACATGAAATTTCCTGAATAACCATCTGCTAAAAGACCTCTACTGTACTTAGATCACGTACCGTCTCTTATGAATCAACATCTATTAGATTTTTGAACATAGAGATTGTGTAAGATATTACGCATGGACATGAACACGATTTTGAAGTGCTAACGAAGACTTCACTTTATTCATATGCCTTAAGTGACTTCATCTTTCGAATGCGAAATTTAAAATTTAATCATCTAGACTCAAAGAAAGAAATCTTTACTTTGTCCATCCATTTAACGAAAATGGCTCAATCAAGCTAATGAATGAGATTGTTTATGGACAGCTCAAAGTGAAGAATAAAATGTTTTTTACTAGATATTGGTAATAAGAATGCAGGTGTGCCTGTTGCTCATTATAGGAAATTAAAGGATGAGTATCAAAACGTAGATCTTGTTTTAAAAAAACTGAAGTAGTCGGATCACCAATACGACGATTTAAAAATGATTACTTTCTTGTATACACTAAAGTTACATGACGGTTGGAAAATAATATAAACATTCTTCCTGACTATATCGATGAAGACACAGTAGCTGTTGCTTGGGCGTACGATCAGGTTGAACCTTCACCAAAGAACCTGGTATCAAATATGATGTGTGCTGCAAACCAGGCCAAAACTCCGGTGATAATCGGGGCTGATGCAAACGCTCACCACTCAATCTGTGGTAGCTCAGACATCAATGAACGGGGTGAGTACATTCTAGACTTCATATTAGACTTTAATGTGGTGGCTGTCAATCGAGGTTCAGAACCTACTGTCGTGGTGGCGAACAGGCAGGAAGTTCTGGCAGTTTGTCCTTCTTTTTCTGTCTCTTTACTTTCAGATAACACAAAGGGACCTATTGTCTGGACCCACGCGAGCTGCTCTTCTTCTTCACTTCACGACTGCATGGAAACCTAACCTAAGCACCGGTGTTGTTGTTTTTAATGTATTCAATAAATTTCTTCTAATAAAAAAATATTTTTTTGTTCATTGGTTGAAATCGGTGCATGATTGATTAGGCCTTATTTGACCTTTTCCCTATTTACTATTTTTTTAAATATTGCTACTTAAATAAAACCTGAAAACTCTAAAAATTATCCAATTATGCTTTAGCAATGACAGAAAAAAATTGTTTCTCTTCAATTGTTTATTACGTTCCACTTTCATCTTCTAAAACACATCCCAAAAATGGTTGTTCCTCACTGATGAGTGTAGTTTATTGGTTTTTCTATTTAGTTTTAAAGGACTTTTTTTCCCTTACCGTTATTTAAACAACAGAAGCAGAATAATTCTAGCTATATCCACGTGATTCACTACAAATGCATCAGCGTCTTACACATACATACATATTTGTATATAAACGTACTCATACATACATCTTTGTTGTGCGGTTCTGTTGAAAACAAAAACAAATAAACCAACAACATTTGAATCCTTACATACACATGTCAAACCTAGAGTTTAGACATTTGTATGTATGCTGTTGAGGTTATAACCACAGATATGCTGGTAAGTGTTGGGGTTCCGTTTCTATGTTTACTTTCTTTTTTTTGTAGTTGTGTTTTTGGTTAAAGTATTTCTTACGTGTTTACGTCTGCACAAAACATTTATTTGTATAGCATACTTATTCGCACGAGTGTGTGATTGTGTGCTTGAAATTTTAGCTTGCCTTAAGATTTATTAGTGGTTGATTCGTGCACGAATTTTTATATTTAATAAATTCCATATAATCATCCTTCCATCAAATACCATACAAACGCATGCTAAAGGTGTTGGATAAATAATCGAATTTTGTTTTATTTTTTGCTTGTGCTTTTTTTTTCCAAGACAAAAAATTAAGTTAATCTTAATTTTAATAAATTACTCCTTTTCTACATGTGAAATCCGAGAATTAATATTATTTATTTAAAGCAAAATTAAAATGAGTTCTACACACTCCCATGTGAGTACGTGTGTATATGTGTGGGATTTGTTAATGTATGCATATTACTTGCCAAATTAATTCCTTTGATTCATTTTGTCGTTTTAACCAATTTATATGTGTGTGTATCAAATGTGTATGGGTGTTTAGTTTACTGTTAGAAGTCGAGTCTGAGAAAGACATTTGTTTGGTATTAACAAAATTAAATTTGTTTTTATAATTTGTTTCATTTGTTAGTTTATGTGCATGAGTGTGTGTGATTTAATTAATGATGTTTCATTATTGATTTATTTGTCAGATAATTTAAAGACCGTAACAACTTTCATATACACATAGGTATATATAAATATGTATTAGGGTGGCCCCTATATTGCCCACCTTTTCGATTTTCGGTGCTTTCTGGGTATAAAATTGTTTTCTGTTATCCTAGAACTAAGTGCCGGAAATATGAGCAAAATCGTATAACGTTTAAAGGCTGCAATATTTTCAACCGATTGGCAAGCGAATTTGTTGCCAATGATTCTACTTTAGTGATCGAATTTTACAAATGAGAAGGGGTAAAAAAAGTTTGGTAGCTTCAAGCAAAATTCTTTTTTAACAACCGACTTTCTGTTAGTATAACCGAAAAATTCTATGTGTGTAACCGCATCATTCGATTGGCAACAAATTCGGTTGATACTACAAATCTATTTTCTCTGTGTGTTAGAAACTATTTAGAATAAAGTGGTTGGGAAGTTTTAGCTCACCCGCTTTATATATCAGACCTTGGCCCGTCCGACTGCTGTTTGCTTCGATTGATGCAGAAAGCTTTCTCTGTGATATTCTTCACTTTGGAACAGAGTATTCGAAATTGGCATGATTGCATCTTGGCCTCAAAAGATGAGCAGATCTTTTGGCTCGGAATCCTCATGTTGCCAGAAAGACGGGAAAAGGTCACAGCTAACAAAGAACATTACTTTGAATAAATTTATATTGTAAAAATGTTTCAAAATAAAAGCTAAAGAATTATAAAAAATCCCGCATTTTTAAGTCAAACACCTAATATTTTAGTGAGTGATTTTCGAAAGTGAACTTCAACGGGAGCTATGATGAATTATGTATCGATCGTCGTGAAATTATGTCATGTAACTAATTTATTTCTATATAAAACCTCTTTATGTTAACTTTTATTTGCATGCCAACATCTTTATGAAATTTATGCTCAATAAAGCGATTGTAGGAAGTGGGCCTTGTATGGGAGCTATGATTATGGACTGATCGCAATGAAATTTTGTCGCGTTATTTCTTTCTATATTAAACTTAAATGTGTTGGATTTTTTCTGGATACCAATATTGTTATGGGTATTATGCATGTTAAAGTCATTTTCGGAAGTGGGTCTTATAAGTCTACATGGACAGCCAGGCATGATTCAGAAATTTTGTGATTTTTTAAATCTTGGGAGTATAGAACATTGGGCGACCCTAACATGCATGCATGTGTGTAATAGTAAGCGCGTGTGAGTGTTTTGTATTTCATTTCATTTCGTTAATTTTTTTGAGATATAGTTAAATACAATATATTTTATTTTCTATATATTGTTTTATATTATTTACCAAGACAATGTGTTGTCTTTATCGTGATTAATAGTTTATTTTATTTTAGCTAACATTATGATGTAAATACTTATTTACAGATTGATTTGTGTTAGTATTGTTAAAATAACTGTGCTTTAAATTATTGGCTTTTTGAAGAAACACACAGACATTAATATGTTGCTTACAGTGGAAATATATCAATATATTTTGCAAATAAATGAAATGCTTCTTAATGATTTTGTAGCACTACAAATATTGTCATATTGTTATACACTCTCTAAATAATTAATGGTTAAGTATTCATCTAGGTTGCCATAAATTAGTGTATTCATATATATTCCATTTAACTGTGTTCTTCTGTCTGAAGAAAACATACTTGTTTAGCATTCGTCTTAATCATCTAAATTGGTTAATTACCATATTAAGTTATGTACCAAATTATGAAACAACCTTGGCAACATTTATGTATTTTCCCATAGACAATTCTCAACATTGATGCGGTTACTTAATTTGTGTATTCTATACCACTGTATCCACTTACACTCTTGAATACCTATGCGATATACATTGACATTTATATTGTTAAGTATGTATTTTCACTTGATTGTTAAAATGATTTAATAGCCAGAAATTTCATTAAAAGGGAATTACTTTTTATAAATGCGTTTATTTCATGACTGTAGTAAACATACATACACGAACTAATTTCAATTGTTTATTACTTTGTATATAAATTGATAACATTTGACATTTTTGTGAACGAAATTATACAAACAGATATAAGTTTAACGTTTTTGTATGTGAACTCATGGTATCTACCTGAGTTGATAATGACTTTATATATTCAATTTGTGTTAGGCTTTTTCACATACAGGGTTTTACAACAAGAGGAGTTATTTTGGTATTCAAAGAAAAGTGAAATTTTTTGGGATAAATGATTGGATGCCGTTAATAATAAAAACCAACATCAGCCAAATGGCCACCACGACCACGCTTACAGGACCATATCCTTTTCATGAAATTTTCCATAACCAAATCCCAAAGTGGCTGCCCCATGTCCTCAATAGCCTCACGAATTCTAATTTTGAGGTCTTAAATCGACGCTGGGCTATTGGCGTAGACCTTATCTTTTACGTGGTTTTAAAGGAAGAAGTCGCAAGGTGTTGAATCACAAGATCTCGGTGGCCAATTGTGATCACCTCTTCCAGAGATAACACGGTCCGGAAATTTTTCATTAAAAGTGCAATGGTTTCGTTGCTTGTGTGGCACGCAGCGCCGTCTTGTTGAAAGTAAACGTCCAATATCACCAACTCCGACCATAAGATACGGTGTAATGACGTTTGTGGATTGCCCAATTCTAAAGAACGACGAGGAAAGGACAAACCAGGATTTTCTTCAACACTTTGGGCTACAGCAGCAACATTCTCAGTTGTTCTTGAGCGACGTGCACGTGTTTTATTCTTCACATCACTAACTTGTCCCAACAGCTCGAATTTTTCCACCAATTTCTGTATTGCGGTCCGACAAGGTGCTTCACGACGACCCAATAATGCTTTAGTTTTGCGAACTGTGACTGCAAGATTTTCATAATTTTTGTAGTCAATTTTAATAATTTCAATGCTTTGTTTTAGCGTTTATCGTTCCATATTTAGTAATGGCGTAGTTTGTGTTTGTCAAGTGTCAAAGAATAAAAGCTTCAAAAGTGATACCTACCGAAGTACCGGGTGATTAAAAATAACACCTCTTGTTGGAAAACCCTTTACATAAATAACGTCAACCAGGAACATCATTTTAGTAAAATACTCATGATACTTACTCATTCAACTCATTCGACTCATGCATGTTTTTTTTGTGTTATTATACAAAATTCGGCAACACTGAAACACACAGCCACATAATGGGCACTTTAATATTCGTATTCAAATCATACTTATTTTGCATCGCCTATACAAATTGATTTAAGTAGAGTCGAAATCAACAATGTCGTAAATATTGTTAAAAATGAGTAGTCAAACTTTGCGAGTGTATATGAGTCTCGAACACATTGTAATAAATATTAATGCGTATAAGTACAAGAAATTTTGAGTCATGATTCAACTCTACTCACTTTTTCGCTACTCATTGCTGATCTGTGGTGTAAAGAAAAAAGTTTTTTTTTTTGCTTTGAAAATGTCAAATTTTGTGCCAGCAATGCTTCATGTTCTGGAAGTTTTGCTTTTCTTTTTAATTCGAAAAAATGTGACGCTGAAGCACGGCGATTGATCACCGAAGCTCATGTTGAATGTATTCCATCAGCTTCAATGTGTGAGAGATAGTTTTTGCTGTTCAGAAATGATAATTTTGCACGGAAGACAAAGATCGCCCAGGACAACTAAAAAAAGTTTGAAGAAAAAAAATCGGAGGCATTACTCCATGAAGATTGTTCGCAAATTCAATAAGAGCTTGCAAAACCTTTGGGAGTTTATCAATCAGACATTTTAAAACGTTTGCGAGCAGCAGGATTCATCCAAAAACAGCGAAATTGGGTACCATATGGATTAAAGCCGAGAGACCTTAATATACTAGTTTGCATGTCCGAAATACTGCCAAAACGCTATAAAAGAAAATAAGTTTTGCACCGACTTATTACTTGCGATGCAAAATAGATGCTTTACGATAACCGAGGAACAAGAGTTAGTGTGTGAAGCCCGCCAGGGTCCTATATATTATGAGCTGCTGAAATCTGGCTAAGCTATCACAGGGAAACTGATTCATTTGAGGCGAGAATTGGCCGAAAATCGCCAAGAATATACTGCAAGACATGAAGTGTAATGCCATCATAGGAACTCTCGGCTACACGTTGCATACCTGTTAAATACACTATAAATGAAGTGGTTGGAAGTGCATCTCCCGCCTTATAGTCAAGACCTTGCCCCGTCCGAATACTATTTGTTTTGATCGATGAAGAACTCTCTCTCTGGGATAAGTCTTAGTTCAGAACAGAGTATCCAAAATTAGCTTGATTTGATCTTGGCCCCGCGAAAAGGCACAGCTAACAAATTTTAAAAAATACCGCATTTTAAGTTACACCCTCAATAATATAAGACATGTATTATTTACACAGTTTTCGTAACAGAATAGTCCAAAATACTCAAACTTTTACAGAGTAATAGTTATTTTAGTTCAAATGCTGTTAAACTGTTCTAAAGTGCTCTACGATTTAAATTTAAAAAAAAGAGATATGAAAAAATTGCCCAAATAGCGGAAAAATATAATTAGCTATCTTAATTTAAGTATATCCAAACAAACGCCCAACAAAAAAACATTGTTTTGTTAACATTTAACAAAACTTTTGCTATAATTCGGCAGTAAAAAAAAAGAAGCGAAACACCGACTGGCTTTAAATTACAAACCCACAGCCAGCAACAAAAATATCTGTACACGTTTTTAAGACAGTGTGATGTACTTGAAAAATAAACTCATATTTATGAGGAATATGAATTTTTATTTTTATTGCCACCAAAAGAAGCTAAAGTAAAAGTACGAATAATGTTACATAAACTTAATTTAAAAGAAATAAACCAGGACAGTGAAATTAAATTTAAGGTTGAATGTTCTTAAGAACAACACATAGACAGAAACACAGACATAGACTCACATCTACATGCATACATACATGGCTATGTATAGTATATATTTCAGATACATGTAAGTGTATGTATGTCTTCTCTGTATTATAATTCCAATAAAAAGAAAGTAACGCGCCAAATATACAATCTAAAATCGTAAAAAATTTATACGAAAAAAAAAAATAAAAATGAAATAAAGAACTTAATATATGTTCATACATATATTTCCAAAGGACTCTCAAGTATAGAAGTTTTATTTTTTTTGGTTTGAATGAGTTGGTGGTGGCTGAAGGTAAAAATCATTTTGCAATTTTATGTAAAATGTTGCAATTTTAATGATTACGGCTATTTTACTTAGTTTTTTTTCTGCTTTCTTTACAGCAATAATAAATCTTCAAATTTTCTTTTTTTGTCTTTCTTTTTATATATTTTTATTTCTTTCTTTCACAATAATAATAAATTTACCAAAATTTTATAGACATCAAAAAGGTCAGGGTCATTTCAAATATTATGCAGCTATGAAAATGCCAAAGAAAAACGTGTACATTTTTAAATGTGTACAAAAAAAGAATATTGACACATTTACTTCTATTTAAACAATTTATGCAAATTAATACTTGAAAATATTTTTAGCATCAATTTTGTTTTTTGTTAAGTGCTTAATTTATTTACCTGTGTTATTATTTATTTGTAATTTACATAAAGTAGATTAATATATTTACGTACAAAAAAAGGTGCAGCTAATGTTTTGAGAGGAGGTGGAATTGAATAAATGGAATTGTATATATTGTACACAGAGAAAACAGATTCATAGTAGCAACCGAATTTGTTGCCAAGCGAATGATTCTACTACAGTGACCAAATTTTACAGTTGTGGATGCAAAAGTTTACAAAGGATAACAAAGGTTTGGTTGCTTCAACCGAAATTGTTCTTTATCAACTGACTTTCTGTGGATAGAACTGACAAATTCTGTGTGTGTAACCGAATCATTTGATTGGCAATAAATTCGGTCGATACTACGAATCTGTTTTCTCTGTATACTTGAAATGTTACTTTAGTATTTAAAGCATGGGTATTTAAACTGTAGCCATTATAAAGTAAAAAAATCCTCTAACATCCACAGACAAAAGTAGCAAAAGATAGGACCCATTTTCTCCCACCAAATATAGAGCATTACCTTAGTGCCATTGATATTTGGCTTTGGTGTACATTCGGCTGGTAATGGATCCATATTTCATCGCAAGTAATGATTGAGTGCAAAAATTAGTTTCTATTATAGCGTTCAAGCATCATTCCGGATATACAATATGGTCTTTCATGGTCTCTGATTTTGGATGAATACTACTGCTCGCATACGTTTTGAAATTGCTGCTTGTGTAGCTCCCAATATCTTTGCAAGCTCTTGTTAAATTTGACAACAATCTTCATGGAATAATACCTCCAATTCATTGTCTAGAAACTTTTTTGGCTATCCTGGACGATATTTGTCTTCCGTGTCAAAATCACCACTTCTGAACCGCGCAAACCATCTGTCTGAAACACATTCACCACAACAGTTGGTGAGCATTGGGTGTGCTTCAGCGTCACTTTTTTTTTAATAAAGAAGTAAAGAAAAACTTCTCGCATATGACGCTTTGTTGGTACAAAATTCGACATTTTCGAAGCAAAAAAAAAAAAAAAACGTTGTTGTTAACACTATAATGTTCAATAACTAAGTGAGAGTAAATGACAGATATGTACCCTTCAAAATGACATATAACCCAATATTTTATATTCAAACATCTGAAATTCAAGCAAATTGAAATACAAAAAAAAAATTTTGGAATTTTTGTTTTTAAAAATTGCAACTTTGACTTAAAACTCGAAACTTCAAAAAAAATGTGCAACTTCTAAATATTAGCCGCTTTTGCTCAAATATTCAGCACATAATTTTTAGATGACAGAGAACAATATTAGCTCTTGTGAGCATTGAAAGTCGCAAAAGTGTAGAATAAGGGCCAAACTAATGAACTTAGTACAAAGTTTTTCAGTGTTCTCAATAAGTTAAAATGTTAATGAATTAATAGGATGGATTCTCCAAATAAGTACGTACATACGACTACATTAGGTTTACGTGGTAGTTCACTTCGTGCGAACAATCAGGTAGAGTCGAAGAGACCCTGTTTTGACACATACGAATACGTACTTTAAAACATACATAAATATAGATCGGAAACTCTCCTGCCAAAAACCTAAGCGATGAGAATGTATTAGTAAAAAAAGAATGTTAAAATAAAAACAAGCCTTGAACCATATGTATCTATGTCAACACTCTTTCTCTCTAATGACAATTGTACTAGTTAAAATGTAGACAACTTTCCGTCAGTAGAGATACATTAGAAACAACAGTTCTAGTGCATTTCTGGTGACATTGTCAACAAAAGCGTCAATAGTTTGTTTTTTTTTTATTATGCTGTGCCGTACATAGGTATAAAAAATAACTATCTACTCAGTAGTTCTACAGTCTACTGGTGGATTTTCACTAACAAGCTAATGTTAAATGTCAATAGAAAATTACATTGACTGGGGTACAAACAGTAAGTAGTACTGACAATGTCACTAGTAAATCACTACAAATTCACTATTGGCATTCCCAGCTAGGAAGTAAGACAGTAAAGTCGGGAAAGCCCAATCATATGATACCCTACATCGAATATATCATTATAAACAGTTTTATTTTGATATAAAACTTATTTGTATGGAATCCTATTTGAATACCAACATTTTTAAGATATTTATACTCGTAGTGATTTTCGGAAGTGAGTTATATGGGACAAATTATGGACCGATCGTCACATCATTTGGTAGGATGATATACGAAACATATTTTTGTTGAATTTTATTTTGATACTAACATATTTCAGAGATTTATGCACATTAATGACATTTTCGAGAATGATGCTTATATGGGAGCTATGAAACATTGCGGACTGATTGGTACTTTGGTAGTACGAGTTCAACTTATATAAAACTTATCTGTGTTGAATTTGGTTTAGATATCTTTATAATTAAGAAATGTATGAGAGCTTAACTATTTTCAGATAGGGTAGTTGTATGGGGGCTAGAAGAAATAATGAACCGATTCTAACCAAATTAAATACGCTTAGTCCTTGGGATAATGCAAAAGTTTGTGCAACATTTTGTCGAATTATCTCTAAAATTGCAATCAGTGGTTTCATTACAAAATTTACTTGGACGAACGGACGGACATCGCTTAATCGATTCAGAAACTGATCCTGAGCAGATTCATATACCTTAATGTAGTGTAGGGTATAACAGCATATGTATAAGTGATTTTTATACCCTCCACCACCACAAGTGGTGAAAGAGGTTATATATAGGTTTGTCATTCCGTATGTAACATTGAGAAATATTCATCTGAGACTCAACAAGTTATATATATTATTGATCCTTATGAAATTCTAAGTCGATTGAGAAATGTCCGTCTGTCTGTCCGTCTGTCCGTCTGTCTGTCTGTGTAAAACACTCTCACGCCCAAAACACAAAAGCAAAATTAATGAAATGTATACCAAAATGTTTATAATTTTTCTAAGCAGTTTGGTATTGAAAATCAGCAAAATCGAATTGGCCTCCAAAAATTTTGATCATTTTCACATGTTTTTTCTGATTTTTGGTAAATCCATTGCAGAGAATACCATGAAATTTTGCACACATTGATTATATGATAAAAGGACAAATTCTGTTGAAAATGAAAAGAATCGGTCTGTAATTTCTCGTAGCCCCCATACAAATTTCTTCCGGAAATATGGTGCTATGGTATATAAATACCCATAGAATTGCAGTATCCATACAAAATTCAGCACAACTAAGTTTCGTGTAAACAGAAATCGCGAGACCATTTTTTTTTGGATCGAGCACTATTTGACCATAGCCCCCATATAAAGTTTACTTCCGAAAATCATTTAAATATACTTAAATATCTTATATATATCGGTATCAAGTAGAAATTCAACTTGAATAATCCCCATGCACATGAAAATCTCTGTAGGGAATTTCATGAAGATCGGCCCATAATTGGTTATAGCTCCCATATAAGGACCACATCTAAAAACCACATTAATTTTCATAAATATCTGAAAAATGTCGTTATCGAATTAAAATTTTATCGGTGAATATCGGTTCATATTTGACTATAGCTCCCATATAAGGTCCATTTCCGAAAATTACTTAAATACTAATAAATCTCTTATAAAAGCTTCTATCTGGTTTAAATTTCAAAAAAATATTTCCATTATATACGATAATCGATGTGTTGAATTTTATGAAGATCGGCCGATAATTGGTCATAGCTCCCATATAAGGACCACTTCTGAAAAACACATTAACCTCTATAAATATTTTAAATATATGGATATCGAACTAAAATTATATACAGATCAATATATTGTATTCAAACATTATACTACTGGGTTTTGTGAATATCGGTCCATATTTGACCATAGCACCCATATTAGCTCCATTTTCGATAATCACAATAATACCCATAAAACTCTTGTAAATAATGTTATGGAGAAAAATATCAAGCAAAATATGCCTCAAATACATAGAAATCACTTTAAAATATTTAATTATATCTTCCAAATAAGTCACACATCCAAAAAATACATTAACGCATATATACAATCATATCGGTAAAAAATGTAAAAGTTTCAACTAGACTTGGTGATTTTGAGTGCATAATTATATATATAAGGCTCACCTCCGGAAAATTCATTAGAATAGAACAAAAATATACTTTTGAAGTTTGACTAAATATATTTGTTTACCCTTTTGTATACTCTTTTACTTCACTTGTGGTGAATAAAGAAAATGTTGAGCCAATCGGTAATGTTAACCAATTATTAAGTATACAAATTGTTAAATAGTACATTTTATTCCTATTATAAAATTATAGACTCTGTTGGAAATGGTAGGAATATGTAGTTATTTCAATTACAAATTACTGAATTAGATAACATTTTTATACATTTGTAATAAAATATCTTCTGCGTAAACTAGTTTTTCTTACAATATATAACATACTATTACATTAACATTGTAAAAATCTTCATAATCGAGCTATGCCCCAATTACAAATACTAAGTGGAGATATTAGAGTGTTTATACCAATATAATATCTATAATTGTCATCATATTTAGGTGGAGGGTATTTAAGATTCGGCATAGCCGAATATAGCACTCTAACTTGTTTTTAGTAATTTCATTGTTTGAGACTCTCGGGGTTGTCATAGAATCCTATAATTATCAGAATCGGTTTTGAAAACGACAGAAAAAGTTTATTGATCTCATAAAATCGAAAGTTATCGGTTTTATATTCGACCTAGAATTAAATTCATTATCAATTAAAGAAAAAATTACATTAGATTTCATACGTCAAATGTACCTTTTTGTCGTTTTCAAAACCGATTCTGACAATGATTGGATTTTAGGACAACCCCGTCTACATGTGTTGATCTATACTATAAAACAGGAGTGCTCAAAAGTTTCTTATGGAAGAGCAAACACCAATACATTTAAAGAAAAACAAATTTGTATTCAATATTTTTTGTTGTAACAACCAAAACATACAAAGAACTATAAAACAATACTCACTTTTTTAAACGATATCATACGATAAACAAAATCTACACTGATGATCTCTGCCGTCCATGTTTATCATCAAAGCATACGAAAGTTTTGTTGCTTTGCACTTGCGTGTATACAGTGAAGAACGACAATAGTGCTGAGTGCTCTATTGAGTATTAAATTTGAAACACACAGCCAATAGCTAACAGCATATGTCGATTATATACAATAGAGAGTAAAAAAAACAATAAAGCGTAAAAATATTTCATTCAGTTGCTTGATGTTATTGCGAATATTTTATTTTTTACCCATACATGCACACAAATTAAATTTCTCTTTTTTATTTTCTGTTTTATTTAATAGTATATTTTCAGGGGTCTATATGAAAATTATGTTAAAGTAATAAGAGTAGGTCCTTACAGTAAAGTTTAATAAAATCTATAATTTTAATCGGATTTAAAAAGCTTTTCATATTCAAAATAAAATGTTTATTAAAAATGTATATATAAACATCTTTACTTTGATAGGAAAATAAATTCCAAAAAAAAAAAAAAAATTTTTTCGATTTTGTTTAGGAAATAATTTTCATTAATTTTACTGAAAAACTCCGTTTCGCTTCATTGAAAGACCATTTTAGAAATAATTATATTTTTTTTCTTAACAACTGAACATTTAAAGAATATTTTTGAATACACTAGTTGTTGTTGCATTTAAATGAATATTTGTGAATCATTGTAAAACAGTGTAATTTGTACATGCACATATAAATATAGACATACCTATACTATTTAACAAATATGCCAAATTTAGGACAAACACATTTTAATGTCCCAAATATGCATGAAAACATTTACATACACATTTATGTACACAAACACACGTATGCATATATACATAAACATTTAAGGAAACAAGTGTATGTAAAACAAAAACAATTCTATACGGTTCCTTTACAATACATGTGTCTGTGTGTTTGTGTGAATTCAAATGCTAACATGTGTTTGTATAAATTAAACATGAAAACCACATATTTTAGATATTTTGTTATTTATTTTTTCTATTTTCTTCTTAAGATGTACAAAAAAAAAGTTTTTAATATTATATGTATTTGAATGTTGTCTCTTGTATTTATTTGTTTTATACAAAATACATATTTCATACAAGTACAGATACATATGTATATGTATATATCTATGACTATATTTGTTTGTGAGTGAACATGTTTCTAAGTACATTTATAAACATGCACATCTGAGACACATTACATGATTTATCTTTTGTTAATATATCTACTATATAGACTAAAAAAATAATAAAATATATGTTTTATTTTTTTCTAAATACATACAGAAAAACTAGTAAATTTATGTAGCAAAATATGATTTACATACAAACATTTACATCGTAATAAATGTTGGATATATAGTATATTACATTTCGTACAAAAAAAAATTTAATTAATAAAAGTAAGAGTATGGACAAATAATGTGGGGATTTTATTATTTAGACTTGTATTTAAAAGTTGTGTAAACAAGAAAACTGCTAATTTATTTTATTTGGGAATACAGGACTTTAGAAGGACAATGCCAAAGCATCTGATATCTTTATAAGCATAATATGAAAATGTATTTATTTACCTCCATTCTCTTAATATAAAAATAATTCTATGACAACTATCAATATATTATTAGGTTTAAAGATAACCAGGTATTCAAAAAATATGGGTAAATAGTAAATATTTTGCGTCATACAAAAACACAGCTACTTATATGATTAAAATACACCGCATATAATATTATTCCTTTAACTTTTAAAAAACTGCTGCAACATTATTTCTGTCTACACTCTCCTTTAATTAAATAAAACATATTAATTACCTGGAAGATTTATCTCACAACTAAAAACTAAAATTTTTATCAAATTAAATTTGATTGTGTTAAATCTTAATAAATGTCTAAAAAGTCTTATGAATGGCATTTTAATAGAATTTTAATACTCAAATATAAATGTTTGTTTAAATATTTCCTTACAATACAAATTGTAACCTTTGATTTATAACTAGTTTGCTTTGCATTTGATTCCACATCTTCTACTAACAAATATATTTTATAAATTAATTAAATGAAGTAAATATTTATACACTCTTATGGTATGCACACTTATAGAATAAAAAGTTTCTGTGTGAGCAAATTATTTTTATTTTAAGTATCAAAATAAAGGCATGGTATATTTATTTCGTAATTATGTTTGTAATAGAATACAATATTTGACGAATATAAAACGGATGAGATTCTGAGACAAAAGGTGGTGTCATTTACATTTTATTTATGGAAAGGATCAAATAAGCTTTACAGAAAACAAATTATGATGCTGTAAAAGCGACAAGCTCACATTACAATTTCATATGAATCACACTATATAAATTCAAAGTAATGAAATTTTATACAGTGTTTTTAAAACTATATATTTATTTATTGAATCTGCTTTATCATATATTTTTGTTCTCCTCTTGCGAGCATATGGCTTCAACAAAGCATCTCCATCTTACACGATTTGCAGCAGTTGTTTTCGCGTCTTCCCATGTAAGATTGCACTGTCCTAGATCTTGAAGTATCGTGCGTCTCCATGTGTTCTTTGGTAGACCACAGCTTCTTGAACCTTGAGGGTTCCACTCTAGCGCCAACCTTGTTATACTGTCAGGATTCTTTCTGATAGTATGGCCGATCCACCTCCATCTCCTACGTTTTATTTGCGTTAGTATGAGTTCCTCGTTGGTGAGGTTCCAGACTTCTGTATTGCTGATGATAGGCCAGAATATTCTGCATATGATTCTGAGGCACTTGTTAATGAATACCTGTAGTTTTTGCGTGATGGTGCTCGATACTAACCAGGTTTCACTTCCATACAGCAGAGTAGACTTTACACATGCCTTGAATATTCTAAGTTTGGTTCGTCTGGATATTTTTGAGTTTCTCCATACTGGTTTTAGCCGCTCTCGCTTTATTGAGCCTGTTATTTACGTATGTTTTAGCGCCGCCATTTGTTGATACTGTACTGCCTAGATAGCAGAAGCTTTCTACGTATTCAACTGGTTGGCCTTGTAGCATGATGTTATCGGTGCTAAGGTTGTTGTTTCTCATAGCTTTGGTTTTCTTCATATTTATCTCAAGTCCAACATTGCGTGCTAGTCTTTCCAGATCATCTATCTTTACCTGCATGTTGGAGATCTTATGCGAGAGTAGACAAATATAATCCGCATAATCCAAATCCTCGAGTTGGCGTGAGAGGCTCCATGTTATTCCTCTTCTCTCTGTACAGACTTCGCTCATGATGTCATCCAGCACTATAGTGAATAGCAGAGGTGATAGGGAATATCCTTGTTTTACTCCAGCATTTATGTGAAATGGTTTACTTATATTCCCATTGCGAAGAACTGACAGTTCTGCATCCTCGTACATAGCTCTGATGGTACTCCTTTCTAGGGTACTCCTTTTCTTCTCAATACTTTCCAGATTGCAGTCCTTCTGATGGTGTCTAAGGCTTTCTTGAAATCTACGAACAGTGGGTACAGGGGGGTACGCCATTCTAGAGATTGTTCTATTATAATGCGTAGAGTGTTGGCCTGGTCTACGCAGCTCCTGTTTGGCCGGAAACCTGCCTTTTCACCGCGTAGGATGTTTTCCATTTTAATTTGAAGCCTTCCCTGTATTATGACTGCTAGTATCTTGTATATGGTGTTAAGCAGAGCAATTCCTCTCCAGTTTCAAGTCGCCACTTTTCGGTAACTTTACGATGATGCCATTCTTCCAAGTTGGAGGTAGCCTTTCATGCTCCCAGACTGATGTGATGTGTGGTCGTAGAAGTTCAGCTGTGGTTTTGATGTCAACCCGAAGAATTTCAGCTGTTATTCCATCTTCGCCTGCTGCCTTATATATTAAACTAATTGATTGATAAATGCACCTTATCTTAGCGGGGTGATAGATCGACTCAACGAACCTTTGATATGGTTTGGCTCTGTTTGATAAGTCGAGCAAGCGGATTCGGTTGGCATTGTAGTTTCAGTATATATTTATATCACAAACTTTCTTTAATTCATCCTCACTAGTGGTACTTCCAAGTCTTTGCGGACGTTTTCATTTCTTATGTACCATGGTGTACCCATCATGGTCCTAAGAATTTTCTATGTGCCACATGTATAAGTCCAATACTGGACTTACTTGCCGTGGCTCATAATTTGATTCCATATATCCAAATTAGCTTTAAAACGCTTTTACTTACTGACTAACCAGTGAAGGCTAGAGGCTTTCAACTTCATGTGCAGTCTCTTGGTTTTTATATGACGATGCCAAGTAAGACATCTATTCAAGTATAACTCCAAGGTGTGTTACATAATCGAACTGAGTTACATATGCTAACATTGTTAAATGTGACAGGTAGACAATTTCTCTTCCTTAGCGCAAACGTTACATGTTTACTTTTTAATTCATCCACCTGTGTTCACCAGTTTTTCAACCATATCTTCACATATATGACTACTTCATAGAATACAATATTTGTGGCATGCACTGTAAATAAAAGGTGGTAGCAAACATGGTATCAAACTTTGTCGAAGGCTTGAGCGACATCCAAAAATATTGCAGATTAATATTTCTTTAATTCAAAAACTTGTCTTATCTCTTTACAAATATTACTGTCTGCATTTTCATTTATATTAAACATCTGCAAAAGGGCCAATGTATTGTTTAACATCTTGCAAGCACAGTCAAAAAAAGATTTGTTTTTTACATGAAAAGCCTTAGTGATCCTTTGGGATAGCTTGGCAACCAGTAGTATATTTGGGAATTCATTGATAATGGAATATAAAATGTTCAGGCTAAAAAGTATTCTTAAAGCTGCACTTAGGCCTATATTTGTGGTGATATATTATATTGTAATTCTTATTTTACTTAGTAAGATGTGATATAATGAGACGGTCTATTTAGCTAAATATACTTGTATGCACTCACATTCACATAATGATCAAATTTCATTACTTTCAATATCAACACAGATTAATTTTCACAAGAGATTTATTTAGCTATAATGAATAAAAGAACTGAGATCGAAAAAACCTTTACACACGTTTTTCAATAAAACTTTTAACCCAAGTATTATTTATTTTTTTGATCCAGTAACCTTTGTAAAGCATGTCAGTTGTTATGTTTAAAGATAATAATGTTCATTTGTTGTTAATCTGTTTAAAATAAGTGACGAGAAAAAAGTGCGTACTAAAATTTTTAAATATTTTCAACAAAACCCAACTTGGTCCTACAAAAAGATAGCCAAACAATCAAAGGTCTGCCGTAAGCAGATTGCAATGTTATTAAATAATATCGGAAGAACTTCTCGGTTGCTAGAAAACCTGGTTCATGTAGAAGGAATGGTCCACATGATGTTTCTAAGGCCAATAGCATTTTCAAAAGAACACCCAACACATCCGGTAAGAAAGTAGTCCGATTAGCTCAGTACTCGGACTATTTGGTACGAAAAGTTAAAGCAGATGCAAAAACACACTAGACTCAAAAAGTTCCAGACAGAAACTATGATAAAAATTTAGAGGACAAAACGGAGCATAGACTGCAAAATGGATGATGAAACGTACGTCATATAGCATGGTTTAGCATTATTTTATTTGATTAAAATTTCCAGAAAAAAACAATTATTGCAAATTATTTTCCAAAATCTGAAAAAATTTCCCTTAAATGGCTAATGTAATTTGAGGATTTTGCTTTATTGTTTTTTCTATTGGGTTTATTTTATCCTAAATTATTAACAATTTTTTAATATTTTTGAGGGTATACTTTGCTTTGATAAAGACAAAAACGTCTTTTCATGCTTAAGCAAATTCTTTATAAGCAGCTTTTATACTTTATTTTTTGCTGTTGAATTCTTGGAAAGGAAAGTGACTTAAAATATTTTTGATTTGACCTCAATATGGTTTTATTTTTTTTATGTTTTGTAATAAATCTGATTGTGGCCAATTTTAACAACTCAAGAATAATATTTTACAAATAAAAAGTAAATAAACCATTTGTTTCATAATAGGCAAACATATAAAAATATTATTTTTGACGAAAAAAAAAATTTTAAAAATGTTTATTTAATATAGCTAAAGTGACTTATTGATAGATTAAAAATAATCAAGCAGAACAAAATAACTGACTAATTATACCTTAACTTATATAAAACATATTTCTTTAATTATTTAAAAATTATTTCAAATTTCATAAAAAATTATTTTATAACAAACTTTGCAGATATTTTAATTGTTTTTCTTAAGAAACTATAAAATTGCAATTGTAAAAATACAAGTTCAAATTACCCCCAATCCCTGTTTAGCTCATAAAAATAAACTTTTATTTTTTACGCCACTTGCAAATAAGATTAATTTTATTTTAAACGTTAAATTAACATATATTTCCACTAAATTACTCAACAGTTTTGCTTTTATTAAAAACCAAAGTTCCCTAAAATATGCTATACTTTTATGTTTATTAACTCCCTTACTTTGTTTTTACTATAGTTGGGGTATTCAACTAAATAGATTTTTCATCATAAAATTACAAAACAATAAATAAATAAATCAATTCAAGCTTATAGTTATTGTTGCATAACCCAAATTGTTATTATTCTCTAGTCATTTTCAGCCTATTTAAAATACTTGCGAAATGTAACCATATAAATTTTATTACCTCACATCTCATGTAATTTTAATAGTCATCCTTGTATTATGTGTATTAATATTTTATTTGCAACATATGTTTTTTAACTCTCGTTTTTATGCTTAATATAACCTTTTTGTTAGACAGTTAAAGCATTTTAAAGTTTTCCCTTAAAATGTGCTAAAAAAAAGGTTTAAATATTTAAAATGAAATAGGTTTGAGGTCTATTCTAATAATATTTAAATTTTTTGTGAAAGTTTCAGTTTTATTTTACATTTTATTTTGCAAAGTTTAAAATAATATTACATCCTAAACGAATTAGGTGTGATGTTTTGTTGAAAATTGGGTATTTCTTAGTTTGTAAAAAAAAAAAACTGGAAAGTTACAATGTTTAGTTTTTTTTTTTCAATACAGAACTTTTAAACTGCTGGTTTAATATTAACAAAAAAAAAATGTAATATAAATGGCGAAGGAGCCAAATGTTAATAATAAATTTATCAGTAATGCATAACTCAACCTTAAGAGTGCTCTTTAAATTTGTTTTTTTTTATAAGATGAATATATTTTAAATTTAATTCCAGAACCAATTTGTTTATGTGATAGAAATGATGCGTATTTATTGTTGTGCTACTTATATATCTGTTGTTTTTTGGACTATAGGGAGGAAACCAACATTTTCGACAAGGCATTTCAAAATTTATTAAAACTTGGTACAAACTTCATTATGGTCGTACACAATATGAAGTTCCTCAACTTTTTGACTGCTTTCCCAATTTTTACCATATTGGTCTCATAGTAGTGCTTGTATACAGCGGTTTCAATATTTTTTTATAAAAACCCTTTTCTTTTATAAACAGGCTATTGAACCAAAAAATTCTCCTTGAACAAAGAATGTCTTAAAAAAGGCATCTTCCGTTTTCTAAAGCCATTGTATGGTAAGAAACACCTATTCGATATAAAAAAATATTTATTTTAAATTTCCCAATATTTCGAAAACTTCAAATATATTTTTAGAAAACGTCAAAAGAGGGAAAGGTACAAATATAAAATTAAAGGTAACTACCTATGCTTATCATTATAAATTAGAATTTCCGTGGTTAATGAAATAAATTATTGTTCACAAAAAATCTGAAATAACAGATAATTGACTAAAATGAATTCACATATTTCATACAAAATATATGAAGGCACAATTGTACCTATTCAGGCTTTTAAGGGTGTCAAGACAACTAAAAACAGACATCAGTAAATCATTCCATACAAAAAGTATGAATGTACAACTGTAACTTTTCAGCCTTTTAAGGTTGTTAAGAAACTGGGGCTTATCGAAATATATATCGTAAATTTAAAAACTGTATTCGTAACAAAAAGTATGGACAGGGATGCTTCGTCTCTCCTGGTTCTTCAAAGGTCTGCTTCCCTTGAAAACTTTACCACAGAGCTGTCTTGGTTCTTTGGAATATCCTTGTTAATGGGCGAAGCTTCTTATAGAAGATTCGACGTAAATACTGCTTAGAGATACAATCATAAAATATAAATTCTTCAGCTCTCATCGGCTAACTACAACTTATTGGCTATGATTAGCTAATGAGTACAATTCGACGAGATAAATGCTTCGGCTCTCGGTCGGCTAACGGCTAATTATTCCTGAATTCTGCTTATGGATACAATCCGAGGAGATAAATTCTTCAGCTCTCATCGGCTAACTACAACTTATTGGCTATGACTAGCTAATGAGTACAATCCGACGAGATAAATGCTTCGGCTTTCGGTTGGCTAACGACTAATTATTCGTAAATACTGATTATGGATACAATCCGAGGAGATAAATTCTTCAGGTCTCATCGGCTAACTACAACTTATTGGCTATGACTAGCTAATGAGTACAATCTGACGGGATAAATGCTTCGGCTCTCGGTCGGCTAACTACGGATTTTAGCTGTGGTATTAGTAGGAAGTAAGAATTTAGGTCTCGTCTAATTATGCTTTGTTACCCGGGCGCATAGTATAAGTAGATCGGGACTTTGATTCTAGCTTGCCTTTTCATGTTTTTCTTAGATGTCTTATATTAGAATTCACATAAACTGTTTGGTAATTATACAGTATACTAATATGTAATATTAAAGTTCACACAAACTATTTGGCAATTATGTAATATTAAAGTTCACACAAACCATTTGGCAATTATTAACAACAATATACTAATATGTATTGTATTAGTATTAGTGTGTTAGGTTGTTTGTCTGTCAGTAATGCGTATAATTTCTTCTGTGGTACTTAATGTTCTTAGTGCACATTAATATTAACTTATATTGACAATTTTCAAATTAAACCACCGTTAGTAGCAATCTTTTTCAATTGAGCATTGCATCAAACTGATTTTACTTAAGAATAATAAAGAAAAAGCTGCGTTGGACCATAATCTCTTCACTAAACATAAAAACAATATTAAATTCAATCCCCCATATTCATAAAAAAAATTTTATTTAAACAATGTTTTAAAGCAAAATTTCCATACAAAATATGATTTTGAAACGTTGCAACGCGTTGTTTAAATTTATGAATAAGACCTAATGTATTTAAAAGAGAGTAAAATTTAATAAAAATATGTTTTTTTTTTATCAAAATAAAAAAAAAACAATAAAAAAATTTTTGCTTGAATCAACCAAATCAGTTGTGACGAACGTATGGTTAATAAAAATATAAGTTACATTTTTCACATTAATCATACGTCACATATGACACTATCATTTAATTGCATCGTAGCGTATGAGCAATATGGCATAGTAATTGTTAGGGTATTCATCTAATCGGTTAATCGAGCAATTAATTAATCGGGATTTAGAATTAATCGGTTAATATTCGGTTAATTTTAAATTATTCGATTAACCGAATAATTTATATTTAAATATTAAATTGAAAATAAAATCACGAACTTAAGTACTTTATCAATAAAAAGAACAAAAACGTAAAAAAACAAACAAAACAAAAATAAATAAATAATAGCAAAAAAATATGATATTTGAGATCCTTCAGTTTTTTTTTCGGATTTTAGTGAGATCTTCTGATATTTTTCTTTCAAACGATTTTTTCTTTAGCTTTAAACTTGAGTTGGTAAAAAGTCGTTCGCTGATTGTAGATAAAGAATATCAAATTTATCAGTTACTTTCTCAGTTTTTCTAAGCATATAAATTCCTCCATTATACCATTAAAGTCCCTTTTGTATTTTTTTTTTATATTCTGAATACTTTTAATAGTTTCGCTAAGTTTTGATTAAAGACTCGTCTCAGTAATATCTTCAGTTTCGTCTATTACCATCTCGTCCACCGAATCATTAGGACAAAGTTCATCATAGAACATTCTAAAAGAAGTTATTTTCCAAAGTTTTTAGTTTCAGTTTTTTAGCTGTACTTCAAAAAAATATTGCTAGAAGGGAATATTCTTGAGCTAAGAAATAAAATTAGTGTGTTTAAAACTATATTTCGTCTATCATTAAAAACAGTATAGACTTTAAGCTTTCAATTAAATCGTTAGCAATAGAATTGTTGGCATTCGTCAAATTATTATTTCAAAATTTTATTATTCAATTAAAGTAGCAGAATCTAAGCTCTTTTATAGTGACGTCTAACTACTTTAAGGTTTTAGATACGTTTTCCCAACCAAAATCAACTAGATGTTTATAGCATTTGTATATACGAAGGAAATTGTATAACATAATATTTTCTTGCAATTTTACGTAAGCCTGTAATAAAAAATATGTTAAAGTGTACAAAAAATTAAATTTTGGTTAATCAGTTGAATACTTTAGTAATCTATATATACAAAACACAATAAATGTTTCTACCTATGTCCGTTATAGACTCTGAAACTATCCAACGAATTAGCTCCAAACTCGTTGCATTGCAAAAGAAATTTTCTGAAGATGGTTTCAGACACCTAAAAAACTACATTGGGTACATGCGATCCATTCGTAAAGCCGATTTTCTAATTTTAAGGGGGTAAAAATGGAACTAATAAAGCTTGCACCAAAAATCTAACTTAATCACAATTTACTTCAATTTACCTTCTAGAAAAACTTCAAACGGAATTGGCACTTTTTTGGTATTTGAACGTACCTTTTTTATAAAAAAAAAATTATGAAAAAAAATGTTTATTATAAAACCCCTCCATTAATAATGAATTCATAAAGAAATTAATATTTTTTCTACAGAGTAACAAACAAATTACCAAAACGAGTCAATTTCGCGTAACGCATATTGAAACATAATGGTTCCTGGACTAATTTTTCTTGCTAATTCGAAAATATTTTCAGTTTTCTGTTTCTATTTTAGTGAAAACTGAGTGTTTAATAATGAAAATACCTCGAAAGTGTTATATGTTTTTAACTTTTTTTGAACTTAGAAAATGCCTGTTTTTCACCCACTTGTCTAGATTTGGAACGCCGAAAATCTTAATGTTTACATAAGATAAAAAGGGTTTCCCTTTTTCAACAAATAAACAAAATGTGTTTATGTTTTAGCGCACACACTGGATATCCGCTAGTTTTACATAAGTTTAATAAAGTGGCTCGACTTCCATACAAATAAAATTGTAGTTTCCATAAATTTTCATTTTAGATCTCATAAAATATAGGTTAGGAAACAGAAATTGCTCAAAAATTTACTTTGCTTTGTCTTTTATTCAGATTCAAAGTGCAAATTTCATAAAATAATGGTGTAAAATCAATTTGAATTGTATATAACTTTTTAATCACTTATCCAATTTTTATAGCAATACTTAGGAATTATATTTTAAAAAATGCTCTTCTTTTCAACAAAGGTTAAAAAGTTTAATTTTTTTTATCGAAATTTTTCGTTCTATCCATATATTTTTAAACAAGGTTACCCATACCCTCATAATGTGTTATATTTTTAACGATCCCAATAGAACAAAAGCCATTACCATTTATACAATTTTCTTTTATGTAGCTTCTAAATATTCTAAAACTATACATTTTGATTCCATTTTAACACTTTTTATCAGAAAATACAAAAACTATTTTATCAACTTGGGGGTTACTCGATCAAGTCTTGTCTTTGAAGTTTTGTCTTTCAATTTTTAATACGCTCACACTTTTTTACTAATACACTCACACTTTTAAGAATTGAAACAAACTTGCTTTTAATTTCTCTTTCAAGTTGGTGTTTCAATTTAGAATCAAGAAAACAGCTGATAACATTTTTTGGAACAATTTATTTTAATATTCAAGTTGCGTGCATCCTACGTCATAGCTTTCAATTTGTATTAATTTTGACATACAATATATATATGTAGAAGACTACCAAGAAAAATTTGATCATGTGGCTGAAGCGTAACACAAACAAACATTAAAAACAATAACAAGAAAAGCTGTTTAAAAAGTGCTGCATTTCTAACCCTTTGATAAAATTGAGGGTGAAACATGTAGCATATCTTCGGGGTTTTAGGGCAACATTATTTGAAATGAACACGTTATACGCTTACCAAACTACATTTAATTCAGAAAAGACCACAGAGAAGGGTAAAAGGCAGAATAAAAGCATCAATTATGCCAGAAAAAGTCATTTATTACTTTAAGTAGTTCTATATGTACCCAGTTTTATTCAAATAAGATACGTGCCATTAGAAAAAAGTAACACTTAATCTTGCAGCATCAGGAATGAACTTTTTGCCCGTCAACGGCTCTTTGGTAGGACATGCTATATAAAACCAAAAATGATCTACTGGTAATTTGAAGTTCTACATTTATTGTGTTTGTGTTACTATTAAGCTCTAAAAGTTTGTGTTACAAAATATCTTGCGGAATACTTTGCATATTTATTAATTATAACCAAATTTATTAAATGGTTTCCATAATTTCCTGTCTCTCTCTATATGTGATTATTTAAATTAAATATTTCTTAAAATGAGACAAATTTATTTATTTTCGCAAATAATATTAAATAAACTGTTTTTTATAGAAGTGCATACAATTATATATTCGTTAATTTTTCCTATAAAACATGATTTTAAAATATAAACTGACAAAAAATAATATGAATTAATTCCGTAACATAATTGTATATGGCACGTATATATTTTTGTTACTTATTTTTATATATTAATATACATATAGTGGATAATTTTTTTTTTTAAATACTTACATATAAATTTATCATCCATTTAACATCTGTAATATATTGAATTGCTACACGTTTCTTTTTGTTAATTTAAATATTCACATGAGCTCCTATTTTAACGCTGTTTACTTTTTCTGTATCAGTGTAATCATATGTGTACGTATATATGTATGTTTGTTTGTTTGTTTATTTTTTTCGTTAAATTTTTTCTTTAATACATTTGAATATATAAATTTGTGTTTTTTTGCTGCTCGTATATTTGTAGATTTAATTTTTTCACAATTTTTTCCAATTAAGCTATAACGTACACTTTGATTTCCATAGGGGCACATTTATTTATGCAGAAAATAAAACAGCAACAGCAACAACATGCGAATGAAATGAGTATCCAACAGCAGCAACAACAGCAACAACAACACGGCCGACGATGACGACGACAACAACACCGTTAGCAATGCAACATAGTATATGTATTTGCATTTATTTTTTATAAGTTAAACAAAAAAATAAATAAATAAAATGTATAGTATATTGAATGCAAAACAATAAAAAGAAATGTTTTACTTCATGCATAAAAGTATGCAACAGAATTACTACATATATATATTGGCAAGCATACACTCGTATAACCAAAATGTTTACATGATTGTATTTGTGAGTGAGTATAAAAACGCTTATATATTACTCATACGCACTAGGGTGGCTCTTATTATGCACTATGCATGCCAATTTTCGAGGCTGCGTCATCGGAAAACTTTAGTTAATGGAAAATTTTACAATCACATTCGTAGTAGCAACCGAATTTGTTGCCAATCAAATGATTAAGACTTAATGAGCGAATTTTACAGTTGTGGCTACAGAATTTTAGAAGGGATGAGAAAAGTTTGGTTGCTTTAATCGAAGTTTTTCTTTATGAACTGACTTTCTGTTGATAGAGCCGACAAATTGTATGTATACAACCGAATCATTCGATTGGCAACATATTCGGTTGCTACTACGAATCTGTTTTCACTGTGTAGATATTTGCTGTCTCGCGTTTTGCATTAAAGTAGTAATTTAAAAAGAAATTAAAAAAATTTCCATTTAATTATAGATGTTTAAATATAAAATAAAAAAATTGTCTGCAATTGGCAAGAAAAAATATCTCAAATCCCAAATTTCAAAATTTTTTTTAGAATTTCAAAATTTTTTTTAACGAAATTCCAAAAAATTATTAATTTTGTTTTCAATTCTAATAAATGCTAAACGGGGATAATAAACTCAAATTTCAACAATTGTGCCTATTAAGGGTTAGCGTGGAGACTAATTTGAATTTGGCGAAATTCGAGAAAATTTAGTTTTTGGTCACAAATTTGTTAATATTATTTTCTAAAAAAAAAATCGTAGCCTATTTTAGTTTACGATTTGGTAATATTAAATTGCTTCGACATTATTAAGCCATTTATATCTGGGGTCAAATTTTCCCAATATTACAAAGCTAGATCTCTACACAAAAAATAATTAAAAATATAAAAAACTTAAAGTTTGTTTGTAAAGAACAACTTCTGTAATCTGTTAAAACAATAATATATTTCATTAACCACATCACAATACTGTGTTTACAGCAATTTCGCATAGCAATTAGAATTAGGAAGAAAAATTTCAACTTATCAACTTATCGCAAATCCACTTGCATGTGTAGATAATGGAACAAAAGGACTACTCAAAATAATTATTCGTCTTACAAGATAATGTCTTAGTGGGGAATCAGTAAAAATCTGAACATAAATGACTCTAGAAAATTCGTGGAATTGAAATACAGAAAACTCTAACCATCTTAGAGTACATCGATCGACTCAGAATCACTTTCTGTGTCGATTAAACGATGTCCGTCTGGCTGGCTGGTTGTCCATGTAAACCTTGTGCGCAGAGTACAGGTCACAATCCTGAAGATATTTCGATAAAATTTAGTACGTATCAATTTTTCTGCTCAAGGACCAAGCCTATTGAAACTGGCTGAAATCGGTTCATTATTTCATATGGTATACACATAAAAAGCAACATAAATAACTTTTATATAGGCATTATTCACATGACCAAATTTCATGGTGATCGGTCCATAATTTTTCATAGCTCCCACATAAAACCCACTTCCGAAAATCGCTCACGAATATAAATTATTGAAATTTTGAAAGAAAATTATTTTTGCTCATTTACTTAGTGTAGGGTATTATAAGGTCGGGCTTGACCGACCATACTTTCTTACTTGTTTATATTTATACTGAGGAATAAGTAATTTGTGATAACTCTATTAGAACCACGGCAAGAATTGTTTCTATATATTCAACAACAACTCAGAAAAATCCGACTCTTAATTCTTTTATGTATACTAGCTTCTTTCCAAAGCTTTGTGATACTCTCCGATGGCCATGGAAGATTAAATTCTGCATACTATATTATCATTTGCACACCAGATCATAATGAAGTCAGATTCTTTTTCATTTCGATGGATGAGGTAACGGAGGAGAGACTCCCTGGTAATGGATTGAATTATAAACTTGGATTACTACACCACATGCTCAACAAAACACAGTAAATTTATAACAAATTTTTTAGGTTGTTACGTTAAAAAACAAGTATATATTTTAGAACCCAATTATGCCGATGTGAATAAAACAAAAACCAGGCCTAGTGTAATAGGTAATTTTGCTCATATTTTCAGGATAAGGTTTTTACAAAACGGAAATGCAAAATAAGGACCAACCTAATACGCACTGATGTTCCCTTCCTACTGTAACCACTTAAAATATAACTAATACCCATTCATACAGACGTGTATGGATTTGTGTATGGGTAATTCCGAAACGATTGGAAATTGTCTGAATCTTTAGCCTAACCGCTAATGACAAACTCTTTAGCTCATAATGCATATATTTTTCGGACTTTTTTAAGAAAATGTTGGAAATTTGAAAGAAATTTTCTAAATTTATGATACTTATTTAGCATTTTAAAAGACAAATGACTTGTTTTAGAGATTTGATAACTTTGAAAAATCAGCAAATCATGCGAAACGTATTAATATTTCCTTTTGTGGTTAAAACTCTCCAACTCTTTTTCAAGCTCCCAATAGTAGAAATGTGTGAGTGCTATAAAAACAAGAATCATGAAATCATGGACAGCAGTTTTCTAAAACATACATATGTAGTATGTGGCAAATGATTAGTAGCCAGAACAAGCAAAGTTCATTAAAAACAAATAATGTTAAATTTTAAAAGTCTGTGTTTTTTTTTGCAACAATTCGTTGGAATAACCCGTATCTGGAAACACATTTGTATATGTTACTGCGTATTGTATGAGTTTTTATGTGTGTGTGTTTTTTTTATTTTTGTACAATACGAAATACATTGCAACATTAATATGTACATATTTAAGCTCTTACATGTTACTGCTGCTGATGTTCGATACAATCGAAATCCAACAGACAATTTGTTTCAAAGAACATTGATACATGCATGCTAGTGCATGCATACACAATTGTATATATATATGTCCAATATACAAATGTGAATGTATGGTATTGTAGTTGGTATTTGTTCGTATGTGTGTGGTATTGTTTTCTTTTTACTGTTTGGCGACTTTTTTATTTTTACTGTTTTTGCTGTTAGTGTTGTTTCTTTTTTATTTTACCGTAAAGTAAAATCCGTTTTGATAGAGTCAGTTGGCCGTCATCATCATTCTTTTGTATGATCCACTTTTTGGTAATTTTTGTTGTGTGTGTGTATGTGTGTGTATAAGAGTGCGTTTGTGTATATGTGCTTGTGTGATTTAACCATTTTTTCGTTAATCAAAGTGTCTATCAATTCACTTTTGTACATATCGAGTGTAAGAGAATCAGGTTTTCAAAGTAATTCAGACTTGATTCAATTCAAACAGTATGAAAATAAAAGACCTGAAAATTTCCTGGAAGATCCAATTAAGTCTACATTCGAAAATGTATATTTCTCAACAACCAACAACAGATACCTAAGAGCTTAACAGCATCTGACAATAATATCATCTAACTAGAAGGTTCGTTATTGTTCATATCTAGGAAGCAGTTTTTTTCTTTAAACTTACATTTTCAAATGTTAGAAGGAATTAACTATTTACTCGTACAGCATTGAAATTGGATCGAATTTAAATTAATGACTTGATTCAAAGAAATGTTTATAGCAAAAGAACTCTAACAATAGAAATTTAATCTGAATTTAGAACAAATATAACTAGTATTTCAGTAAAATAATAAGTAGTTATGTCTTGTCTGTAACATTACTTGCTGATTTAATGGGTAAGTAGAGTTTTTGCTGTTTGTATATTATTAAGAGTTGTTATCAAATTTAAATATGCATAAATTGGTGAACAAATTTATGCACCCTAAACAAAAATCTACTAAAAATTTTACTTGAAATTTCTTACGAATATGGTGCATAAACCAGAGAAACCACCCAGTTCTTTTGTTCTTAAGAATGGTATTTGTATCCATATTTAGTCACTTTAAGTAAAATCAATATAATTTCAAAAATTAAGCAAAAAACATTCAGATTTTCATACAAATTATTTGAAATTTTGTAAAAGTACATACACTTTGATCTAAATTAACTTATAAACTTTTTTAATATAATTTCATATTTATTTCTCCATTATGTTAAATGTTAACATAGTACTGAAACCAAACAAATATCTACTGAGTTTTGTAGCCCTGGTAAAGTACTTCTAATTTCGGAAAAAATAAATTTATTTTTGATTTTTTTTTATATTTTTTAGATAAACTAACATATTTCTGACGTTCTTCTGTGACTGTCTTTCACGCTAACGAATTTGACATGGTTAATAATAGATACTAATGACTATGAAAGAACAAAAATTTGTTGTCCCACCAGGGGTGATGCCAGTGGTCCCCAAAATAGGAAACCTCCGGTATGTTAAATATTTAAAACGATTGTATTTCTTTGTGTTTGTTCCGATTTCATGCAAATTACATATACAGGATCTCCTCATCGAGCACTAAAATTTAGCTCTTATAGCTCTTTAATTTTAAAATTAAATTTTTAAAATTTTGACCCACCTTACTCTAATTTTTTTATAACAGCGGGTCAAAATGTTTCCTTATTTTCTTTATTTGTCTTAAGACAAATGTATGTATCAAGCAAACAAAATAATTGTTTAAAATTCATAACTGATTCAAAGTTATTGCATTTGAATTTAAAACATTTTAAAAAGGTGATCTTTTGCTGGCTTTTTGGGAAAAAAAAATTTTTTTCTTTTTAAGTTATGTATCTAAAAAAAATTCTGAGAAGATGTGTAAGGAATTTATACTTTCTGAAAAATGTCTACTGTTTATGAAAAATTAAAATCCTCCACCTTTGTATGGATAGTATAGCAGAATAACTCAAAAATCTCTTTTTTGGGGTTTTTCAAAAATTTTTTGGGAATTGCGGAATACCTGATAACTAATTTCAAAACCTGTTTTTATTTTTACATTTTCAATAGAAAAAGCTATGTAACTGTATAATTTCATTAAAAAATATTCATAAATAAAAATTTAATTTTAATTTGCAAAAACTCAGTAAAAGCATGTTTTGTCATATTTTCCAAAAAACTATTCCATGAATTTTTCAATTGTCAAATGTTATATATATTTTTGAAAAATAGACAATATCCAATATAACAACATTCCACTAATATATAACATGTCTAAATTGTATTTATTACGTGGCAAATTAATTAGGGAAAACTTAATATCTCGAGAAAGAGATTTTACAAGTTGTTTACAAACAAACAGTTGTTTACTAAGTGTAAAAACTGTCGTCTGTCAGGGTTAAATTTTTATTCCAATTTGTGTGCTGTTAAAGCTTTAATGCTGGTTTTTAAATGCAATAGAGCAACATTTTTGATATCAGTATTCGAAACTGTAATTATTTACAAAATTATCAATTATTTCCTTAAAATAAATATGACTTACGTTTTTTGGTTGACATTAAATGAATACACCAATAACTAATATATGAATATCGGTATTATATATAATAATAAAGTAGTTTTATTTTATTTAAACAAATCACTATATATTGTGTTAAATATAATTGCAATTAAAAATTAGTTATCCCACTTTGAATTTAATTTTTTGCACTGACTATGGGCGCGTATGATTAATATGTATATATTATAACAAGTATACTCAAGTATAATCTAACCTAATCGAAAATCATAACTGGTTTTTGTAATTAAATAAAGCTTACTTTATTTGAAAATAGTCAAAGCTTTCGAATTCTTAAATTTTTGTATCCTGGCTCTAGTCATGGGTGAAGTGGTTCAAGGAACAACAAAAAATTTAAATTTTTCAGGTTTTCCCGGTTTTTTTATACCTCTTTTAGACGAATAATTTACAATATTAAAGCTACTTGGAAGAAGGATCAAATATCAAGAAAGCAATTTAAGAGTAAATTCCATTATATCTATTTGTATGTGCATTTGTTTAGAGTTATTAAATTAAATTAACACAAGATATCCCATCGAGGATTTAATGAAAACGACTTTTTAATTGTTTTGATTTTGTCTTATTTCAAAACTTAATTGAATTTTTCAATATGAATTTTCTATATATGATTACATATATCGCACTGGTGCCTCTAAAGAGAGTCAACTCAAAATTTAAAAATTTTCAGTAGAGGCAGAAAACTGTTTATTTTTAATACATTACAATGAAAGTTAATGACGGATACAACTGTATTTTTGGCGAAATAGTAGAGAAAATGATCTAAGATTTTTACAGAGGGTAGATATGACCAAGGTACATCGATTTCTTGCAGAAAGAGAAAATTTAAAAATTTTGAGTTAACTCTTTTTAGAGGAACCAGTGCGAAATAGAGGAACCAAATGAAATCTAGAAGCATAAATATATTTTGCATGTCACACCCGTTTAACAAAACTGTATTTACTAAAAAACTTTCAAGTGTTCAAGTTACAGGTTTACTGTAACCATATATATGATGGATACAATCATGTGAATCGTAAGTTAACCATATTATGTTTACAACAATCATGTCAATAGTAACTTTGACTATAATATTGTTAAAAAACTTTTAAAAATGTTGATATTTTTACTGTATATTTTTTCTCAGCGTGTAGGGTATTTTAGGTAAATGAGCCATTATCAGGGTCACTATAATATTACTGAAAATATTGGTACTAGTGCTGCGTACGAGTTGTTTTGTTAAGATACTTTAATGATTCTTAAGCAAATTTAAGATAACATATTTTGGAAACTACGAATTTCTAAAAATAAAATGCCATCTGATAGTCAGATTTAATCACATTTAATCTCATGCTAAAGCTAATGAAGCATAGATTTTAAAGCTTTTCGCTAGGATACAGCATAAAAATAGTAAATCTCAAAAAATCCACCTAACATTTTTCAAAGATTTTTCTTAGTATGACACATTGTTCGATTAAAAACAGGTATAAAATTTACAATTTATTTCAAATTTGGGGATATATTTGAAAAACTGTATTATGTTCTTGAGTATATTTTTATAACAAATTTTTCAATTTGTACAAATTTAGTTTTATATTCCAATATTTTACTCTAAAAACCATTTTTGTCAAAAAGATTATTACTAGTATACTAATATGATTATAGCCCTTTGAAGAAGGATATCTCAAAATGAATGATATATGTTTTTGATCTCTATCTGGATTACTATATCATTAATATAGACAATATGGGTATGCAATAAAAAATATTTCAAAAACATTTGCAACGGCGTATAAAAAACCAAAGCAAGTTGCACCTACAATTAGGCAAAATCGGAAAAATTATTTTTAAACCGAAAATTTTTTTAACAAAAAAAAAATTTTTGATGTAAATTTTTATCACAAATAGAATTAATTTTTTTCTTTTTTAAATTAAAAAAAGATTTAAAAAAAATGTTTTTTTGCAATAAAATTTTTTTGCACAGCGGAATATAGCTCTGTCACTTGTTTTTATCACTTTTTCTAAATTATACCTAACATCACCCAATAACAAAAATAATGAACATATTAATTTTAAAAATTTAACATATACACAGCCTCAAAAGTGGGTAAACACCAGTGAATTATGTTATTCTTTTTGAAATAATTAAAAACATTAGAGTCCGAGCTAAACCTATGTTTTCATAACCGAACCTAATATTCGGCCTAATCTGCAGCAAACTGAAACTTTTAGATTTTAATCAATGGATAGATTTTTTGATTTTCATTATCTTAAAAAATCAAATAATTTACTGGTGTTTACCTAATTTTAAGGGTGTGTGTATGTCCAAAGTAAAAGTTAATGATGAATACTGTCTCCATAATGAGAAAAATTTCTTTTAAGTTTAAGTTAAAATTCGATTGAGATATTTTCATTTTGGTAGAAAAAATCTTTATATAAAATGATATAAAAAGCTAAGCTTAAACCTACATTTCAATTTTTCGAAATATTAGGAATTTTTTACTAAATTTTTCTTATCTTGAGATCCTGTCATGGTCCCATTTTAAATCTTGTATGTGTTGTTAACCATACAATGGCCTATAGTTGAGGAAATTCTGTTGAAAATCGCAGATGCCTTTTCTGAGATATCTTTTGTTCAAGGACAATATTTTGGTTCAATATCCTGTGTTCAAAAAAAAAAAAATTTTGCGGAAATATATTGAAACTTGGATACATAAGCATTACTATGAAACCAATACCGTTGAAATTGAATAATCGGTTAAAAAGTTATATAGAATTGTATCTCACTATTTAACGCTATTCTTATACAAAGTCTAAACTTTGAAGCTCTATAGAATCTAAACCATAGCTAATTTAGATATTTTAAGGAACCTTTAATGTCGTGTTAACACAGAGAACCCGTGATCCAAATTTCCAAAATATTGGATATGGTAATTTACGATGGCTTGTCGAATAATTTTGTTTCTTCCCAGTGGATAGGAAATTGCTATCTTTAGTGTTCAAATGCAAAAATTCTATCTCATTTCCGGCCAATTCATTTGATTTAGGTTAGACTATGGTAATTGAACAGAAATTTCAAATATGAAGCTAAGAAATTTAATTTATGGATATGCAGATGTTGTAGTGAAGGATAGCTATCCAGTATGAAATATTTTTATATTGATAGGTTTCTAAGAAAGAAATGATGGAATATTTTGACCCTCATATAAAAGTGTAACTCCTAAAAATGCCTGACTGACTTAATTCTCAATTTAAATAGTCCCAAGAAAACATACCTTAAGGCCACTGTTAAGAATATCTGTAACTTTTTTAATGCGTGTAAACTGTGAGTGTTTGCTTGTGTGTGTGTGTCAGTGTGAGTTTGAGAAAGACAGTTTTAAAATGTACATAAACAGACACGTGCATACATAAGAGCTGAGGAAAACCATCCATCAAAATATTACTGTATGCACTATAGAGCAACTTGCCAATCGTTTGTCATAGTTTGTTTTCTTTTTTTATATTTTTGTTTGTTTGCTGCTTTCAACGTGAGTGTATACACTGTTGGCTTTTAAACAAAAAAGAAAATCCTTTTTGGTTTGGCACTGGAATAAAAAGGAACAAAGATACACACTTCAATTGTTTTGTAACTTTGTAGTGGTCAGTTGCTTTTGTAACGATATTGACAAATTGTGCCAAAACAAAACTTTTTTTTAAACAACTGAAGCAGATAACGAAATGAAAAGAAAACAAAATGAAAAAATCAATCAAATAACTTTCTTATACTCAAAATTAGCATTTAAATAACACGTTTTTTATAAAGCAAATGGATGGTCATATCATTTCTACTTCATTTTCAATATAATATGACCCAATTGTTTATAAATTATACAGCCTGATATTTGGTTGATACATAAATATTTCATCATGATGTCTTTAATGCGTTGGTGCGTGGGACAAAAACTTTGTCATAACAAAAACTTTATATTTATTTTTACTTGTATTTTTTTTTTTTATAAAACTTACACTTCAACAACTTTCTTTAAATTTGTTTTTCTTTTCAATTTTAATTAAAAATTACACACACAAATAAACATAAATTTAATACGAAAAGCACGTCAGGACTACGACAACAATATTTTTTTAGCGAAGT
Source organism: Calliphora vomitoria (assembly GCA_942486065.2). Taxonomy (NCBI): domain Eukaryota; kingdom Metazoa; phylum Arthropoda; class Insecta; order Diptera; family Calliphoridae; genus Calliphora; species Calliphora vomitoria. The sequence goes on from OW818031.2 coordinate 63,061,524, forward strand.
TTAAGCACGAAATATGTTTTTTAACCGTTAGACCATTGCGAATGGTTTAGTTCAACTAATAAACTCTGCGCCCGGCCGACTAAATACAATACGAACTAAAATGTTTGCTGTATTATTATTATTATACAAGACATACAACGGAATAGTAAAATGCCTTTGGAACCGACTATAAACGACGTTTTTATAAACGAAATTATACTCTCTCTTTATGGCTTGTTATAATTTTCACTTTTTTTTCAGAATTATCAAAATTTAGGGACCATTTGCCCAAACTATTTATTTTAATTAAAATATTTTTTTTTATTTTTTTTACTGTATTTTTCATTAAAATTTATTTTTATTTTTTACATATTTTTTAAACGTTATTCAAAAATTATCTGTTCGAAATTCACAGCTTCAACCGTCTGTACAGTTAAGCGACACGATTTATACTGATTTTAGAATTTCACCTTTCATTATGTTAAGTACTCTATTATTAAGCGTATGCCTTTAGGTTTGAGCTTTTCACGAACAAGTGTTGACTATTTCTTTGTTTTTGTTGCCTATGCTCTACTCATCATCATCATATGATACACGAAGTAAATGTCCTTCGGCTATGTGGAAATAGAAATACCAAAAAAAAAAAAAAAATCCACTCACACTTACAAACTCAGCAACAACAACAAAAAAATCATGGTTGAAATATAGGGTAAATATTTCACTCAATATAAAAGCTTTTTGTGACAAAAACTGAGTACTTAGCTTAGGGCAGAGAGTGAATAAATGTTTAATGTTGTAAATAAGAGAAGTGGAGCATGTTAAAAACCGTTATTTTTATAAGCATGCGCTGAAAGCAAATTGTTTATAGAGTATTTGAAATAACGTTTTGCAGTTAAGGTCGATAGTGAAGTGAAGAACGTTAATTTCAATATTTGATTTGAAATATAAATAACTTACAGGGTAACCAATATAGATTTAGTTTTTTATTTTGCGGTTGCTTTTTCAAAGGGTATTTGCAAGTAGAATTATTCCCTTTTTAAAATGACAAAAAAAAAAAAACTGAAATGAAAATGCTAGAAAAAATTCTGTTAACAACTTATTTGTGCAAAACCGTAAATTTTAATCAACAGTTTGTGAAATTTACTTTATTTTCAATACGAATTATAAATTCTATCAAAAATGTGTAAGAAGCAAATTTCTTGAATGTTAAATAAGCATTTTAGTCACAATAATATTAGCTAGTTTGTTGAAAGAAATCACATATTGTATATGAAGTGACAGCATTATAGCCAGTATATAAAACAGAATGATAAAGTCATCCACCAGACCTTCCATCTACTAATAGTGAGTAATTTTTCATTGCAGGCCAGTGCTATTAAAGTATCTTAGTCAGGTCCAAACAAATTTCGTAGGCTTCTTCAAACTTTTAAACGTGTTACTTATATTTGAAAAGATTTGCCGCAAACTGTTTATCGAAAATCGTAGACATGAGAGTAAAATTATCGAACATACTAAAATTTTCACTTGAATTCCACTATTTTAAACTGGAAGACCCCTGTCCCCTTCTCTTTTTCACCGTCCTTCACTCTTTGCCTCTATACTTTCAGGAACACAAAGGCACCTATTGCCTGGACCAACGTGAGCTGCTCTTCGTCTTCACTTCGCGGCTACCTGTCAACCTAACCTAACCTAAATTAACACTGTAAAGACAGGGCGTGGAAAAATCCAATTTTTACACTATAAAAAACAAAATGTTTTTCAAAAATTTAGTAAAGATTTAGTCTAGAGACGCGGAAACAGAAAGAAAACACGAATCACGTCTTGAGGAAAATCGCGAAAGGGCCGCACTCACGGAAAGAGAACGCGAATCACCGCTTCAGCAAAAGCGTTGCAGTGCATCTTCATTGAGTGCTCTAGAGAGACCCCAACAGCATATCAAAAGACTAGAAGCCAGTCCCTTCCGAATGCCTTAATTTAAAGCTGGCGGCATTTCATTGCAATACGGATGATGGCCACAGGAATCACAAGGACGTACTGATTGGCTCAATGAACCAACATTGCTTATATTACATCGTTTTGAAGTTCCCTAACGAATCCCAGGAAAAATTGTTCTGCCATAAATTATTGAGGCGCCTCAGCCGCTTCTAAGTTACATTTTCGGTAACACTACGATTTCCGAGCACTTCCTTCATAATATCCGAAAGTACAACTGATGCTTTCAAATGGTCCCGTTTAACAATGACGATGCGAAGTTCCTTCAAATTTATTTCACTGGAAATCAAGCTACAAAAGCCGAACGCTATCGACGAACATGCGTATGCATTTGCTGCAAGAACCTTCTGCCGAAACATTCTGGAAACAATTGTTGGACATCGGAACTGGAAAAACTCCAATTGATCCCGCCACAATTCACCAAAAACTTATGATATCTGTATAGATATACAGCCAGTTACTGGCTAGATTTCTGTATAGAAATACAGCCAGTTACTGGCTAGATTTCTGTATAGAAATACAGCCAGTTACTGGCTAGATTTCTGTATAGAAATACAGCCAGTTACTGGCTAGATTTCTGTATAGAAATACAGCCAGTTACTGGCTAGATTTCTGTATAGAAATACAGCCAGTTACTGGCTAGATTTCTGTATAGAAATACAGCCAGTTACTGGCTAGATTTCTGTATAGAAATACAGCCAGTTACTGGCTAGATTTCTGTATAGAAATACAGCCAGTTACTAGCTAGATTTCTGTATAGAAATACAGCCAGTTACTGGCTAGATTTCTGTATAGAAATTGTAGTGAAAGATTTTGTATGTTAAACATTGTTTTTTTTTTATGAAATACTGATGATGTTGTTTATTTAGGTATTAAAAGCTAAAAAGTGAATTCTTACCTAAATAGTGTTTTAAAGGTTTTTTTTTTTAATTACAAAGTGGCAACGCTAAAACAAATGTAGTTGTATCTGCACAATTTTGAGCCGCATGGATCGCTAGTTCATTATACGTCACAACGCATATCTTCGGCAGGAAATGTCAAATGTCAAATGTAAGAACAATTGTCATACGAGATTTACTCCAACCAAACTCTTTTTCTATTCAACCTTTCATGACACCACATCTAATTTAAAAGTGTTAAAGTTTTCAATTAAAAAATTTTTGTTTATATTGTGTGATTTAATAAATATATGAATTTTTTTTTATTGTATAAACCAACTCTCCAAAAGGTAATAAATAATAAAAACTATTATTATCAAAAGATTTTCTTCTAAATTACAATATTATACTTTACAATAGATTTTATATAAGAAAGCGGCAATTTCATTACATTTGTGGATGTGTTTGCTTACTCTAAAATATTAATCTTCAGGAAGATTCTATATTGAGTTAAGAACAGCATTAAATTTTAATTATTTGTAAGTCAAATAGTTTTACACAAAAAGGTAAATAACAAAAATAGAGAAAAAGAAAAACTTCACCTTTTCTTCAAATTGTTTTATTATATTATAAATAATACATTTTTTTATTAGGAATTTATTGTCTTCTAATTATTTGCAATCATCAAAAATTACAGTGGACTTATTGCATTTGTCACCGCTGTATAAAATTCTTAATAATTGTTTAATAAGAACCAAACAAAAATATAAGCAAAAAACAAGAAAAAAATAAGAACAATTAAAAATTCCAAAAGAAAACAACAAATATAAGGGACCAGAAAAAGCATAGAGAAAGAATTGAGCAGCATTGTTTAAACAAATTTACCTTCGCAACATCTACTAGCGGTAAAGCCACGATATTGTAATCTTGTCTTTAAACTTAGCACATATAGAAAACAAAAGGCAGTGACAACAACAAGTCTAAGCATAATCAAAGAAATATTAAAAAGTGATAAATTCAGAATTTTTGCAGATCAACTCCGCAAAATCCTCAAATATTGGTCCACGAACTATTTGGCTAATTAAAAACAACAACATCAAACAAACAAACAAACATCCTCATCATCATTTCATTAAAAAAGTGGTTAAAAAACTATTTGTAACTATAAAATGTATTTCGATATACTAAAATTAAACTTCAAAGTGGTTACTTATGTTAAAATCCGGATTTAAAATTTAAAATATTTAACCTAAATTAAGTAAAACCTAATGCTAAATTTCTATATAAAACAAACATAAATTACAACAACAATGCAAGTTAAAACAGTTCCTAATTCCTAAATAAAATAAAAAAATTCAATATCTACCTAAATCTATTCTAAAGCTAATAAAAGTTCTTAAATCTATATTGCGCAATAGTTAATTTCAATAAAAATACACTATGAAGTTTAATTTTGGTCAGTTTAGTCAATACCATTAATATCTTATTTTTTTTTATTTATTTAGTCTACATAAGTAATTTTAAGTATAATCATATATCCAGCCCTGCTCTAAACATAACTAGAAAAGATAAGAGTATTTAATCTCTTTAGCATCAACATATTCATCAGCATTTGAAGAGGCCTCATCAACAGCTGTGTTTCGCATCATGTTAAGTCGGTGAGTCAATATATACATGTTTATATTTTTCTAGTTATGATCTCTTAGATTCATATTTTTAATATTACTCTTAGAATACATACTAAGAAACAAAATCTATCGCAATCTTTTATTTTGTTTAGCAACAATAAATGTTGCAATATCTTTAATACAGGAATATCTATTCACGTTTTGTTTCTTAGTACCCTACATATAGTAAGTTGATAATATGATACTTTGTCATCGGTTATTATAAATTTATTATATTTAAATATTTTTTTTTTATTTGCTATTCGGTAAAGACTAAACACTTTTGTTTCGTATTTTTTAGTGGTAAAAATTACTTTTATGAATTAATTTGTTTAAATTTTTTTTATTAATAGTTTCCATTAAATTTTGTATTTTATAATGAATTCAACTTGAACAAAAATATATTTTCGAATATGGATAGCTAAATAATTTAAAATGTTTTCTTACTGATGTAAAGGAATAGCGTAGTTAAATGTGGGATCTTGGCTTAAAATTATTGCGCCGTCAAGATCTATGGTTGGGCGGGTCAAGAGGCGTTTCGCTCTCCAACTACATCAAGGAGAGAACAAAATGTCAGTTTTCATGGTTGAGGATATGTAATTCAGTTTTTTTTTGTTGATCTTAAATAGGGGTTTTTCAGTAACATCAAATTCAAAAGATCAACGTCCGGTCCATTTAGTTATAGGTTTTTAGGGAGTCTATAATATTATTTATGTGATAAATATTATTTCCTTTTTGGTAAGAGAGATTCAAGAGAACAAGAATCCCCCCACCCGACTGACAGCTAGCATTGTCAATGGCTCCCGTTCGCTCTCATTTCTCTATTAGAGCACAATCGCCAATAGGATGATACAGCCTTTTATCGCTGTAGTTAATTTGTTCGTTACAAAATACAGCCAGTTACTGGCTGGATTTCTGTATAGAAATACAGCCAGTTACTGGCTAGATTTCTGTATAGAAATACAGCCAGTTACTGGCTAGATTTCTGTATAGAAATACAGCCAGTTACTGGCTAGATTTCTGTATAGAAATACAGCCAGTTACTGGCTAGATTTCTGTATAGAAATACAGCCAGTTACTGGCTAGATTTCTGTATAGAAATACAGCCAGTTACTGGCTAGATTTCTGTATAGAAATTCAGCCAGTTACTGGCTAGATTTCTGTATAGAAATACAGCCAGTTACTGGCTAGATTTCTGTATAGAAATACAGCCAGTTACTGGCTAGATTTCTGTATAGAAATACAGCCAGTTACTGGCTAGATTTCTGTATAGAAATACAGCCAGTTACTGGCTAGATTTCTGTATAGAAATACAGCCAGTTACTGGCTAGATTTCTGTATAGAAATACAGCCAGTTACTGGCTAGATTTCTGTATAGAAATACAGCCAGTTACTGGCTAGATTTCTGTATAGAAATACAGCCAGTTACTGGCTAGATTTCTGTATAGAAATACAGCCAGTTACTGGCTAGATTTCTGTATAGAAATACGGCGTCATGAAATAACTCCCCACGAAATAACTCCCCAAAACGAAAATGAAATAACTCCCCAAAATTTTGTATTGAACGCAACAACAACGACAATTGGGGATTTATTTCGTCTTTTGGGGACTTATTTCATTTTTAAATTGGGGACTTATTTCATTATGAAATAACTCCCCAAATTCTTCGAATGAAATAACTCCCTAAAATTATTTTTGGGGAGTTATTTCATTTTACACTTTTAGTAAATTTTAAAAGAATACAAATTATATCCCGTTATATATTTTGAGTAAGTAGTCTATTCAATTTTAAAAAATATCAAGCAATTAGTTTTTAAGATAACTTCGCGATGAAAACATCGTTAAAGAAATTAAAAAATGAACTTCGAAATTGTGAATGGTAAAAGAAGAAATAGTCAATTGCTATATGTAATTGAGCAAAAAATGATATATATAAAAAAATCGGTTTACAAAAATGTGTCGAAATATGTGTGTAGAAATAAGTCGTGCAAAGCTAGGGTAAATGTTCTAGAAAATGGAACATGTGTGCTACCCAAAAAGTATATAGAACATAATCACAACAATGAAGAAGAAGCCTTCAAGGAGTTAAAGGCCCTTAATGAAATAAAGAACACTTGTGAAGACCTTGCAGATGTCCTAGGAGGCGATAGAACAGCTATGAGCTCCATTAGATCTGTATTCCATAAAACTTGTGAAAGGTAAGGATATGTCAATTACATTGGAATTTTATAAATATGTACATAATTTTTTAGTCGCCAACGTGAGACTAAGAACATTTCCTTCCCTAAAATCCAAAGAGGTTTACAATATATTGTACAAAAAAATATTATAACATCTCCGAAAAATGCTGTGCAAGTCATAGATGCCTTTAATTTGGAAGGCGTTTGGAATTCTTTTGGTATCAGTAAAGATGAGGAGAAGCCAAGGCATTTCTTTACAGCATGCATAATAGAGGAAAATTATTCTTTTTGCATTTTTTCTTCATTGAAAACTATTGACATAGTAAAAGAAAATATTCCTCAGTCACAAAGGAGATATTTGATGGATGCTACATTTAAAATCGTGCCGCAAGGATGTTTCAAGCAACTCCTTGTAATATATATTGAATATTTCGAGGAGGTAACTGAAATTTTAATTTGTTTTTTATATCCGTTAATATATTGTTCTTTCAGATTTTTCCAATGTTTTTTATTTTAATGGATAAAAAAACAAATGAGAGTTATAACGCCCTCCTCAATTATATTAAAACAAATGTTTTTGACTTAGAGCCGGCTATATTCATAACCGATTATGAGCAGGGAATGAGAAAAGCAATAAATTTGGTCTTCCCGCAAGCAAAAACTGTAGGATGCTGGTAAGTAAACTATTCCATAGAATAAAATTAATATGCATATATGTATGTATAATTAATAACATGCATATGTATGTATAATTAATAATTTAACGCTTTCAAAAAATTAATTTTTTAAAATCCGTGTTTAAAGACTTTAAAAATGAAATTTGTTGAAGGGTAAATAAGTTGGGAAGTGAAAAATTCGCGCGAATTTTTTCACTTCCCAACTTATTTACCCTTCAACAAATTTCATTTTTAAAGTCTATAAGTTCATTTTTATAGTCCGTGTTTAAATACTTTATAAATGAAATTGTTTTGAAGGCTAAATAAGTTGGGAAGTGAAAAAATTCGCGCGAATTTTTCACTTCCCAACTTATTTAGCCTTCAAAACAATTTCATTTATAAAGTCTTAAAATTCAGTTTTAAAGCCCGTTTTTAAAGACTTTAAAAATGAAATTTGTTGAAGGGTAAATAAGTTGGGAAGTGAAAAATTCGCGCGAATTTTTCACTTCCCAACTTATTTACCCTTCAACAAATTTCATTTTTAAAGTCTTTAAACACGGAATTCCTTCTAAATATAATTTTTGTTTATAAAGTATATACATTTGTTGCTAATTCTTTGTATAATATTTTTAATTTAGGTTTCATTTTTGTCAGGCGATTAGACGAAATATGTGCAAACGAAAATCATTGCTCAATTACATAAGATCATCGAGAAATGCATCATTATTATACCATAAGATAATGGCATTACCCTTGCTACCTGCAAATTTGATAAGATCTGCATTTGAGGAAATAAAACGGAATATATTGATAATGGATAGTGAGGGATTTTTTGGGGATTTTTTAAAGTACTTTGAAACCCAGTGGCTGAATAAAGTAATTTTAAAAACTATATACATATAGAAATAATAAGTTTATAAGTAATGTTATTTTTGTATTAGGTTGGCTGCAATAATTTTAGTGTTTGCAATGAGAAAACTAGAACGACATCTGCAGTTGAAGCATATAATGGTATCCTGGGGCGGTTCGCAGAAAAAAATGGCCATTTTTTTAAATTTGTACGTCTTATACGTAATGAAGAATTTTTTAAAAGTCGCCATTTTGCCATGCAGTGTGAAAGTGGTGGATCATATACGGTAAAAAGAAAAAGGAGCAAAATTGATAAATTTGAAAAAATAAAAGATTATATTATACAATTGGAAAAGGGATCCATAACTGTGTCAACATTTCTATCAAGAATGGTTTATGAAAAAAATGGCATTTGTACAGATATGGTACCAAAATTAAATATTTTTAAAGAAGAATCTTCAGATGAGGATTCCGACAATGAAGAATTTAATCTTCCAATTTCAAATAATGAAGCCGAATGTGTGGTTTGTAAGGACAAAGCTCCGAACATTGTACTTCTACCATGCAAGCATCTCAAAATTTGTAATGAGTGTAACATAAAGATAATGGCAGATGCAATGTCTAATGGTGCAGAAAATTATTCTTGCCCATATTGTCGTAGTACCGTAGAAGATTCAATGCAAGTTTACATTTAATCCTCTATAGCACAAGAGCCTAAATCTTTCTGATTTTTTGGGACAAGATAATTAAAAAAATATCTATTTCTTGGAATTAAAATTTTTGTTGCTATCGTTTGGTTTAATTATAATTTTTTATTTTTTTTGACTGAAGTTAAAATTATTTTAGTGATACAAGAAATTAAATATTTTATTTTATTATATACATGACTATATTATTTTTTTAAATAAATTTATACACAATACAAAAAACCTTTTTCACTTTTTATAACATTTCTCTTTTCAATTTCGCTTTTGGCAGAACTGAACCACAAGTCAATAGTTTTGACCCATATCATGTTAAGTACATAGAACATGTGGAATTTAGTGAAAGTGTTCCACTAATTTGAATCGAAACTATATGCTTATGACCCATTTTATGACAATTTTTTGATTTCTTACAGAAATCTCATAAGGACCAAAAGGGATAACTAAAGTAATTTCAAATAAAATTTAAATAAATTTTATTTTAAAATGGGGTTTTATTTCATTTTTCAATTGGGGATTTATTTCCATATGAAATAACACCCCAAATTTGGGGTGTTATTTCATTTTTAATTGGGAAGTTGTTTCATTTCATTGGGGCTTTATTTCATAAAAAAATTGGGGAATTATTTCATAATGAAATAAGTCCCCAACCTTGGGGAGTTATTTCATTTTCGTTTTGGGGAGTTATTTCGTGGGGAGTTATTTCATGACGCCAGAAATACAGCCAGTTACTGGCTAGATTTCTGTATAGAAATACAGCCAGTTACTGGCTAGATATCTGTATAGAAATACAGCCAGTTACTGGCTAGATTTCTGTATAGAAATACAGCCAGTTACTGGCTAGATTTCTGTATAGAAATACAGCCAGTTACTGGCTAGATTTCTGTATAGAAATACAGCCAGTTACTGGCTAGATTTCTGTATAGAAATACAGCCAGTTACTGGCTAGATTTCTGTATAGAAATGCAGCCAGTTACTGGCTAGATTTCTGTATAGAAATACAGCCAGTTACTGGCTAGATTTCTGTATAGAAATACAGCCAGTTACTGGCTAGATTTCTGTATAGAAATACAGCCAGTTACTGGCTAGATTTCTGTATAGAAATACAGCCAGTTACTGGCTAGATTTCTGTATAGAAATACAGCCAGTTACTGGCTAGATTTCTGTATAGAAATACAGCCAGTTACTGGCTAGATTTCTGAATAGAAATACAGCCAGTTACTGGCTAGATTTCTGTATAGAAATACAGCCAGTTACTGGCTAGATTTCTGTATAGAAATACAGCCAGTTACTGGCTAGATTTCTGTATAGAAATACAGCCAGTTACTGGCTAGATTTCTGTATAGAAATACAGCCAGTTACTGGCTAGATTTCTGTATAGAAATACAGCCAGTTACTGGCTAGTTTTCTGTATAGAAATACAGCCAGTTACTGGCTAGATTTCTGTATAGAAATACAGCCAGTTACTGGCTAGATTTCTGTATAGAAATACAGCCAGTTACTGGCTAGATTTCTGTATAGAAATACAGCCAGTTACTGGCTAGATTTCTGTATAGAAATACAGCCAGTTACTGGCTAGATTTCTGTATAGAAATACAGCCAGTTACTGGCTAGATTTCTGTATAGAAATACAGCCAGTTACTGGCTAGATTTCTGTATAGAAATACAGCCAGTTACTGGCTAGATTTCTGTATAGAAATACAGCCAGTTACTGGCTATATTTCTGTATAGAAATACAGCCAGTTACTGGCTAGATTTCTGTATAAAAATACAGCCAGTTACTGGCTAGATTTCTGTGTAGAAATACAGCCAGCTACTGGCTAGATTTCTGTATAGAAACACAGCCAGTTACTGGCTAGATTTCTGTATAGAAATACAGCCAGTTACTGGCTAGATTTCTGTATAGAAATACAGCCAGTTACCGGCTAGATTCCTGTATAGAAATACAGCCAGTTACTGGCTAGATTTCTGTATAGAAATACAGCCAGTTACTGGCTAGATTTCTGTATAGAAATACAGCCAATTACTGGCTAGATTTCTGTATAGAAATACAGCCAGTTACTGGCTAGATTTCTGTATAGAAATACAGCCAGTTACTGGCTAGATTTCTGTATAGAAATACAGCCAGTTACTGGCTAGATTTCTGTATAGAAATACAGCCAGTTACTGGCTAGATTTCTGTATCGAAATACAGCCAGTTACTGGCTAGATTTCTGTATAGAAATACAGCCAGTTACTGGCTAGATTTCTGTTTAGAAATACAGCCAGTTACTGGCTAGATTTCTGTATAGAAATACAGCCAGTTACTGGCTAGATTTCTGTATAGAAATACAGCCAGTTACTGGCTAGATTTCTGTATAGAAATACAGCCAGTTACTGGCTAGATTTCTGTATAGAAATACAGCCAGTTACTGGCTAGATTTCTGTATAGAAATACAGCCAGTTACTGGCTAGATTTCTGTATAGAAATACAGCCAGTTACTGGCTAGATTTCTGTATAGAAATACAGCCAGTTACTGGCTAGATTTCTGTATAGAAATACAGCCAGTTACTGGCTAGATTTCTATATAGAAATACAGCCAGTTACTGGCTAGATTTCTATATAGAAATACAGCCAGTTACTGGCTAGATTTCTGTATAGAAATACAGCCAGTTACTGGCTAGATTTCTGTATAGAAATACAGCCAGTTACTGGCTAGATTTCTGTATAGAAATACAGCCAGTTACTGGCTAGATTTCTGTATAGAAATACAGCCAGTTACTGGCTAGATTTCTGTATAGAAATACAGCCAGTTACTGGCTAGATTTCTGTATAGAAATACAGCCAGTTACCGGCTAGATTTCTGTATAGAAATACAGCCAGTTACTGGCTAGATTTCTGTATAGAAATACAGCCAGTTACCGGCTAGATTTCTGTATAGAAATACAGCCAGTTACTGGCTAGATTTCTGTATAGAAATACAGCCCGTTACTGGCTAGATTTCTGTATAGAAATACAGCCAATTACTGGCTAGAATTCTGTATAGAAATACAGCCAGTTACTGGCTAGATTTCTGTATAGAAATACAGCCAGTTACTGGCTAGATTTCTGTATAGAAATACAGCCAGTTACTGGCTAGATTTCTGTATAGAAATACAGCCAGTTACTGGCTAGATTTCTGTATAGAAATACAGCCAGTTACTGGCTAGATTTCTGTATAGAAATACAGCCAGTTACTGGCTAGATTTCTGTATCGAAATACAGCCAGTTACTGGCTAGATTTCTGTATCGAAATACAGCCAGTTACTGGCTTGATTTCTGTATAGAAATACAGGCAGATACTGGCTAGATTTCTGTATAGAAATACAGCCAGTTACTGGCTAGATTTCTGTATAGAAATACAGCCAGTTACTGGCTAGATTTCTGCATAGAAATACAGCCAGTTACTGGCTAGATTTCTGTATAGAAATACAGCCAGTTACTGGCTAGATTTCTGTATAGAAATACAGCCAGTTAATGGCTAGATTTCTGTATAGAAATACAGCCAGTTACTGGCTAGATTTCTATATAGAAATACAGCCAGTTACTGGCTAGATTTCTATATAGAAATACAGCCAGTTACTGGCTAGATTTCTGTATAGAAATACAGCCAGTTACTGGCTAGATTTCTGTATAGAAATACAGCCAGTTACTGGCTAGATTTCTGTATAGAAATACAGCCAGTTACTGGCTAGATTTCTGTATAGAAATACAGCCAGTTACTGGCTAGATTTCTGTATAGAAATACAGCCAGTTACTGGCTAGATTTCTGTATAGAAATACAGCCAGTTACTGGCTAGATTTCTGTATAGAAATACAGCCAGTTACCGGCTAGATTTCTGTATAGAAATACAGCCAGTTACTGGCTAGATTTCTGTATAGAAATACAGCCAGTTACCGGCTAGATTTCTGTATAGAAATACAGCCAGTTACTGGCTAGATTTCTGTATAGAAATACAGCCCGTTACTGGCTAGATTTCTGTATAGAAATACAGCCAATTACTGGCTAGAATTCTGTATAGAAATACAGCCAGTTACTGGCTAGATTTCTGTATAGAAATACAGCCAGTTACTGGCTAGATTTCTGTATAGAAATACAGCCAGTTACTGGCTAGATTTCTGTATAGAAATACAGCCAGTTACTGGCTAGATTTCTGTATAGAAATACAGCCAGTTACTGGCTAGATTTCTGTATAGAAATACAGCCAGTTACTGGCTAGATTTCTGTATCGAAATACAGCCAGTTACTGGCTAGATTTCTGTATCGAAATACAGCCAGTTACTGGCTTGATTTCTGTATAGAAATACAGCCAGATACTGGCTAGATTTCTGTATTGAAATACAGCCAGTTACTGGCTAGATTTCTGTATAGAAATACAGCCAGTTACTGGCTAGATTTCTGTATAGAAATACAGCCAGTTACTGGCTAGATTTCTGTATAGAAATACAGCCAGTTACTGGCTAGATTTCTGTATAGAAATACAGCCAGTTACTGGCTAGATTTCTGTATAGAAATACAGCCAGTTACTGGCTAGATTTCTGTATAGAAATACAGCCAGTTACTGGCTAGATTTCTGTATAGAAATACAGCCAGTTACTGGCTAGATTTCTGTATAGAAATACAGCCAGTTACTGGCTAGATTTCTGTATAGAAATACAGCCAGTTACTGGCTAGATTTCTGTATAGAAATACAGCCAGTTACTGGCTAGATTTCTGTATAGAAATACAGCCAGTTACTGGCTAGATTTCTGTATAGAAATACAGCCAGTTACTGGCTAGATTTCTGTATAGAAATACAGCCAGTTACTGGCTAGATTTCTGTATAGAAATACAGCCAGTTACTGGCTAGATTTCTGTATAGAAATACATCCAGTTACTGGCTAGATTTCTGTATAGAAATACAGCCAGTTACTGGCTAGATTTCTGTATAGAAATACAGCCAGTTACTGGCTAGATTTCTGTATAGAAATACAGCCAGTTACTGGCTAGATTTCTGTATAGAAATACAGCCAGTTACTGGCTAGATTTCTGTATAGAAATACAGCCAGTTACTGGCTAGATTTCTGTATAGAAATACAGCCAGTTACTAGCTAGATTTCTGTATAGAAATACAGCCAGTTACTGGCTAGATTTCTGTATAGAAATACAGCCAGTTACTGGCTAGATTTCTGTATAGAAATACAGCCAGATACTGGCTAGATTTCTGTATAGAAATACAGCCAGTTACAGGCTAGATTTCTGTATAGAAATACAGCCAGTTACTGGCTAGATTTCTGTATAGAAATATAGCCAGTTACTGGCTAGATTTCTGTATAGAAATATAGCCAGTTACTGGCTAGATTTCTGTATAGAAATACAGCCAGTTACTGGCTAGATTTCTGTATAGCAATACAGCCAGTTACTGGCTAGATTTCTGTATAGAAATACAGCCAGTTACTGGCTAGATTTCTGTATAGAAATACAGCCAGTTACTGGCTAGATTTCTGTATAGAAATACAGCCAGTTACTGGCTAGATTTCTGTATAGAAATACAGCCAGTTACTGGCTAGATTTCTGTACAGAAATACAGCCAGTTACTGGCTAGATTTCTGTATAGAAATACAGCCAGTTACTGGCTAGATTTCTGTATAGATTTCTGTATAGAAATACAGCCAGTTACTGGCTAGATTTCTGTATAGAAATACAGCCAGTTACTGGCTAGATTTCTGTATAGAAATACAGCCAGTTACTGGCTAGATTTCTGTATACAAATACAGCCAGTTACTGGCTAGATTTCTGTATAGAAATACAGCCAGTTACTAGCTAGATTTCTGTATAGAAATACAGCCAGTTGCTGGCTAGATTTCTGTTGAGAAATACAGCCAGTTACTGGGTAGATTTCTGTTGAGAAATACAGCCAGTTACTGGCTAGATTTCTGTATAGATATACAGCCAGTTACTGGCTAGATTTCTGTATAGAAATACAGCCAGTTACTGGCTAGATTTCTGTATATAAATACAGCCAGTTACTGGCTATATTTCTGTATAGAAATACAGCCAGTTACTGGCTAGATTTCTGTATAGAAATACAGCCAGTTACTGGCTAGATTTCTGTATAGAAATACAGCCAGTTACTGGCTAGATTTCTGTATATAAATACAGCCAGTTACTGGCTAGATTTCTGTATAGAAATACAGCCAGTTACTGGCTAGATTTCTGTATAGAAATACAGCCAGTTACTGGCTAGATTTCTGTATAGAAATACAGCCAGTTACTGGCTAGATTTCTGTATAGAAATACATCCAGTTACTGGCTAGATTTCTGTATAGAAATACAGCCAGTTACTGGCAAGATTTCTGTATAGAAATACAGCCAGTTACTGGCTAGATTTCTGTATAGAAATACAGCCAGTTACTGGCTAGATTTCTGTATAGAAATACAGCCAGTTACTGGCTAGATTTCTGTATAGAAATACAGCCAGTTACTGGCTAGATTTCTGTATAGAAATACAGCCAGTTACTGGCTAGATTTCTGTATAGAAATACAGCCAGTTACTGGCTAGATTTCTGTATAGAAATACAGCCAGTTACTGGCTAGATTTCTGTATAGAAATACAGCCAGTTACTGGCTAGATTTCTGTATAGAAATACAGCCAGTTACTGGCTAGATTTCTGTCTAGAAATACAGCCAGTTACTGGCTAGATTTCTGTATAGAAATACAGCCAGTTACTGGCTAGATTTCTGTATAGAAATACAGCCAGTTACTGGCTAGATTTCTGTATAGAAATACAGCCAGTTACTGGCTATATTTCTGTATAGAAATACAGCCAGTTACTGGCTAGATTTCTGTATAGAAATACAGCCAGTTACTGGCTAGATTTCTGTATAGAAATACAGCCAGTTACTGGCTAGATTTCTGTATAGAAATACAGCCAGTTACTGGCTAGATTTCTGTATAGAAATACAGCCAGTTACTGGCTAGATTTCTGTATAGAAATACAGCCAGTTACTGGCTAGATTTCTGTATAGAAATACAGCCAGTTACTGGCTAGATTTCTGTATAGAAATACAGCCAGTTACTGGCTAGATTTCTGTATAGAAATACAGCCAGTTACTGGCTAGATTTCTGTATAGAAATACAGCCAGTTACTGGCTAGATTTCTGTATAGAAATACAGAAAGTTACTGGCAAGATTTCTGTATAGAAATACAGCCAGTTACTGGCTAGATTTCTGTATAGAAATACAGCCAGTTACTGGCTAGATTTCTGTATAGAAATAAAGCCAGTTACTGGCTAGATTTCTGTATAGAAATACAGCCAGTTGCTGGCTAGATTTTCTGTATAGAAATACAGCCAGTTACTGGCTAGATTTCTGTATAGAAATACAGCCAGTTACTGGCTAGATTTCTGTATAGAAATACAGCCAGTTACTGGCTAGATTTCTGTATAGAAATACAGCCAGTTACTGGCTAGATTTCTGTATAGAAATACAGCCAGTTACTGGCTAGATTTCTGTATAGAAATACAGCCAGTTACTGGCTAGATTTCTGTATAGAAATACAGCCAGCTTACTGGCTAGATTTCTGTACAGAAATACAGCCAGTTACTGGCTAGATTTCTGTATAGAAATACAGCCAGTTACTGGCTAGACTTCTGTATAGAAATACAGCCAGTTACTGGCTAGATTTCTGTATAGAAATACAGAAAGTTACCGGCAAGATTTCTGTATAGAAATACAGCCAGTTACTGGCTAGATTTCTGTATACTGGCTAGATTTCTGTATATAAATACAGCCAGTTACTGGCTGTATTTCTGTATAGAAATACAGCCAGTTACTGGCTAGATTTCTGTATAGAAATACAGCCAGTTACTGGCTAGATTTCTGTATAGAAATACAGACAGTTACTGGCTAGATTTCTGTATATAAATACAGCCAGTTACTGGCTAGATTTCTGTATAGAAATACATCCAGTTACTGGCTAGATTTTCTGTATAGAAATACAGCCAGTTACTGGGCTATATTTCTGTATAGAAATACAGCCCAGTTACTGGCTAGATTTCTGTATAGAAATACAGCCAGTTACTGGCTAGATTTCTGTATAGAAATACAGCCAGTTACTGGCTAGATTTCTGTATAGAAATACAGCCAGTTACTGGCTAGATTTCTGTATAGAAATACAGCAAGATACTGGCTAGATTTCTGTATAGAAATACAGCCAGTTACTGGCTAGATTTCTGTATAGAAATACAGCCAGTTACTGGCTAGATTTCTTCTGTATAGAAATACAGCCAGTTACTGGCTAGATTTCTGTATAGAAATACAGCCAGATACTGGCTAGATTTCTGTATAGAAATACAGCCAGTTACTGGCTAGATTTCTGTATAGAAATACAGCCAGTTACTGGCTAGATTTCTGTATAGAAATACAGCCAGTTACTGGCTAGAATTCTGTATAGAAATACAGCCAGTTACTGGCTAGATTTCTGTATAGAAATACAGCCAGTTACTGGCTAGATTTCTGTATAGAAATACAGCCAGTTACTGGCTAGATTTCTGTATAGAAATACAGCCAGTTACTGGCTAGATTTCTGTATAGAAATACAGCCAGTTACTGGCTAGATTTCTGTATAGAAATACAGCCAGTTACTGCTAGATTTCTGTATAGAAATACAGCCAGTTACTGGCTAGATTTCTGTATAGAAATACAGCCAGTTACTGGCTAGATTTCTGTATAGAAATACAGCCAGTTACTGGCTAGATTTCTGTATAGAAATACAGCCAGTTACTGGCTAGATTTCTGTATAGAAATACAGCCAGTTACTGGCTAGATTTCTGTATAGAAATACAGCCAGTTACTGGCTAGATTTCTGTATAGAAATACAGCCAGTTACTGGCTAGATTTCTGTATAGAAATACAGCCAGTTACTGGCTAGATTTCTGTATAGAAATACAGCCAGTTACTGGCTAGATTTCTGTATAGAAATACAGCCAGTTACTGGCTAGATTTCTGTATAGAAATACAGCCAGTTACTGGCTAGATTTCTGTATAGAAATACAAGCCAGTTACTGGCTAGATTTTCTGTATAGAAATTACAGCCAGTTACTGGCTAGATTTCTGTATAGAAATACAGCCAGTTACTGGCTAGATTTCTGTATAGAAATACAGCCAGTTACTGGCTAGATTTCTGTATAGAAATACAGCCAGTTACTGGCTAGATTTCTGTATAGAAATACAGCCAGTTACTGGCTAGATTTCTGTATAGAAATACAGCCAGTTACTGGCTAGATTTCTGTATAGAAATACAGCCAGTTACTGGCTAGATTTCTGTATAGAAATACAGCCAGTTACTGGCTAGATTTCTGTATAGAAATACAGCCAGTTACTGGCTAGATTTCTGTATAGAAATACAGCCAGTTACTGGCTAGATTTCTGTATAGAAATACAGCCAGTTACTGGCTAGATTTCTGTATAGAAATACAGCCAGTTACTGGCTAGATTTCTGTATAGAAATACAGCCAGTTACTGGCTAGATTTCTGTATAGAAATACAGCCAGTTACTGGCTAGATTTCTGTATAGAAATACAGCCAGTTACTGGCTAGATTTCTGTATAGAAAATACAGCCAGTTACTGGCTAGATTTCTGTATAGGAAATACAGCCAGTTACTGGCTAGATTTCTGTATAGAAATACAGCCAGTTACTGGCTAGATTTCTGTATAGAAATACAGCCAGTTACTGGCTAGATTTCTGTATAGGAAAATACAGCCAGTTTACTGGCTAGATTTCTGTATAGAAATACAGCCAGTTACTGGCTAGATTTCTGTATAGAAATACAGCCAGTTACTGGCTAGATTTCTGTATAGAAATACAGCCAGTTACTTGGCTAGATTTCTGTATAGAAATTACAGCCAGTTACTGGCTAGATTTCTGTATAGAAATACAGCCAGTTACTGGCTAGATTTCTGTATAGAAATACAGCACAGTTACTGGCTAGATTTCTGTATAGAAATACAGCCAGTTACTGGCTAGATTTCTGTATAGAAATACAGCCAGTTACTGGCTAGATTTCTGTATAGAAATACAGCCAGTTACTGGCTAGATTTCTGTATAGAAATACATCCAGTTACTGGCTAGATTTCTGTATAGAAATACAGCAGTTACTGGCTATATTTCTGTATAGAAATACAGCCAGTTACTGGCATAGATTTCTGTATAGAAATACAGCCAGTTTACTGGCTAGATTTCTGTATAGAAATACAGCCAGTTACTGGCTAGATTTCTGTATAGAAATACAGCCAGTTACTGGCTAGATTTCTGTATAGAAATACAGCCAGTTACTGGCTAGATTTCTGTATAGAAATTACAGCCAGTTACTGGCTAGATTTCTGTATAGAAATACAGCCAGTTACTGGCTAGATTTCTGTATAGAAATACAGCCAGT